>CM052205.1:14329887-14929887 GCA_028454225.1 Lasioglossum leucozonium | reverse complement strand
GATGGAATTCCTGTGCTGGGTTCTGTAACGTTGTTGGGCTTTGATGTTACTAACTCTCAGTCCCTGAAAACAATAAATCTCTAATTAAAATCTCCAGTTTTTTCAACATTTGAAAGAAGAATGTCAACACTTTTTATAGTGGCATAACATCTGATTGTGTAGACAGGCTATGAGATATTTTATTATTCGATCAATGATAGATTTGAACGTTAGGATCGCAAATGTGGGACAAATGCCACTTTGCCATCTTCTTTTTTATTTAATTTTACGTAACGGAATTGAAAATTTTTTTTTTTTAAGTATATTGCTACACTATTGCAAGAACAAATTAATTGTTTTATAATAGATTCAAGTGGATTAATAGACCATTGTATTTTTAATATTCGTAAATAACACTTTCAATATTAAAACAGAAAATTAAATCACATAATTAATAAAACGTTGAGAGAATTCAATCTTTTCAATCCGTAATGATAGGGATATTCTTAATGACAATAATGACTTTTCTCAATAAGGCGCAACCACCATAAATAATTATAAACGTGGTCATCTGGAAACTTCCGTATGAAACTAGCAATTTAAAGTTTCTGTAATTTTTTAAAAACCGATTTCGCAGTCAAAAATTCGGAAAAAATTCACAGTTGTGTATGATAGCAGGTAGAATGTTCATGAATATTTTAGCAATACTTTGTTAAGCGTAACATTCATTAAACAGTGTTCACCGTATAACTACCCTTGTGGTAGTGGTACCGACTTGAACTTTGTTAGTGAGGGTTTCGAAAGAGGACCATCTTCGACAGTTTCAATCGAGTTAAAAAAGGAGGGATAACTACGTCAATAGATATAGCATATCTGTTTTTTAGATAAAAGAGGTTAAAAACAAGCCTAATACGGACATTGCTATGATGCTTCGTTTTATTGGTTCAGTGACAAAAGAATATGCTGCCATCTTTCAGCAAAGAACGGAGTTCTGCATCGATTAACCTGTAAATAAACGATGCCTTCAAGATTCGGAAAACAAAGTCAACTCAAATCTCCAGTATTTTGACATTCGCTATGATTCTCAGTCCATCGGTAGTATCGTCGCGGAGTGACTCCAGCGGAGAGACAATTTTCCGATCCGGAATTCCGGATATAAATTAAAATTCGATTTATTCGAAGCTCTTTACGATACATGGCTCCTTTCCACGAATTGTTGGTCTCGGAATGCGAAAACACGCGACAGCGAGAGCCCACAATCTCCACGAGGGCTAATAATACGGCCAGCAAAAGTTTGCATCGCGGCGTACCCGCGCCCGCGCCCACGCGTCGCAGTTTCGCAGTTCTAGCATGAGTCCCGAGATGATTTTAGTATCCCATCGGTCCTCGGCGTAATCGTGCGTGCAAGTTCGTCTCTGTTCGCGGTTTCGCAAATTTCCGATTCGCCGCCTGTGCCTCCATTTCGAGCTATTCCTCGATCACCCGCAAACTTCACGGTAGCGAGCTTTCCTCGCGAACGATCTTCTACCTCGTTGCATACAATCTCTGGTAGCGGGATCCCTTCCGTGAACAGGGAAATTATTTTTTTTTTCGGCTTCCCCGTACGCGATGAGCAGTGATTTTTTCCGTGTCTAGTGTATCCAAACGATATTATCGCGGTGGTGGTTTTTGTATTTCTCTTCGAACGTGTTCCTTGGTACCGATCGGTTCTGCTTATTCCCCGAGTTTGCCCGAGAAGTGCATCATTACGGAGAAGTCTGAGGAGGACACCCCTGCAAGTGGAAAAGCAGGGGTACCGAGTATACTCGTGAACGGTTATGTAGACAGGTATGAATCCCGAGTTTGAGCGCGTTCGAGTAGCTCTTCGAGGATGTTGCGATGTCACAGATGATAAATAAATGGACGAATTTACAAATAGTTCTCTACACAAGAATGTTGTATACTGTATCGGTCATTAAATATAGACGAACATACAGTATAAGAGCCGTTTAATTGTACCTCGAAAATGTACTTTAAGGATACAATAATTCAATTAAATTATATTCTGCATTAATCGTAGGAAACAGAAGTAAAATAAAAATCGATTTCATCCCTTAACGATTTTGTTGCATTGAAAACAACATTACAATATTTTCAAAGATCCAGTTATATTTATTGTATTTAATATTCTCCAATGAAATGGTAAATAGAAGCGTAATGCCATAGCAACATTTCATCTGCATCCACAAATAGTTATTAATAGTTACACATTAAATAATTATTAGCATAAAGGGTATAGCCTAATAACATGCTGAAAAAAGCCCCAAAAGCAAATTGATTTTTTGGCAGATCTTTCGGCATTTAATGAATTATTTCTTCTGTTCTGCTCAACAAAATATTAGGAAAGAATTCATGAACATTCTACCCAGTAGCACACCTGACAATGAATTGTTTCAGAATTTTTGGTTGCAAAATTGATTTTTAAACAAATCCGGAAGCATTGCCGATTTTATGTTGAAGTTTTCAGAGTATTATATTATTATGTTAGTTGTGTTTCATTGTGATTATTAATGTGTATTTTTTCAAATTTTTCGGATTTTGCAAACAGGTTTAAAAAAAATGGAAATTTTCAAAAATTCGAACAAAATTTCGCATTGAGCTTTTAGAGCTACCAGGTTTATAAAAATTCAGTAATGAGATATTGTTGAAACCATTGTAATTAATTTTTTTCAGAATTTCTTATATAGTACATTGTAGTTAAAGAAAAATAATTCTTTCGATATTTCTTTACGTTTTTGTAGGTGTATTATGTAATATTAAACATTTTTATATTCATTTTCCGACTGTACCTTTTGAGTGGGACCGCATCGGACCCAATAGTTCAACTAAGGGTTAATGCAAAAGTGGTGCAAGACAATTTTTTCTCTATTGTAATGTATTCTTAGAGTATTTCTTCCTCCAATATTGTGTTTTATAGAATTTTTACTTAATTCCTCATTATCTAATAGTTACTTGTTTTGCGAGAAATTTTAGCGCTGTCGTCAATGCGTGCGTTAAATAGAATCCATGTAGTGAAAACTTGCATTTTACAATTTTGTCCACGTTTTCGAGCAAGCTGACCACTATAGTGACCCCAAGGATTCTCCCCTGAAAGCAATAAGCATTACTTTATCGCACCCCGTACACTCTGCAGTAGGGTAGTAACTATGCATCGAACATTGGGCTTCATTTTAACCCTCGGTCTGGCCGGACTAGGGCTGACCCAGAGTTCCGAATGTTCCATCTAAATTTTAATTCTCCAGTAACCAGTTACAATCAATCGGGTTGAATAAGAACAGCAACGTTAATCTAAAAGAATAAGTTGCAAATATGTAAGGAAATATTAACGCACAAAGATTTCGAAAAGAGTTAACACTAAATCCACCACTGCTGGTCAAGTGATCGATTTTGTATCTTTCATTTTACAATTATTGAAATTATAAATGCACTTACATGGAAATTGATTCGACAAAATTATGTATCCCTCATAAAAATTGCACAAAATCTAAATAAAACAAATAAATAATATATAATTATCTAGTCATGTTTATAAGCTAAAACATTTTAAGAGCCTTTTAGTGCTTGATAGGTTTAATATTAATAGAGTTTGGACATATGTTTAGAATTATAAAATAAAAAATATTAAAACTACTAACACTAGAAATGTACATATGATGTCCCAAAATGTGGGGAAACCTTGAATGGGGCGGGAAGACATTGATCTCAAAGAACTAGCTTCAAGAATATGCAAAGAAAGATCAATGCACTAGGATTTGAATGGATCTATCGACGGCCGCCATGACATCTTGAAAAGCATTCTCCTCATGGGGGTGAATCATGATCGGGGTCGTCGAAGATCGGCTAAGGGGGATCGGACCCGCGAATATGAGCAGAGAAACCAACTCGCTCCAGTTTACTAATAAGGCCACGTTGTTAATTGCCCTCCGTCACGGCGGCTGATCCCTTATCGTGTGAAAGTAATCGTCACAGCTCTCGATAACGAAGCTTGTAAAAGACCGCGCCGCCGAAGATAGATTTTCAGGTTTCTCTTTTCTCCGGTTACACGCATGTAATCGCTACCCTCGTGAAAGAGAAACTTCCCATTGTATCGCGCACGGTACCGGAAGCTCGCGCGTACACGAAATGCCATATGCGTCTGGCTCGTTGATCGCTGCAATCGGAGTGCACACTTCTGGCTCCGGCCTACAGATGTATCTATTAGAAACGCACGTGTATCTTCAAGTCGAACTTCTCGTTCAAACGCGTACACTGATTACGCGCTGCTCTTACGCTCGATTCTCGGAACGGATTTCGAATATTTCGAACAGAAATCTTTCTTCTTCCTATCTTCTTTCAGAAATTGATAACGCGTAACAGGAAGTGAGAGGATTCTATATCTTCGATTTTGGTGAATTTTGACTTTGAATTTCAAGGTCAAAAGGTCAACATCGTTTTATTTTATTCTATCGTATTCTATTCGTCGCAAGGATAAAAAATGTTTTCTCTAAACAAATCTCTAAAAAATGTTCTCTAAACAAATTGTGATAATGTTTTTATCAAACTGATTTTATTTATATTTTCATTTCTCAGTCAGGTGGACTTGTTATTGATGAAGCCGTCAGAATGATTTCTTTGCACGTGAAATATATCGAAAATATAATATAAATAAAATCAGTTTGTCAATAAGAAAACTTTATCATGATTTTTTAAAGAGAATGTTCGAGTCTTGAGTCATGGTTTCTTTTACACTTTTCATCCTTCTGACGAGTACAATAATTCGCAATGAAAAAAAATTGTTCACCTTGAAAACAAGGCTACACACGAAAGTTAAAAATAATTAAAGTTGGGAGTAGAAAGTTAATACTTTAAATGAAGAATTACAAAAACGTCATTAGTGCCTTCTAAGGTTGTTCCGTTGAGTTCTACACGTGCGTCGTAAACGCATGGAATTCAAGGTTCAGTAATTTCATTAGAGAGGCGACTATTAACTTGCATAATATCATAGTACATGATGCGTGCAACTAGTAGACAAGAAACAATGAAGATATCTTGGAGAATACGATCAGTGTCACGATAGTTGAAGAAGTAATTATTTCCAAGCATTTGGTATCAGTGTGAGAAAGAATTCAAATGTTTTTCTCCTTTGAATTTTCACTAATAAATGTTTATTTCCGATTGTTTTACAGCCTGAGCGAATGTTACTTCGCTGGGAAGGGTGCGGCCCTGGTTCTGCCTCCAAACGAAAGGGCCATACCCTCGAGGAAGGTCTCCACAGCAGGATGCGACATTCAGCAGCATTTACAATCTATGTTCTACTTGCTCAGACCGGAAGAGACGCTCAAAATGGTGAGTCAAAGTTTTCAAAAAATATTTTTCTTCCGTTCTTTCTATACAGGGTGTTCCAGGTTTTAATGATCGAAGTTTATCAGTATATCTATGGCACTAAATAAGAGAAAATGTTATATAAACATAGGTTACATAGAGCTTTATCAAAAAGTTATAACAAAAAAGACTTACTGTTACTACGAGCTTTTTAATAAAGCTCTATGTGACCTATATTTACGCAACATTTTTTTCTTATTTAGTAGCATATAGGGTGGGGCAATAACTTTGTTCACCTTAAATATCTTCATTTTTTGTAATAATATGAAAAAATTTTGTACATTAAATATCTTCATTGTTTGTAAGAATATGAAAAAATTTTGTACATTAAATATCTTCATTGTTTGTAATAATATGAAAAAATTTTGTACATTAAATATCTTCATTGTTTGTAATAATATGAAAAAATTTTGTATACAAAACTTGCACAGTATAGAAGGGGAGAGCTAACCAGACCTCATCTTGATTTTTTAAAATAGAATGTCCTATGTTTTATACCATAGATCGATAGAATGTGAAATTCTGAGTATGAAAGTGCTGACCTTCATACGTCCTAAACCTACTAGTTAATGAGATATTAGCAATAGTTTGATACGTGTAAAGTCGTGTTGAAAGATCAAAGTTTCCGAGTGATTCGCGAAGACGGCAGTGTTTGTCTGACAATGTTTACCTGGCAAACTACTGCTAATATCTTATTAACTATTAGGTTTAGGACGTATGAAGGTCAACACTTTTATACTCAGAATTTGATACTCTATCGATCTATGGTATAAAAAATAGGACGATTTATTAAAAAAAATCACGATGGCCTTGAAATCTTCTATATGCCTTCACCCACACGAAAAATGTTTGTATCACAATATGTCCCCCTGTGTACCGTGCACGTTTCGAATATAACATTTTTTCATATTATAAATAATGGAGATATTCAAGGTGGATACAGTTATTACCCCACCCTGCATACTGACAAAGTTTAAACATTAAAGGATGCTTCGTCACGAGCAGAATCTACAAGAATCTTAAAAATATGGCTGTAGAGTACTGGGATATTTATAGGGAGTAAATGAATAAATATTTTATTAGTATTTTTTAGTCACCCAAATAGTATAAATCTAATTCATAAAGTTAAAGATAGCGAAAGATTAATTGATATATGACTAGAAGGAGTAAAAATATAAGGTATTAATCTTAATAAATTTAAATTTATAATTAATATTATAATTGTTAAAAAGATAATTAAATTTTAAGAAAAATTTTTTTTATATGAATTTGAAAATTCATTATAAATTGTATTAAATAAAATTAATCAAAATATATTTAAACGTGAAAGGATACTGCAATCGGGATACTGCGGGATACTGCAATCGGAGCAGCGGACTTGTCCGAGTCTTGCGGACGGGTCCCGACGACCGCGAATGAAAAACCGGCGTTGCACGGGCGCGGGACTTTTGAAACTTGAAATCTGTTGCGTCTTAAATCGTTTCTTGAGCGGAAGCGGTCGTTTCTCATCGGCCGCGACCTCAATGCGTCGCGTTCACCGGCGCGACCCGCGCATGTGGGTCGCCTTTAGCCCACTTTGCGACAGTTCCAACGATGCCGGTGACTCGAATCGATCCCACGTGGAAAATTCCAGGTCGCCGTGCGCGACTCGCGTGCTGGATGCGACGGTGACAGTAGTTTCGGAATTGGAACGCTGCTCCTCGTCTGCGATTCAGCTTTGCGCTTGTGTCCAGCGAATTAGCTGATCCGATAAACATCTTCGCGAGGGTAGCTAACCAAGAAGACTAGCCGTCGACTTCTCGCTGACCTCTCATTGTTAGCCCGCACGCCGATTCACTATAGAACCTCGTTTGACGCAGCGACATGCGCAAAGGGTCTTTCGGAGTGAATTGTTAAAATTAGAGTATTTTCTCTGTAACTGTCGCGAAGGTCTCTGCCGTAACTGTCCATTTTTTATCCCATCGGGCTTCCGTTAAAACTTCGAATTTCCAATTGCAACTTTAGGAGTATATTCTATAGACGTGCTATTGTTGATTCAAGCAAAAAAAAATCGATATTGTTTATCTTCTACATTGAGATCCTCCTTTAACGCGGTGTCTTCGACTGCTTTTTATTTAAAATATTTATCACGAGTCTTACTCGATATTATAGTGCAATGGAGTAAATATTAATTACTAGATATCATTCATGTTTTCTTTAATAGATTTTGGTTGGAATGTTCATCAACAGTTTGATTCATTATCGTATTGGGGTTGAACATTAAATTTGTTCACAGTACAATTGTTTGAATCGAACTTTATTGCAATTTGTACGATTTGTTGTAATTTTGCAGTTTCTATTAAAATGACTAAAAAGAGATTGAATTTCGACGTTCGTACTAAAGAATGTCAATTTACGTGTTTATATTTGTCATGTTTACAGTTTGTTGTATTTTGGATAATATGTTAATCGATTTTAAAGTTGCACTACCGCTTCAAAGACACGTGCATTCCAAAAGCGAAAGCTTCGGTTGCATTCTGTCCCTGACACAGGACTGCTTCTGCGGGGATGCAAACTGGCCTCTAGAAAAATAAGCTCCGTTGAACCTCGACCCAGTTGAAAGCGCTATGTCGGCCACGAGAAGTAGGAAGGGCGATTTCTGCAGCCAATCTGCCATGTTTCAATAATAACTTTTGATTATTGCGCTAACGGACGTCCAGGTCGCCGCGGAATAAAACATGAAGCGGTTGGATTGGTATCGACAAATCAATTTTAGAAGCGTGACCGATTTATCAGTCCGCCAAGTAGCCGCGAAATAATGCAGACTTTTTCGAATTCTCGATATAATTCGACGTGGATTTTATATGGAACGTTGAAAAAATCTCGAAATTGCTGTCCTTTATCGAATATTCGAGTACGTTGCGAAAGCAGTAGCAGGGCCAAATTGTTTTGGCAAGCCTTATTAGCGATTTTATATAATCTTCAGATACGTAATCTTTATGTGTTTATTGCAATTGCAAATCTTGTAGATACAAGAAAATGTTTACATTCTACGAACATCGAGAACGTTTTGTACAAAATCATTTAGCGGATGAAATAAAGTTTTCCCTTTTTATACAGTCTACGCACTAATAACAAAACTTTTTTAGGCTTAAATACTTTTTAATGATATTTTTACACGCATATTCATAGACATAATTCAGAGCATATTTGCCTGTTTAATCCACGATGCGGTAGAACCTCGATTATCCGAATCGATGTATATCCTATCCGTTCGATCAGAATTACTATTTACTGTACAAATCGGTAAAGATTTAATTTAAAATCGTAATTAGATAACAGTTTTAGTATCGGAATATTCGTGTTCCGCTGATTAGTTCGGATAATCGAGATCTACTGCATCGTGGATTAAATGAGTAAACCTGATCCAAATTGCGCCGTATTTGGAGTCATTTCAAACAGAAAAGAATGAAGAATATGTTGGTAAAAGTTTCATAAAAAAAATCGTAAAATACAAATGTATTTTGCAATGGCGGAATTAGAAATTTTCGCCCCCACCTCCGCAAAATATAATTTTGAGCCTACAAAATTTTGGGCCCCCTTTTTCTTTTCGATAGTTTTTAATGCTTTTTAAAAAGGAGAACTGTAAAAAATATGTTCTTTTTGCCAGTGTACGTTTAATTTAATTTAAATTAGCGATAATTTTAGTAAAATCACAATCATTGGGCCTCCACCAATTACGAGCTGTCCGTCGTGTTGCGGAGTCTTACGGTATTCTAATTCCGTCACTGGGATCTTGTTTATAACATTCTGAGTCGGATGAACATTTTAGGCTGAATGAAATATGTGGGGCCTGTACTAAACATCGGCTACTAATTGTAACATTGACTAGTACTATACCGTGGATTGTTTATGCAAAATAAAAATCTTCTGGATGAGCATTTACTCATCGTCGCAATGATTTCAATCACGTCGAAAATAATCGAAATTTTTCTAATGTCTTTACAATTTTGTTTTCTACTGATCACACTGACCAAGTACATATATATAATTGACAATCGTCAAGGCTACTTAGACAATGAATCAAACGGACGAAATCGCTGGTAATCGATGGAACTAGGAGATTATTTTATCGCAGTTCGTAGTCCCGACATGTTCGCAGCGAGTCGGTCGTTACAGATAAAATAGGAACAATAATTCGAATCGGAAGACCGTGTTTATCGCAAGGAAAATATGGCATTATAATTCTGGACGGAACACGCGTTAAAGCTGTCGGGATTCCTCAGTGAGCCGGTCTGGGACGAGAAACTGGTCCCTACAAGGACAACGAGGTAAGGGGGACGTACGATTCGCTACAGGTCGTTTCGTCGACTGCTTTTCAGCAGGGCCCGTTACTTTTTACGCTCGCACTTAAAAGCACGCATGCAACTTGCCCTCCTGCCGAGCCTTTTATGCGGAAAGTGTCAGTGACCCGACCGATCATTAGCTCGAACGCTTGCCTACTTCCGGCGCTTTGTGTCTTTTCTGTCTCCAAGTTTCGTTTATTTGCGGGATTCGTCGGTTTCCATTTTCGTGATCCCCTTTTTCGCGAACAGAACTGTGGCGTGCTAAAAAAATATTTAACGCTAAACCTACCACCGCCGGTTTTATTTTAAATTATCTTCACCCACGCGATCGCTGTTGTTTTCCGGGGTTTCGTAAGGTCAGTTTTACCGATAATGCTAAGAGAACGTCGATATTTGTGTCGATCATCTGCACTTGAAGCAGACGTTTAAGGCTTCCAAGCTAATAATCGTTTATAATCGTTGGCCATTTGACAGATCGTATCTAACACTCCTTATAATGATTTGAATAATTATTCAAACAATTTAGGAAATTGTTGCTTTGGAAAATAAAACTAGGGTGGCCTGTTCAGTGAATGAGCATACTTACACAAAAACATAACATTTACAATGTCTCCTTCTTCATGTTGAAATTTGTACCTAATCTTCCAAACTAACGGTTTTTCAGTAAAGTCAATAATTTTCTAATGAATTATTTGTTTATTAAAAAATACTATGCTCCATTAAAAAAATTTAAAGTGACCTACCGATGCTATCTATTTATCCACTTACAAAGAGAAATATTTGCGTAGAATTATGTGTTTTTCGAAACCATATAACTTTTGTTTGAAATATTTTTCGATTATCATCCACAATTTGAGAGATATTCGAGTGGTTCGCTTCAAGTAGGACAGCCAGTGTCGCTAGATGAGGGGAAGCAGCATGAATTGAGGGGAAAAAGTTAGCCTCTCTCTGCCAGTATCGGACAGAGATGGAACGCGTCACGTGACCGGACCGCGGTGGAAGGGGAAGGTAGAGTGGGGACACGAGTCTTGATCTGACGACACTGGGGACAGCCCGTGAATTAGCCGAAATATTAATTTCTAAATCCATCACTGGATCTTATGCATTTATGGCAAAAACGGATGATTAAAAACAAAATATATTAGAAGAATTCACGAAAATTGCAAGAACTTTTGAAAGAAGTAATATATTCTCATCTAGCTTTCATTTTTACCGACTTCGAAAATTTGTATTTTCCATAAAAATCAGCAGGAATTCCAATAATTCCAATAACCAGACAGAAATTCCAATAATTGCAATTGCTAAAGAAACCGTGATGCAAGAAATCTGTAGCTGGTCGACATTCAATGAGGATTTTCAGCGAACTCGATCAGCCGAATCTCAAGTAGTCTAATTTCAATATTCAAACCCTGTGCGTACGAAACTGGGCTATCGCGGCACTCGAACTGCTAAAACGGGTTTTACGACCGGCTTCTGACCACGTTCGGTGTCTCTTTCTTCTTTTTCCACTCTCCTTACCGCGTCCGTTGAATTTCAAGGTGGTGCGTACGTGAAAGCTCATTTTTCTCGTCTTCGACTCCTCCAGAAATTCACTCGATCATCTTTCCCCGTATATCACGAATCTCTCGTTCCTATTTCGTATATTAGCGAAACATCGTTTAATCGCACTACTCTGCTGAAAAAGTTTGTATAATTTGTTTACTGTTGGGCCTAGAAATATTGTTTATAGTCTTATTTAGAGAGAGATTCGATGATGGCCTTTTAATAATTTTGTACGACGAGAACTTATCCGAATACAGATCATTTTTTTTTATTCGAAGCAGATTTATTCGAACTTCGAATAATTTTTTCATCTTTTTTAACGACTGAGAAACGGCATATAATGTAAGCAGATGGGGAATCAAGCATTATTGACAATTTAAACTTTTATATTTTTTGTACTGTAGAGGTTATCCCGATGAAAATGAGTTCAAACACGACATCATTTAGACTATCTTCAATAAAATTATGATTTTAAGTGAAAATGATCAAAACTGACAATCAAAACTTACATGTCGTTGAACAAAATTCGTTTAAAACAAAGTGTCCTACTGGCTGACACGATTTCGCTCATTCTGCTTATCTGAAATGAAAAAATCAAAAGAATTCTTGATTAGTATGATTATGATTATGGTGTGTACCAGAATTATAGAAACAAGTCAAGAAAATCGATATTCAAAATTCAAAGTGCCTCCATTTTGTAAATTTTCACTGTTTCTCCGTTCATTCTGGTTCACACCATAATCACAATCATACTAATGAAAAATCCTTTTGATTTTTTCATTTCAGATAAGCAGAACGATGGGAATCGTGTCAGCCAGTAGGGCATCTTTGTTTAAACACACCTTGTTTAACGACATGTAACTCCGTCAGTTTTTATCATCTTTACTTTAAAAAAATTGTGAACATTCGTAGAGTATAAATAAATATGTATGCAAAATGTCGATATTTAGAAACTTATATTTTTTTTGTAAAAAATTCCCCAAAAAGATCAGAAAAGTGAAAGTCTAGAGTAGAATACCCCCTTAAGGCTATCTGTGTATCAGCGAGAATAAGCCCGAGCGACCGTGTCGGTATGTGAAATATCGGCGTGGGTCAGAAATGACCCGACGCTTGTTCGACGAACATTGAAGCACCGAATTTTGTTGATGCGGTTCCGCGAACTTTTCGAACAGACTAGTACATATTCCTGGGAAAAGTTTCGAGCAAGGTTCCCAGGAAACCTATGACGTGCATCCAGAAAACGTTACGCGTCGATCAGTCGGCTTGTCGGCACGGTTTGCTCGTTGCTTTACTTTCCCATAAATCTTTCGCGGCGCGGGTAGCTTCGAGGGCAGCTTCGAGTCCCGTTGTTTGGACACTTGCCAGCGACCATTAAGGCGATCCTTTTATTACGCGATATCGTAACTTTTTGCCTTTTTTTCTTTTTCGCCGCGAGAGCCAATCGTCCGCCAGTGTATATCTCGGCGAAGTGAACGTACGCTTCGTGCGTCCGATACAATGCGCGCGTTCTTCGTTCCAGTGTCTTTGGTACCTGTTCACCTTCGCGCGAGCAGGATGCTGTGAATTTGCAACCGCGATTCGCAGCTATAATCAACCAACACGCGTTTCTATAGTCTCTCGCGCGACGGAAACGTTTCTTTTCATTTCGGCTCGACAATTCCAGACGTAATACCAGGTGATCAATAAGAAACCGGACTCGCGTAAAATGGTATTGCCAGATACGGAGGTGAAATGTGCCCCCGAACCAAATTGATTTTTCTCAATAACATTCGATAGGGTCCCCGAGGAAAACCCTCGGTGGCAAGTCTCAAGTCGGTACACCTACTGCAAGGGTTATCGGGAGAACACCGTTTAATTCTTCCGGTCTGTTTAATAGAAAATTACGGAAAAAATTCGCAAACATTCTGCCCAATAGCACACACGACTGCGAATTTTTTCAGAATTTTTGACGTCAACATCGATTTTTAAAAAATTCTGCAAACTTGAAATTGATTTTATATTGCAGTTAACAGGTGACAGTTAACAGTTGTGTCTTATTGTTATTATTAGCATGTATCTTTGTCGGATTTTTCGAATTAGGCGAACATGTTAAAAGAAATTGAAAATCTCAAAATATTCGAGAAAAGCTTATTTCTCGTAGAAGTTTTAGAGTTACCAGTTTCACGGAAACTGTGCAGTGAGCTATTGCCGAAAGCAATGTTACTGATTCTTTTCAGATTTTCTGTTCATCGTAGTTAAATATTAAAAAATCGAACTTTTTATATCGTGCAATATTGGACACTTACATATTCAGAGAAACAATGTACGTACAAAATTCAAAAATTGAATTAAAAACTATAGAATTTTGGTACACGGTAAATTCAAAGGGGATGCACGCAAAAATGGAAAAAACTAAACTCGAAATTCGACCGACCTAAATTTTCATTAAAATTCTATTAGTCTTGAACGAAACGTATAGATCAGGATTTTTCGAAGAACGAAAGACGTTTACGTCGACCTCTGATTAAAACCTTTCGATGTTACTGTTATGTACATCGCGTGTACCAGTGAACTATAAAGGGTACAAGAGCATCGGTCGATGGCGATGCGAGGAGCTTTTAAAGCGAGTGGGTGCCGGATCTATCGATATGAACGCGTACGTGGCCTTTCATGTGACTATCCAGTTCTGTCACGTGCGACGATACGAGTTTGTTTGGTTTGTGACGTGACACGTGCTTTCCTCGCGACGAAAGTATGTCGTGACCAAATCACAAACAGCCACACGAGACAATCGTGACACTAATGGAACATTGCCTCTTGTACGTATCATCGGTGCGTTACTCTTCCGCTTCAATATCGTTCTTCTGAATTGTTAGGTACTCGAATAAGTTTCTGGCGTTTACTAATACATGTCAGAACTACATATATTATTTTTCTTCATTTTATGGATATGAAATTGATATAACACCTCATAAAATACTTAAATGTTTAGTAATTGATTAGATACCAACTTACTTAATAATGTAAACAATAATTTGAATAATGGTACAGCAATTTTTAGTGGCGACTCTCAGTCGCCACTCGAGTGCTAAGGGTTAATAGAAACTCCAATGATGCTATTAACACTAAAGCTATCGAGCACTAAAAATGCGTTGCTATATAAAAATTACACAATCGAATTTATTTTGACTTCGTGCGATTTTTACTATAATGTGTGCTTAAATATAGAATCGCGTAGAATCATTTCCAACGGAAGCATATTTATAAATTCAATAATTGTAAAATACAAAATGTGGAGATGGTTATCTGACCGGTAATGGTAGGTTTTTTAGTGTTAACTATTGTTATAAATTGAATGTCGAATATTTTGGAATCGTTAACGATAAGACGCAACGCGACGAGAAAGTGCAAAATAAAATGCACGACTAAATGCTCCAACTGTTACACCGTTGATGATACAGAAAATATAGAAAATCCGCAAGTTTGCGATTGCATAAACGATTATATCACGGCGGGCTCGTTACGGTTCGCGACGAAGCAACTGGTCCGCGCGGACTTCAGCGATTCCGCTCGCTGACAAAAGCCACGATTTTGCAACCGAGCCGTGTCAAAATGTGCACGCATTGCTCCTGATATAATCACTGCTTGCCTAACATGAGAAAAAAAATACGGCCGCAATTTCGTAAGCGCGATTCATACCGCGGTTTCGACGTAATCCTGCATCGACAATTGTGCGGGAACATGATTCGACAACGTGTCTCTAATTTCGGCCCAAGCTGATTGATTATGCATTAATCTCCTAATGGACTCGGACGACAGTGATTCGGAAGAACTTGTGCCATTATCGCATCATGAAATTTTGGTACTGCGACAGTTATTTGTGATGATTATATTGCCGATGTTTATGCGTTTATAGAAAAGTTAACTAGATGAAATTCAAAATTGTTGGAAAATTTTAAAAATTGAAGTGGTCAGGATTTTTCCTCTATTAAAATTATTAAGGGAAGCAATATCATTAAATTTGGTTTCTATCCCTTACAATCGATGCAGACAATTTTTATTTTGCATAAAGATCCGCAGTCTAGTGATAATGAATGCAAGAGTAGACCGTGGATGTGGATTTTTATGCAATATAAAAATTCCAAGGGACGCAAGTTAACTTTCTTTTAGCAATTTGATTTGGACGAAAATAATATGGCTACAGTAATAAAATTATTAGAGCCACTTGCATAACTTGATAATTTTATTAACATCGAATTTTTAATGACGTGGTACCAAGTATTAATAATTGACGAATCTACGTCAGATTAAAAGATATATTTGTCATACTGTAGCTTTAACAATACATTTTTCGATTCTTGCAACGTCTTCAAATGTTTGTATTTGACCTGTTCAGTTTCGTTTTATTGGCGAGTGCTAATTACGAATGGAGGTTGAGATATCAAAAATATTTTCTAATTAGCAGTCATGAAACCTTTAGCTTACGCCTCGCATTCGCACGAAGCTTTTGACCAGTCACGCCACTTGATCGGTCAAGCGAGACGGTGAATTTTCGTAAAAATGTCTCGCCTTTTATGGGCAGTGTTCTACAATTTGTTTATACTAATTAGCTCGCGCGGTTCGAGCCTGACCACGTCCAGAAGTTGGAGTGCTAGGCCGTGACTTCTTCTTGCGAGACGGTCAGCCGTTCGACGATTAAGAAACAGACATAGAAGCTGGGTTTAATGAGAGCCGCATTCCTCGCGCACGCATTCGTTTTGGTAGTCGTCGTTACGCATCTCGATCGCTTCTAATTACTCGAGTTTTTATGCAGCCTGGAATCTAGGAGGACGCTGACACTGGCCGCGCCTCGCCTCGCCTCGCCTCGCCGGAATATTCTTAGTCGTCCTGTGGACCCCATCTCGCCAGGACTAGCGTCGTTTCACCGATCCGCTTATTAGCTTGATAAAAACTTGTTAGTCGAGTCGTGGTCAGGTCGTTCGTGAACCTCGCCGGATAGAAAGAAGTCCTCTTTGAAACAGGTTGCGTGATACATCGACGATGGAGCAACACTTCTCTTTGTTTTCAGCGTGGATTTTCTGCTTTCTGTTAACACGGTTTTCCCATGATTCAGGTGGAAAAAAAGGCTCGATCTTTTCACGTTTTAGCCGTCGTACTCCTTGGGAATAGGTGCGCGTTAGAATTTTTTGGACGGGTTTGAAAATAATGTGGCTGCGGGGGTTTGTAGCCGAGCGTGCACTGTACTTACTGCTGAAATTTATTGTTCGCCATTTTTTTTCACGTTGCCCTTTAAAATTGTGTCATTGTGTAAAAAAATGATTCTTGTAAAAGATGAAGTCAATCGCAAACTTGCGGATTCTCTACATTTCTGTATCATTCAACGGTGTAACAGTTGAAGCATTTTGCCGAGCGAAATCAATTTATTTTGCACTTTCTCGTCGCGTTGCGTTTTATCGCTAACGATTCCAAAATATTCGATAATCAATTTATAATGATAGTTAACACTAATCCTATCATTACTGGTCGAATGACCGTTTCTACATTTTGTATTTTACAATTATTGAATTTATAAGTATGCTTCCGTTGGAAATGATTCTACACGATTCTGTATTTAAGCACAAATTATAATAATTTTAATATTTATTTAATTATAATAATTATAAAAATTCGATTGTGTACTTCTTTTTTATAGCAAGGCGTTTTAATCAGAATTTTAACACGTTAATAGAGTCATAGGAGTTGAAATAGCTCCGAGTGCAAAGGGTTAAATTTCTTCATGCATCGCATAACAATTACATTGCAGAGATCTTTATGCAAACATTTGCCAAGTCTATTGTGAAAAACAGAAGCTGTATCTGTTTTTTCTTTTAGTAATTTTACGAATAATCGAATGTTCCAATTGAATGCTTCTGCGTAAACTTTATTGTTTGTCCAACGTTTTATTTGCTATATTTCAGTTAAAATAACTGCTAAACTAATCATATTTTGACATAGATTAATACTTTTTTATAGAGAACAAAAAACTGCATTAATTGTTACATAAAAATATATGGTTCCATTAAAAAAATCAGAGTTGACCTTCAGAAGTTCTTGACGCGTCTACATACAAAAACATTGATACATAATACCAATATGTGCATCTTTTCTCGCTACGTATGATAATAATGACGTGAATCAAGGTGGTAATATCTGATGCCCCACCCTGTATGTATGTACAATAGAATGGACCTTTATTATACAGGCTGAAATTTTTTTTCGCGATTTTTTTCACACAGCCCCCTAAAATGTGTCATTGTGTGAAAAACTGATGTTTGCAAAATATGAAGTTAATTGAATAAAAGACGTGGCACATTGACGTTAAAGGTGCGATAAATATGAAATTTTATAGGAATGGAAATATGAAGGAAAGACTTTTGATTATGACTATACGTTATTCTTGTGCAAAAATATTTTTGATAAAAGTAGCACGATGTAATTTTGTCAATATAACAATTAACTAATGCTCATATTTTTGTAAATATAGGGTGTCCCAAAATTCCTTCAACTCCCGGAAATGGGTGTTTCCTGAGGTGATTGGAAGCAACATTTTCTTTTGCAAAACTTACCTCCGTTTGGGAGTTATTAACAAAAAACACGGACCAAACAGAGCCAAAGATTTTTTTAAAGAAAGGAACAATTGAAAATCACGTAAAAATATACAAATGTTTACTCACTTATGAGTTTATAATGTCCAGGATAGGAAAGTCATTTTCACGCTGACACACGGAACGTATAAATCTTGGTTAGGACTTGTGAAATTACTATAATAAAGCTCAACTTTTCAATGTTCATTTAATTAAATAAATGGTCGTATGTCCACGATGAAAAACTTATTTTCATGCTGACACATCGAGCGTATCAATCTTAGTTAGGACCTGTGAGATTCAAGAAGATTGCAAGAAAATTACTATAATAGAGCTTAGATTTTCAATGTTTATTTAATTAAATAATTTTCATAGTTATTGGTTGTACAGAGACTGCGACGGACCCCGTTGCGTTCTCATTGGGATTAATGCAATTTTATAGCTCGTCCGCGGGTTGACACGAAACCGGGAATAATTAAACCGTCATTTCAACCCGGTCTTGGCGTTTATCGTGTCGACTCACGTGTAAGTCATTACACAATACCGTTACATACGCGCCTCGCAGCCTGGGAACACGATTTAACGTCAAACACTCTTCCATGTCTACGGCACAATGAGTCCGATTTTTCTCATGACCAAGAAAACGATGAAAGGTCAATGAAACACGAAGAAACCGCCGAGCAAGTTAATAAATGGACTGGCCGGAGTTTTGTAATGTTATTATAGCCGGGCTATTTGAACGGTTTCTGTCATCGATTTGTTCTGCCAAAGAACACAATAGGCAGTGATTAATAATCTGAAATAGAAAATGATTAATAACTCGAAGTGAACGTTATTACCTACCGCCAAATGGCCGTTTCACGCAAACCGAGAGAAATGATTTTTACCTGTGCTAGTGTCTTGGCACTAAAACGAATTTTCCATTACCTGCGCATCATTATTGCAGTTAATAGCTCCGAAACGGCGGGTTGCATCATTTCGTTCGAAATTGATATATTAATCCGTGGTCGGGATCCAAGAATTAGATTTTAGAAGTAAAAGCTTGAAGTGATCCTTCATGTAGTTCTACTTGAATAACTTGCGCGTTTGAGATGTGAAAACTTTTCCAATTTGTTACAGCAATTAATAGCAGCGGATCTTTATGCAACATAAAAATTTTCTACCTGAATTGCAACAGAGTGAAATAGAAATTTTTTTTTCTTAATATGCTTGATAAGTTAAAACTAATATAACAGTATTTTTTAATGCTTCTAATGTTTTTATGTTTTGAATTACGCCTACTTATTTTATTATTAGTAACTGTAATGGTGAACTTAATCATTCTACTTTGTTCTAGTTTGAATTCCTTTTCAATTGCTTCATAAAAACTCCGGAGTTTTGATTAAAATCACCTGTTACATAGTGATGAGGACATATCTGTTCGATCGGCTTTCTAGTGATAGCAATGAGTACACGAACTGCGCAATAGTAGATCCATTTAAAGTTTTAAAGAATCTTAAAATACGGCTGTACTGATCGCCCTTCAGGAAATGGCAGTGATTTCGACAGTGAGTTTAGGTTCTGGCGGGAACGGTTGACATAGGAGCTCAGCATTACCAAGCGATTCGGCCAATAGCGGAAGACGTGTAGCGCGGAGTAGGAGTATCACGTGGTCCCGACAAGTTTCTCACTGCCATCTTCTGATGGACTATCAGTACTTGTCTAGTTAGCCTTCCATGGCATGTATTACACAATATAATTATTAGACTGCGGAGCGTTACGCAATATAAAATTTCTGCGCATCAATTGCAACGTACCAAAGCTAAGCAAACATTTCTTTCTTTTGTTAATGATTTTCATATGTTGAAAATAGTACGACTTTCTTGAATCTCGTTAATCTTTTTACTGTTTCAAATTCAAAATAGTCATTTTTATCATGGACGCATAAAATCCGTAGCCTAATAATTATAATTAACATTACACGATTCGTTATAATACAAAATGACCAAAATATCAAGATTTTTTGATAATTCTGATCTTTGTGCAAAATAAAAGTTGTCCGCATCAATGGTAAGTAGGCACGTCATTAAATTCTTTTCGCCTGGCAAAAAATTCTATTTTTTTTATATTGTTACAATGGGCATAAAAATATTCTCTTTCCCATAGGAAATGATGAACGAATTCGAGTCACTGCAAAATAAATCGCAACCACTAAGTGATTTAAAAAAAAAAAACAGAAGTATAAAACGCTCGGTCACAACCAGTTAAACGCATAACTGTTCGCCTAAACTGGTATCACGACACCCGATAAACTTGTCCTACTTTCGGAAGGATCGAGACAATGGTTTGCATGCGTGAAACTGGTTTGGCACAAGTCGTCTCGACACCCTTTGGTCTCGAGATTGGAACAATGCCGTTCGAATGGCCCCCGTTTGACCTCCATACTTTTTTCAAAATGTCTGCACAAAATGTATACACACTTGCGATAAAGTATACGAGAAAGAACGACAAAGTATACCAAACGATTTTGTTTAGTGTCGAATGTTAATGGTCGAGAAGAAAAAACTTAACCAATTGCGCTGCCTGCCAATTGATTGACGTGACAAATCCGTTCAAGGCAATTCGTAGCGAGCTGGTATATGAAATCATTTCTATGAAATGCTTAGGGAGTGTGCGTACACTTAATGCACAGAACGCATTTAGATACATCAATAGATAAGATTAACGTTGTAATGGACCTCTCGAATGTATTAAACAATTTATTGGTAGCACTACCTGGCTTTTTCCGATCGGTAGATTTCAGATAATCTGCAGTAGCTACACATAGAGACATAGTTTGTAGTTCCACTTTATGAACGTATTTTTGCGCAGACCTGATCCCTTTATTCGCCTTTATGCTAGCTCGAATTTAGATATTCAGTATCCAGATAAATGTCTTGGGTACTTCGTATTGTATTATCTGGAGAGTAATTATATGTATAATAAGTTTATCTCTCGTTTTTCGCTGACATGAAGCAATGAAATCTCAATGATCTATCAACTTCGTTTCTTTTAAATCAAACAGGACAGAACTAAACTACCATGCGTGGAAATTACGTCAAAATCACGAATACAATTCGACTCGTGTTATTTAACAACAAAAACGTTTGACTGCTTTCGCTGTAAATGCTGTAATTAACTCTGCAATTGCATCCTGGGGTCTCTCACGACCCCAGTAAAGCGTGGAAATGACGACAAAATCACGAATATAATTCGACTCGTGTTATTTAACAATAAAAACGTTTTACTGTTTTCGTTGTAAATTCTGTGATTAACTCTGAAATTGTATCATCAGGTCTCTCATGACCCCAGTAAAGTGTACTGTATACCGAGTATCGAAATTGCAAGACAATTGTAAATATGAATTGCCTTTCATTTCTTTTAAACATTTGAGTTTTGTAATATTAAACTATATACCCAGTAGCATTTTAGTGAACTGAATTCTTAGAAAGATCCCACTTCTCAGCAGAGTCGACAGATTAATTCTTGTGTCCCCACTGTACGCTTCCGCCCGGTCACGTGACGTGAATTTGTGAATTTTTCCCCTAACTTCGTGCTCCCTCCCCTCAACTGGTACCACTCTGCCCCCTTTCCACTCTGCTTCTTAGTCTAAGGAAGCAGTATACTACTTGAGAGTTAAATATCATTCTATTAAAAATTATTCAAATATAAAAGTTGGCATGTTATGTGAAAAAGCGAATTAAATTTGAAAGAGAAATTTATGATTAGACAGCGAATTTTTATGCATTTACGAAAAAATTGACTAGGCGAAATGTAAAACAGTGAAAAATTAGAAAAATGTATAATATTATATTGTTTGCAGCCTAAATTAAGGGATGAAATGAATATTTATTTAACTCCTGCTTCCCACAATCGGTGCTGAAGGTTTTTATTTTGCATAAAAATCCGCAGTTTACTTATGATTCAAATTGGTATTGCAAAAAATATGTGATTATGGGTTCCGCACATTTCCTCGACGTTCTGTGTCACGTAAGCGATAACGATCGGCGAAGTTTATTAATAACGATTCGGCATTTTGGAATCCAATGAAGCTAATTCTGGCCACCATGCTAAATTCGAATATCGAGCATGTAACCATAGTTAGTGTCTGTCTCTAATCGAAGAGTGACGGGCGTCTGCGGTGAACCAGTACTCGGGAATATCTCTTTCTCGAGTCACCAGTAATTGGATCATCTTGGGAAAGTTCACTGCCTTT
Organism: Lasioglossum leucozonium; assembly: GCA_028454225.1. Lineage (NCBI taxonomy): Eukaryota > Metazoa > Arthropoda > Insecta > Hymenoptera > Halictidae > Lasioglossum > Lasioglossum leucozonium. Next base: position 14,907,805 of record CM052205.1, on the reverse strand, counting down.
TAGAGTTCGTGCCCGAAGCTGGCAATCGCGACTTGTTCCGGGCAAGACAGTTTTCGCGTTGCCAACTTCTTCCAAAGCCTTTGGTCTCCTTCGAGATCTCTTTCTTCAAGGCACTGTCGATGAAGATTATTTTTGAAAGTTTGTGCTCGGGCTACGGCCTTGTAATTAGTTTGCTTCACAGCAGTATACGCCATATTTGTACTGTTATGCAACTGATAAATAAATAAACTATTAGCAGAATTTAATCGCTAATGACAGAGGATTTTATGCATTTATGATAAAAATGAGTAATTGTAATTCAAAGCAGTAAAAATATTACAAGAATTTAATAATACTGTTATATTATTTTCAACCTGTTAAACATATTAAGAGGGAAAATATATTTCTATTTCACTCCAGATTGTTGCAATTCAAGTAGAAAATTTTTATTTTGCAAAAAAATCAGCTATCTACTAATAACTTAAAAATAAAATTATAATTTCATCTTTTACGTATCTTCGAACGGTTGAAAAATAAGAGAAAATGACTGATTTTTTCAAGTAAAAATTTTTTCTTTTTTTAAATTGTTATGTATATCTTGTCACACGGCGTTTGAGTAGTATTTTTTGAAAAATTAAGCTAAATATCTTATGGAAGAACGTGGCAGCCATTTTTCCAAAGCCATTTCTGCAAAACACCATTCGAGGTATGTACCACGTGTGTCTTCGTGGGGTTTTATTTAATACACATTTTTTAAATTTCCGATGCAGACTCAGGTAATAAAAGTTGCAAATGTCAACTTTCACTATCTTTTTTTGGCGATTCCGATCATATGCAATTTTTCCAAAACTTTCTTACACGTCTTCGATTAAACTGATTTCTCTAGCTTTACACAAAACCGAAAGTCTTTTAGTCCATTTGTAGAAAAGTTATTCTAATTTAACACTAGGTTTACGGAACATCAGGAGTGACTCTCTTTTCCACGACTTTATAAAAACAACAAGAACGTGTCTAGTAAAAATGTGAGCCATTTGTTAAATGATATGGACCCAAAGAAATACATTTCTTGAATAATTCCCCATGTATGTATCTATACAATATAGTCTTAATAACCGTAAATAAAAAATATTGGAATATTTTGACGAATTGCGTATACCTAGTGTTAAAGTGTGATCGATAGGCTGCGGATCTTTATGCATTTATAGCAAAATCGAGTAAATGAACTTCAAAACTGTAGGAAAATTTTGAACATTGTAGATGTCAATATATAACTTCTTATTTATTAAAATTATTAAAGGAAGAAATAGCATTCTACCTAGTTTCTATGCCTTGCAATCGACGCAGACAATTTTTATTTTGCATAAAGATCCGCAGTCTAGTGATCAATTATGAGAGTCACCTAAACGCATTGTACATTAAAGCCTCCTACAACGCGCAGCAAAAATTTTAATTTGTATTAAATTCAGTAGCGGAACTACACCGTAACGTGGGTGGCTCGTAATCGGAGGGCGATTGCGAGCCAAAACTTTTGCATTTATTATCTTGTAATTTTACTAAAATTGTCCGTAATTTAAATTAAATTAAAAGTACACTGACAAAAAAACGTACTTTTCGCGTGTAATGAATTTTTACAATTCTCCTTTCTAAAAAGCAGTAAAAAATTCCAATCCAATAAAAATATCAAAAGAAAAAGGGGTCCCAAAATTATATTTTGCGAGGTGGGGTACGAAAATTCGTAGTTCCGCTACTGAAGAAAAAAGATGATTCGCTTTGATCCGATTTTTCTGAGTTTCCCTTAACACGGTACGAATTAATCGCGTTTGAATGTATTTGCTCATCGAATGAGCCGAGCGTACACTGTCGTCCTGACCGATCCCCTTCTTTTTTATCTGTATCTAAATGCCAGTCACAAGGAATCTCTCGGAGATCGTTCGATCCTCCGAGCCACAAGGATCCCACGGAGGAATCGCGAAAGGCCATCGTGAAAGTGTTTTGCGATCGGCGATATATGTAGTGCTTGCCGTGTGCACGTGTGGGTAAACGTTAGGCCGCGCTATGTCGTGAAACGAAAGCGAATCGTCGTCGGCAGACGTCGGGAGAAGGTGGAGAGCACCGAGCGAAAAGGTTTCCTGATCCCGGGTCTGTCTATCCTTCTTTTTCCTCCTCTAACCGAATCAATCGATGATAAATTCACCGAATCGCTTCGTTGCCCGCTGCAATCGAGAATCCTACGCGCACCATCTCACAATCATCTCCTCGTAGACTGCTTTGGCAGCGCGAATGGTGCTTCTGGGTGGGCGTGGTAGTCCGCCGCGAAAACGCTGATCACGTTTCGACATTTCTAGGCTGTCTAGCACGGTAATGCTTCGGTACAGAAACGTGCACGATACTTGTGAAAAAGTTATCCCCACTACCGACCAGAGTCGCCAGATTTCGTGTCCCCACTCTACCTTCCCCTTCTACAACGCTGTTCCCCACGCTTCCACCACAGCCCGATCACATGACGCGTTTCGTCTCTTTCGTGCATGTGATGGTGTTAGACAGTTCAGAACTCTTTCTCGTAAGCCTGAAAACAAACCATTGACAATAGCTCTCCGGTGAAACAATTCTAATCTACTAACTAAACATTTTTCTTAAATATTCTTTTTTGTAAAACTTTTACCAACATATTCGCGACATTTTTCCGAGTGGAACGAGACCAAACAAGCCATAATTCGGATCATGTTTGCTCGTTTAACCCCTTGCCCTACGATTTATTTTACGGTTTTTGTAGTTCGTAATTTCCTAAAAAAGGAGAAAATTTATATCTATTGTATACCTATACCTCCAATGGTTGTACATCAACCAAAGTAGAATTTTATTTCGGTTTAAAGGAAATTAATAACATACATATTTATTAGGCTCTGTTCAAAATCATCATCAGGAGTCTGATACAATATTGTATGGTAAGAGATTAATCGACGATACAGTAGAACCTCGATTATCCAAATCGATATCTGTATTCTCCATAATTGGAATATAAACACAGTTCGATCTAAAGCGATTCGCATACAACACGATTTATTGTACAAATAATCCGAATTATTATTCGATTATTTGCGTTCCACTGATTAGTTCGGACAATCGAGGTTTTACTACATAGTGAATTAAACAAGCAAATTGGTCCTAACTGTGTCGCGTTTGGTGTCGTTTCAATCAGAAAACTGTCACGAATATATTGCCAAAGGTTCCATAACAAAAATTATTAATATATGTTTCGTTTTGTCGATCGTAAATTGTTTAATAAACATGGTATTTTTCTCGCTAGTTTCTGAAAATGTCATCAATCAGTATATTAATAACTTTCTTCAAAAAGTCTTTCGACACTTGTGTGTCCAAGGCAGGGCCTGCTGGATAGCCTTACTGATGAGTCTTCTAGCGGGTCTAGGACGAAACACCACCTTCTGTTCCTCCAATAGAAAAACAATTTTTAGCAAAATGTGGCTAATGACGTTTGCAGATTCAAACCCGAATCGTTAACGTTTGTAGATTTCATAAAAATAGCTATTATATTGTTGTAATTGATCGAACCGTAGCGCCGAAAACTTTATACCATGTTTATTAAAAATGATTAATAACAAAACAATTTGATCACTGTTTTATTTACTGCTCCATCCTTTTCTACTGTTGTACACGATATAAGTAACATTTCGGCTCCGAAGATTGTGCGAACATCTATATTTAAACATGACTGTATCATTAGATGAAAACAATTTCCAACCTATCTCTGCTTAAATTTATATTTATGAACTGTTTTGTAAAGCCGCCGAAACCTGTAGAGGTTGCAAATGAGAGCTTTTACGCGCGGTAGAACCGGACTTGTTGAATAATTGCGAAGTTAACACCTGAGGAACATGGAAAAAACCGGGGACGAGTTGAAGTGGCCGGCAAAGCGCGACCTTGGCTAACTCGTCCCGCGTTAATCTTGGCTCGCCCTCTTCAAGGCCATACGCACCAAGATATTCGTACATCAGACATCGTTGTTGCTACGCTTTCGAGTGCCGTCTGAGTGCAGCAGGAATGTCTCGAGATGTTATCGTCCACCTAACTGCAAATCGTGCGTCGGCTGTATCAAACTCTCCCTCTCGATGCTCGGAGCAGTCGTTGGCTATAGCTTTTCACTTTCGACGACCATAATCTCGCGCGACAGTCAATACAAACGAGTTTTTTAACCCCTCGACGACATGCGACACATGTTCGAATTCACATATTCGCGGTAAACATCATTTTTAAAAGAATTAAATAACTTTGAGAATATCTCGGTAATTATTAATTTTCAGCCCTATTTGGTGTAATACCTTTGTACGCAGAATTTGGTGCTTTAGCCGAATTTGAGAAAAAAACACTAGGCGTTCTATTTTACACTAAACCTACCGAGCCTTAAAAGTAACTGCTACATATATGTTCCCTTATGAAAATGACAAGATTGATTTTATTTAGACTTTGTGCGACTCCTGTTGTAATACCTGCTGCACTAAAGATATCTACAATACAATTTCCAAGACATTTGACCAATTTTTCATTGATGTACTCTTTCTTGCGCTTTCCGTAGTCTGATACAGTTTGCAATATAAATTGTTTTTCTTCTTCGTTTCATGACAGCGTGTCGTTAAATTCTTGCATAAGTTTGACTCCTCGTTCTGTCGAATCATTAACTACAGCTAAATTATGTAATATATTTAAGCCTACGCTGTAACTGCGATCACTTTGCCATTCCGAGGATTCCTTATTTATAAAACTTAGGGAAATTAAAAAACCTTTTAAAAAATTTGGAGTCTTTTTTAGACATAAAGGCTGCAATGTTGCTACCAACGTACACATCTACATTATTTGAATTAACTACTAATCTCTTTACATCATTATTGTTTATGTACATAATCGTTTCTTATGAAATCATTTTTATTATTTCAAAAATCTAGAACCGGTCATTTGACCGGTCGTGGTAGGTTTAGTGTTAAAACAAGCAAAGATACAAAATACAGATTACAGAATTGTACGTAAGTACCCCATTTCAATGAGTTCTCTATGTTTAAATTGTTATAATTTCGTAACAAAAAAACCATACAACCATAAACCTGGACTCTAAAATGGCAAATGTGCACACATATTCACTGGTTATCACTAGACATCGGATGTTTATGCAAAATAAATATTTTTTACCGTGGACGAGATATCTCGCTTCCACGATGTCGAAGAAACGATACTATGGACGAGACATCTCGCCACCACGATTTCGTCGTACAATACTATGGACGAGATATCTTGTGTATTTTTCTTATTGATATGAATTGTTTCCTTTGTAAAGACACAACTAGTAATCGATACTAAAGACATGTCATCGTTCGTAGAAAGTGCTTCAAGAAGATAAATATAAAATACTCCATACTTGACACAATCCAAGTTTTTATTATTTATTTTGTACGGAATGCATAATGTGACGGAACAATTTTTACAGAAATATCTGGTTTCCTTTCGGCGGTCATTTTTTTATGCAAACTATGCATTCTATTGTTGATTGAGATTTTTTTCTGTGTGAGTGTTTTTGTATATTAGATCTTGTACATCGATTACAATTATTCCTCTGCATTCAATACAATGTAAACAATAAAATTTCTGATTGCGTAAAATATTTTATATTTATCATTTTTAAGTACCATCCACCAACGATGACATGTATTAAAAATCGATTACTTTTGTCAAATTTACAAAGAAAACACTTCATATCAATAATAAAGATACACGAGGTATCTCGTCCATAGTATCGTACATACGAGAGCATGGTGACGAGATATCTCGTGCATAGCATCGTTTCTCCGACACCGTGGAAACGAGATATCTCGTCCAACGAAAGGGTAAATAGCTTAAAAATAATATAACGGTACTTTTAAATTCTACTAATGTTTTTACTGTTTTACATTACGCCTACTCTTTTTTGTGATAAATGCATTAAAATCCGCTGCCTAGTTATCACAGAGTACCTTGACTAGACGCCGGATAATCAAAATTTCCGTCGGTGTGGATACGTAGATTTAATTGTTAGGCAGTTCGGACAGTTTTATTGGCTCGTTACCGACCAGTGAGTTGCAAAAGTTGCGAACGAGTTTCTAGCAGTCTTGTATCCCATATCGCAGGCTTAGACACGTGTTGAATATATCTTCTCGGGCTGGGAGGTTGGCTGTGTACTAGTTTGTTAGTGTACACGATAGCGACCTGGGTCGTTGTATGTCATACGATTATGCGCGTAATGCTTGGATAAAACGCGAGGAGAAACGCAATCGTGTAACTGGCCCGAGATATCGATCGCGGAGCGAACGCGAGCCAGTGTGCAGAGAGTGCATAAATCGCAGTTTGTGCTGATTTCCCTGGTCGATTCCACGCTCTTTGAATTTTGCGTTCAGCTATCCGCGGGTCGATCGATAACCAGTAATGGCTTCCTCATGGCTTCGAATTTTTTCCTTGCGAACTTGAGACCTCGGCTGGCTACAGCGCAAGCTGTAATTTACTTAATTCCTCGCGGGGTGTGATTCTTGAGGTGCAAAGAAAAATATTTTTCTCCGGAAAATTAGCTGTTACGGGCTAACGAATTTAATTGCTCGCTTTCTTTCCGGACTCGCAGAAGTTCGCGATCGGATGTCTCAGATATACAATACTTCAGTTCTTCAAAAAACTATTGTAACTTCGTGAAGAAATATCGTACAACTATTGAGCTTTGAAGAAAAAGTACAGGGTGAAAATTACATTGAAGAACTGATTATTTCTGCAAATAATGATTTGGAAATCTTTATTTCGAATAATATGTGGCACTAAACCTACTGAGCACTAAAAACAATTGAAATTATAAAGATGACAAGGCTTTATTTAGTTAGATTTTGTGCAAGTTTTATTTCAATATCTGCTTGAATAAAAGAATTTGTCGAATCAATTTCGTTATTTCAATAATTGCAAAATAAAAAGTATAAAACCGGTCATTTGTGAAAAATGATTATTTTTCAACAAACTTGAAGAGTCCCAAAAATGATTTTATATTGTATATTACATTAGATATCCACTTGAATGAGTCCTGGGGCCATTCGAAATAACTTTTTCCTTTGCGAAAATGTTCTCCATCGCTTTGTAAAGGATTTATTAACGAAAAATAAGGACCAATCAAAGCGCGGTTACGGCAGACGGATTCAGGCTTGGCCAATGCCAACATCCCGCCTAGCAGAACCTGTCCTGTGATTGGTTCGTGTTTTTCGTTAATGACTCTTTAGCAATCCCGTGGATAAGATTTTGGCAAAGAAAAAAGTCACTTCAAATAACCTTAGGAATCACCCTTTTCAAGGAAATACAACATTTTTGGGACACACTATATAGTATAAAATTTTTGTAATCTAAGTTCATTTTTCTAAAAAATTTCTTGTTTGGCATTTCTCAAATATTTTGCAGCTTGTTAAATTTTGTTTTAAGAAGGGTGTCTTTTAAACAGTTATACAATTTGAAAAATATTTCAAGAAATGTCTGATGTTTAAACAATGATGATAACAAACTTCTTTTGTTATTTTTAAACTACTTAATTTGTGTTACCTTTTGGTTATGATTAGACAGCCGATTTTATGCATTTACAATAAAAATAGGTGCGCAAAAAAAAACATTTTATTTGCCTCCTGTGTCTTGCAATCAATGCAAACATTTTTTATTTTCCATAAAACTGTTTAGTTATGATAAAACATGTAAAAAGTATAAAATAATCCGAGAATTAAGCTGCTGAAAAGAAGTGTTTTCTGATTTAGATCGTCAAACTATGTTCCGAGAAGACAAAGTGGTGAATCATCCGATAATTACAGGATATTTATGTAATTTTTTAAATTAGTTTGGATGGTTTTACGTCAGACAGTATGTCAGATTATTACACTCCATCAGCTCATTACAGCGCGGAAGGAAGTAGATGCAATTTATGGTGTCCCATAAGGAGACGTAGAGAGAACGTCCTAATTAACCACGTAATAGGGTTAAACGTGGATAATTGCCGAGCCTGTAAGTACGGTATTCTAGCAGCCTAACGTGCCACCATACTAAACACACATGGTTTATTAGTATATTTACTCAAAGAACTTTTCCTCTGCGGACCACGCTGTACAGAATAGTTTCACGCCAAGATCATTTTTCGCCCTTTCTCACTCACAGACATCTTCTCTAGCATACAGGGTGTCCCAAAAACACTGTACTTTCTTGAAAGAAGTGATTCCTGAGGTGATTTGAAGTAACTTTTTGGGTAAAAGAAAAACACGGACCAATCAGAGCGCGGCTACTGTGGAGGCACTCCGGCTCGGCCAATGCCAACGTCTCACTTAGTGGGACCTGTGCTCTGATTGGTCCGTGCGTTTCATTAATAATTCCTTAAAAAAGCCGTGCAGAATATTTTTGCAAAGGAAAAAGTTTTTTCAAATTACCTCAGGAATCATCCCTTTCAAGTACAAGTTTAGATTGAAAGAATCAATTTTTAAATAAAAATCTAGCTACACTGAATTCTTATCACTAGAAGACTGCGGATCTAGTAACTAAATTGCAGGAACCTGTGGAAACAACAAAAGGTAAATACGTGCACAGATTTTTGGGATATCGATTTTTCATGACTCAAGCCGTTCGTATATTTCATTGATAACGCGGTCGATATCTGCCGGATCAGGAAACACCCGTCAACGGAAATTGCATGAAAGTTACGGTTGTGCAACTGTACTCTGCGGTGTCGTTAACCCTGAAGCAACTTCTGTTTCGTCTCTCCAGACGACTACGTGATAGTGATCTCCGGTCAAGTGTACGAGTTCATATTAAAATTTCGCGACGTCTTCATTGCCATATCTCTGCCTTTTCGTGTTGCGTCCAGTACGTTTCAGCGTTACTCAGACATGCCCTGTTTTCAAGCATCACAGTCATGAGCCACAGTCTCCGAAAAGACTCAGTTTTCAAAATATCTGATTCATATACAGCGTTTTTAAGAATTTTTTTTTTTAATTACATTTATTTATAGTCAACATTTAAGTCATTACTGCAAGCTATTTTAACAAACTATAACATCTATAATTCAGTGTTTAATAATTGCACAGATGCATAAAAGTTGCAATAAAATTTTAGAAGTTTTTGTGTGTTACTTTCAGTATATGAAAGATTTTCGAAGAAATAATTTGTTTTTGAAAATTAAAAGTGACATTAAAATACATATTTTCGTTAACGGTGGAGGTAAATAAAATAGTAATCTTCGCTCTTGTTTAAGTAAAATATTAGTGTGAAACTGGTTATTGAATGGAAATTTTTATACAAAATGAAAATTGTATTAATTGCAAGGTACCGAAGATGTACAGACACTTATTTATTTAATAACTTTATGAGATGCATGTAATATAATAGCATTTTAAAATACATACTCATAGACGTAGTTTTTAATGTCTTTATCGTTTTGCATTTTTCTATCAGAAGTAAAATCATTATGATGTGGACAGTATAGAAACTTATGTAAATTCTTACGTTTACGAAAATCGGCTGCATTAATTCCTTGGAAAAAGTGACCGGAGAACTGGAATGCGTCTATTGACTAAGACTTGTGATTCACGCAATGAAATTGCGTGGCCAGCGCAATGTCGAAATTTGTAAAGGTGATTAGCTAGTTACCTTTAAAAGTATTTACAAGAACTGTTGACTAGTAATGTTAATGTTAATACTTATGTCAATTATTCTGTAATTATTATAATAAAATCTAGTTGTATGTATATTGAAGAGATGAGATAAAATTATTTTGTACAGTTCTTCAGTTTCAAAATGAAAAATTTCAATAAATTATCTGAAATATGAGGGTGCTTTGTACGAATCTTCAAGTTTTAAATAAATCATTTTGAAAACATTAATTGGTCGATGTTACTTGCTTGACTATTTCAAGGTCAAGTCACTTTTTTTTCATTTTCAAAATGAAAAATTTTTGGTAAATTATTTGAAATATGAGGGTGCTTCAAACGAATCTGGATATTTAAGTAAATAATTTTGAAAACATTCATTTTTCGATGTGACTTCATTAACCATTTCAAGGTCAAGTCATTTGTTTTTCAATGTTAACATGCAGTTTTTTATTCTATTATTTATTAATAATAATAATTATTATACATTTTATTTATTTGATGTCATTTTTCGGACATTTGAAACACAGTTGGAAGATATTTCTTTCAAGAATACTGTAAGAATATTGCAACGTTAAAAATGGTGAAGCGATCATATAAATTTCTTTTTGCTGCGTTTTTTTCTTACTATAGGAGAGTCCACGATGTTTATACACCTCGTTACACTTCGCGTAATCGTGCCTACATATGCAGTACTGGAAACATTTCTTGCATCACTTGAGTATCGAACACATAAATGCGTGATTCACTCTCTTCGGTAAAATTGGTTACATATTATCTAACCGATTTAATAATTATGCGTAGATTACAAAATGAAATAATTAATGTTTTCAGTATTGTAAGTTATAGTATTAAAAATTTTGATTTTGACGACTCTCTAACGCGAGGAATATTTAGTTGGCCCACCATTTTTGCACGTCGATTTATCTCTTGTTGTCAAATTGACACGATGATAAAAGATGAATATGATGGAAAGATAAAAACGAAAATTGTAGAAATTATTCTTTTGAAAATGAACAAACGAAGTAAGACGCGACAAGTATAAACTAATATAGTTAACACTTAACAAAACGGTATGCAAAATATACTTTTTAACTATATACAGGGTGACCCAAAATGTTGGAGAACCTTAGAAGGGTTGGCTGCTGACGTCATTTGAAATAACTTTTTCCTTAGCGAAAATTTCCGTTTCTGCTGTGTTAAGGAGTTATACCGACCAATCAAAGCGCGGCTACACCGGACGTAGCTGCGTCCTGATTGGTCCGCGTTTTCGGGTATTAATTCCTTAACAAAGCCGTGGAGAGCATTTTCGCTAAGGCAAAAATTTCTTCAAATGATGTCAGGAATTAACTAACCATTTCAAGGAAGTACATTTTTTGAGACACCCTGCATGTTCCTTGTGAGCGTGTGTTGCTGTTAAAAGAAGAATTAGAAAGAATGTTTAAAAAGTGAATAAAAATATTCTGATTTCAGGCAGTGAAGCTCGAGTCAGTGCACCAAGGAAGAACGAGGTATCTGGTCGTTGTGTCATGCACAGGAAGACAGAATGCCGAAGAGAGTTGCCTGCTCGGTATCGACTGTCACGACAGGGCGACTGTGGGTCTTGTACTTCGAGTCCTAGCCGACACTGCCATTACACTAGACGGCGACGGGTATGTTGATTGTTTCCACATTTCTATCGCGTTCTATTGGGTACTTGGATAACTTTCTCTCGTTTATTAATAAATGTCGGAACTAATAGGACTTGGATGTCATTTGAGATCGTTGTAGCACGTATGTGACCGTAATAAGCATTAAAAGAAAACCTTTTAGAATACGCAAAATGACAAGTGATTTCCAGTCAGAGAAACGTTGGAACCAGAGTTGCCAGATTAAGACTCGTGTCCCCACTCAATGATGGAACTACAAATTTTCGCCCCCTTCCCTGCAAAATATAATTTTGGGCATCCAGAAAAAATAGCAATTCATATTATATTATACAGTCCGACGGAAAATGTTTTTATCAGCTTTTGCATGATTTCAAGAGAGCATTAACAACTCTTTTTTCATGTTTTTTCAAGGTCACCTTGAATGTTTTTGCAAATGAACATATCATTTTTAAATAAAAAAAAAGTTACGTTCAATACTTTATAATCACAGGTTTTTACAATGACATAGAGTGATGGCTTTCTGGAATATAAAACCGCCATAAGCGTTGTAGTGCATTTTAGGAAAGTTGCTTGCCACTTAACGCACACAAACGAACGAAACAGACGTCATTAAATATCGGCGGAAAAATTAATTGAAAGTAGAGGCTTGTTTCCATTCGCGTTTAATTACATTGACACAGGATGTTAGTGCTTAACCAGACATTAATTGGAAAGTAGAGGAAATACTTAAAGAGGAAAATTCGATGTTCAAAGTCCCTTTAAAGAGTCATAATTGCAAAAGTGTCTAGTTGCTGCTTTACAAGTTTACAAGCAGGCAATACACACAAGGAAATGTGCACTTAAAAAAAAAAATAGTTATTAAACGACGTCGCTGATTATTTCTAGTAATTACAACGGTAATTTAATTTGTATACTGTAGTAAAAGACGATAATAGATCGCCTCGTTAGACACTTGCTATTCTCTGTTTCGAGATTACAGTAAAATATTTATTTCTCCCTCATTATGTATTGTCGTAATGGTTTTTTTTTCAATACCGCTCGAATGACCAGTTTTTATATTTTTCATTTTCCAATTATTGAAATTATGATGTTACTTAGGTATATGGAAAAATTGATACAAAAATTGCACAAAATCTAAATAAATGCCTCCTTGTCATTTATACAAGATAAAACATTTTAACCGCTTTTAGATGTACTGTTTAGACTAGAACTTGACATTTATTTATTTAACAAATCAGATACAAGTCTGCCTGTTCAGTCTATCCCAATCAAGGCATACGAAATAACCTGATTTTAACCAGTTTCACGACATGAAAAGTTTTTAATGAATTCCATCATTTTTTATACATAGAAACGGTCCATGTGACCCAATAATGATCAACGGCATTCCGCGAGTGTTAATCGAAGAGCAGAGAAAGCGATCGGGATTTTACAGGTTATCAGATATTTACTGGCGCAGATAGTTCCGCACTTTCTCCTCGGTTCATTGCTACCCTATTCCGCAGCAAGCAAGCAAGGAAAAACGTAACCGGACAAATCGCTCGGGTCCGGGCCCGACTCGCAATTAAGCCTGCCTCTCGATGCGTAACAAGGTTTTCGATCCCGCGAAAAAAGCCCGGAGCAGCCTCCAGCAGCTTTCAGTCGTCGGTGAGTCATTAGCGAGGCACGCGATCGGCAATTAGGCGAGCAAAACGCCGCGCGAAACGGTGCATCGAGCGTATATCGACAAACGAACGCACTGGCTACCGCGGAAAGGTCAACGCGAAGGTCAGCGCCACTCTCTTTTGCTGAAACATACGGGCGTAGGGAAATGGAGCGCGTTACCGTAAGCCATGTTAGAGCAAGGTACTTGACAGGTGAACATCAAGGTCACGGTGGAAGGTCGTGTCAGCTGTTCCGAAGCCATCAAGCCGGGTCATGCCGTTTGGCCGGGGTTCATCTTCCTCGGAATGGTTGCGAGGCCATTATACCGCAATACCGAACTATGCAAATGCCAATGAATATCGAAGCACTGGAATTAATAGAAAGCGGATGTTTATGTAAAATAAAAATTATCTACCTGAATTACAACAAACTGGTGTGAAATTGAAAATAATTTTCTGTCTTGATATGCTTAATAGATTTAAAATTATGCAACAGTACCTTTAAATTCTTCCAATGTTTCTATTCTTTTAAATTACACCTACTCGTTTTTATCGTGAATGCATAAAATCTGCTGTCTACTAATTAGGCTCTTTTGGCAGCGCAGAGAGTCATTAGCCGTCGTACACTTTTCAACCCCTTGAATTTGATTACAAAGTTTCAGATTAATCCCTTGCGCTAGAATTTATTTTGCGGTTGCAGTAATAATCTAGCTTCTGTAATGCAATAAACCTGCCATAGCCGGTCAAATGACCGGTTTCTGGTTTTTTGTTTTATAATTGTTGAAATTATAATAATACTTTCACTCTAAACTATTATAATTCATAATTATAAATTCACATATTGCAATAAAAGTCACAGAAAATCTATATAAAATTTTATGATGTTATTTTTATAAGGCAGTTACGTGTTTGCCACTTCAGGAATTAAATGCACAATCTCGACGTCGTCAATATGGCGACGTTCGTCCTCAAAGAGTTAGTAATGTTCAGGATAGCCTCTTCGACCTTTTTGGTGCATTTCGCAGGTGTCAGTGGAACGAGATTTTCGAGATATCGATAACATTTAATGATGCAGCTATTTTAGTAGTATATCTGCTGCTTCATTCTTGGACCCGACCAACCTGTTATGTATGTTGTCCCGAAGGAAGTCATATATTTCCTTATTTCAAAGACGTATCGTTATTAACCATTTACTTCACTTATTCGCCGGATTTGGTTGACTTTTCTTATTCCCAAAAATCAAGTTGCCAACGAGGGGAACGTAGTACTTGCGATAAGACAGCCAGTAAAAATTACAGGTTCTAATGGTTTTTAATTCACGATTATTGAGATTGTAATGATGCATCGATGACAAATTATTCAATAAAATTACTTCTTTGGGTACGTATCATAAAAAATGGCTAAAAATTTCAATAGATTCTTGTTGTTTCTAATAAAGTAATGTAAAATCATAATTTTTAGTGCTCCGCAAACCTACAGTTAACCTTTACGTATATAACCAAAATGCACCACAGTCGTCAATAACCGGCTTATCCAACCCCGGTTTTTATTTTAAATAAACATTTTTCATCGCTTCATTTTTGTTTTTTTTTACGTTTGTACTTAGAATCAAGTTTTTCAGGTATTGGCTAACCAGAAAGACCCTGCGAGATAATATAAATTGGCCTTTAATGGTTTTATGTCTCCAACCTCCTTCTTGCTATGTATATTGTTTATTATGCAAACGATGAAATTCTGTCAAAGAGAACCGAGAAAGTGACTGAACGTCGGCTTTAAAACGCGCAGAATATGAGACATTATACCACAAAAATTGCTGTCGATAACGTTTTTCTCCGGCATATCTTTCCGGACATTCAGTCTGAGACTTCGCAAGCTTATGATTCTTCGAGAAGAAAGATTATAACAGGCCCATGCCACTTATTCTATAGTGCACCGGTAAAAAAACACAGGAGAAGTAGAAAACCTTGCATCTTGTGCAACAAATCAGTCTGCGTTGAGCGTTCAGTAACTGTAACAAAATGTAAAGAATGCGTCTAAAAATAATCAAGGTGTTTTACATATAAATATTTGTTTTTACCTATTAAATTATCCCTGTAGTGATATCGTATTGCAAATTGTTCTGATCATTCGTTCATAATCTTGTGTTTCTATAGATACTCGGATATCCTGGTTATAGAGATTCGGGCATGTGAACTTTGACGTAATAATTCTCCGAATCCAAAACAAAAAGAAGTCTGAAAGTATATTTCTCTTTCAAAATGTTCAATTAGAGAAGATCCGAGCGTCCACGACGAAATTTGCACGGGAGCATACAAAATTTGTATGAAACATACCCAGGTGGCTGGGTCGGTTATTGACATACGCGTTAAACCGGATGCCTAGCAAGAGGGAAGTTACACGAGGCTTCTAAAGCGTGTAGCTAGAGGGGGGACGTACAGTAGAAAAACACTGAAGAATAAAAATGTCTCAATCAATGTTGCATTATAGTAGGAACATTCGGAACATACCGTGTACAAACACTCTACGCGACAAAGGTGTTACGATGTTCCATCTCACCCGCGAGTACCGTACAGTTCCGTGGAGCGCGGGGTTGCACAACCGAGCGATTATTAAAAACACAACTACCGGTGTTACACGGTGGTTATCCGTACTAGATCGAAACACCGATGTTGTACCGTTTCTGGAGAAGACGCGGCAGGCTAACAACCGAGTAGTAGAGAACGTCGTCCAGTTGCTTCTGAAAGGTAGCTATAAGATGTCCGTCCGTTCCAGCATGTCCCCCGCTTGCCGGATGAGAGGTCGGGGATTACGTTTGGCAATGCAAAACGCGAGGAGGCGCTTCGTCTTGGCTTACACCGGGAACATGCGTGACTCGTAATGACGCAAAGTACCGTTCTGACCAAGGGAAAGCTGATCGCGGGGAATTGTAAGAAGTTTACCGGAAACCGGCCGCCGAACTTGTACCTCGGAAAGCGCCGCGCGTTTATTCTTGCCTGGCTTTGCGCCGGTTGGGCCTTTACATAATGCGTAATTAACGGTTATGCTGGATGTGCAGCGCGTGTTGTAACGCTTTGCAAGCGTGTGTACGCGGTTGCGTTACCGTTGCGATCTCGGAGCAGTTTGCTTGGCCGCGTGACGCCGCGATCGCCGCCTCGAACAGCGAAATCGAGACTTTGAATAATTGCCGTCTGCCAACAACAACAAAAAATAAAAGAAGCATACACAAGTAAACCAACGGAGAGCCATGTCGATGGAGAGACCGACGGGGACTCCGCGCTCGTTGCGTTCGTTCTGCTGGCTTGCACAATTTCAATTATCTTCGCCGTGATGGTAGGTCGCGTTTCTTCACAATCAATGGTCATGAGAACCAACGACACAGATTCGGAAAATGTATTTTTAACGCGTTTGATGGCCGTACATTCGCCTGCAAAAGTGCACGATAACGTGTCGGTGTATGTAAAACAAAAGTATGATCCGTTGATCATTTTTTCATTCTGTTTTTTACTATTCCTTCGCGAAAGTTTTACCGACATATTCCTGGTGTTTTTCTGTTCAAAACGAGCCGAAACATGACGCAATTCGGAGCAGAATTCTTTAAAAATTATACAATAAGTAACGTATAAAAAAATCAAAACACATAAAACAACGAATGACGCGTTATCGTAAATAGCAGTTTTTTATTAAATACGTGGCGTTAGAAAATTAGCATGTTAAAATACACCACGTTAAAATACACGATAAACGCTTGTTGTTTGAGTAATTTGTTGCTCACCACTCGAGCACATATATTCGCACGATACAATCTGCGTTTTACTAAAAATTAATTTTTATTCGATTTTGTTCGCATGTGTTTTCGTTGATGGTACCATCGCGTGCAATTTTAACGAGATAAAATACAAATATATGTAGAACGCTAATTGATGCGAGCTAAGCGTGCAAGATTTAATCTCGATTGTAACAACGTCTGTGTAAATTACACGTTTTATTCTATAATTATTAGAAGCACCGCGTTCGCGCATTGTGTTCGCATATGGTCATCCATCATGTCGTCATTTCGATTTTCATTGACCAACGTCGACAGCGATGAAAATAAAACTCTCCGTGAACCTTAGTTGCTTTAAATTTTTGCTCCGTAAAAATATTTAGGTGAAGTCCCTGCGGTCTCTGATGAGTGATTTATCGTGTTTGTTATTTAAACAAACGCCGGAAGTGGCCGGCGTTTCATGAATTTCGCTTGCCGCCCTGAACGTGTTGACATAGTTCTACAGATAAATCCCAAGTGAACAGCCAATTTCTCTTTGCATAACATGGAATAGCGATTGCAGTGGACATTCAATGTAAATGCACTGGAATTTGAATGACGATGAATTTTAATGTTCGAAATTAATCTTTCGAACGGCAGCTCGCGGCACACTTTTGCAGAGAATGTTGAACTTCATCAATCAATTTAGTGAAAATACGATTCTCTATCATTTACAGTGAGTGATCAAATTACACCGTACAACACGAAAAATGTTTTCCAATTGCTGTTGGGTGATTCTTGTAGACATTGTCGTCCTAAAACCGAATCCGCAAGCAGAATTGCTCTATCACGCAACGTTTTCGAGAAACATTGATTTTTGTAAAAATGCATGATTTCGATAAAAAACGAAATGTTACGCAAAAACTAAACATGCGAGGAAGTTCAGGTTTGAGTCAAAAGAAAGAAGGGACTCTCCTCTATATGTCCGTATGGTCATTTATATTTTTATGAACTTTCTAATTGTTGTAAATACTTGTTGAAGTTTGAAAAAGAGTTGACGCGGAGACTTTATACGCTCTATTTTTGTATTTATGAGAAAAATCCTTTATCTAGCACGAATTTACTATACAGCATTGAATTAACCGAACCAAATAGTTATTGTGAATGGTTTCTTTACCAGAAATGTCTGTAGAATTCAATGCTGTATAGTAAATTCCTGCTAGATAAAGGATTTTTCTCATAAATACAAAAATAGAGCGTATAAAGTCCCCGCGTCAGCKCTTTTTCAAACTTCAWCAAGCATTTACAACAATTAGAAAGTTCATAAAAATATAAATGACCATATGGATATGTAGAGGAGAGTCCCCTCTTTCTTTTGACTCAAACCTGAACTTCCTCGCATGTTTAGTTTTTGCGTAACATTTTGTTTTTTATCGAAATCATGCATTTTTACAAAAATCAATGTTTCTCGAAAACGTTGCGTGATAGAGCAATTCTGCTTGCGGATTCGGTTTTAGGACGACAATGTCTATAAGAATCACCCAACAGTAATTAGAGAACACGAAAAAAGTTCTCATTTGTTGGACAGTGTTATTAGATACGTTTGTGTAAATTGACAAGTTTTTGCAGAACAGTATTAGGGGTCTCGTAACGTTTCTAACGTTTTGCGCGTGTTACGATAGACATATGTTTAGAGTTAGACATATTAATTGGTTAGAAATTCATAGTAATGTTCTGAACGTACCGTAACTTCGCGAAGTACCGCAAGTAAAAGTAAGGGGCAGTAGAAGTAATGAAGAACATGCGTTAAAAATGGCCCGGTGCGAATGTATTAAGGCATTTTCATAGGTGCTCGAAGACCGACAATTTTCCTGGAGTAACAATTAATATTCATTGTAACAATCCAGTAACAAAGTTAAATCTAAAATAAAATTCACTAGTCGTGAGGAATTAATTTATACCAGTGTGGTCAAATCAGGAGAATTTACTCGAATTCTGGAGAATACAGTTACCCTTTCTCTGCCAGTACCGGACCAGTCACGTGACGTTGTGACATGTGCGCGACAGAGACGAAACGCGTCACGTGACCAGGTCTTGGCGGAAGCGTGGGGGAATAGCGCGGTAGAAGGGGAAGGGTAGAGTGGGAGACATGTCTTAACACATTACCGATCGAAAACGAATTTCTCGTTTTACAAGTGTGTGTTTTTCTAATAATTTCTCCGATAACGGTATTATTTATGACAGCGGTGCATTTTTATATTTATTCTACGCACTGTAACATATATTTATTAGTGTTTTTCTCACAGTTCAGTACATCACAGTAGATAATTTAAATCTTGTCTTTTCTATATCATTAAAATCACCCATTATACAGGAAATATTATTATTTTAATAAAAATGCCCCGTCATTAATGTGTTAATATGGCGACACTGATTTGTACAATGTAATTGTACATTCGATTGGATGATTGCAAAAATTCGCGATCTTTTTTCTTTTTGGAAATAAATTATGCAGTTTGTTAAACGTTGGGAGACAATTTTAGAACATGATGATGACTATACAAGGTGGATCTAATAACTATATTGAATAAATTCAACTACGTTGAATAAAATCTTAAATGTCTCATAAAATATAAATTTTTGTTTACTTAGTATCCTAACAGCATTCTGTTCAGAATGACACAATGCGTCTATTAATGTAAAAATTTGTAAGGTTCCGTTTAAAAATCAAGTGCACTTGCTATATTGCAACTGCACCGATGTGCTCCAGTAAAAACTCGCTCTGCTTGATCATAGATCTGGTTAAACAATGCAAGATTTTCCTCTGGAATTTTTTTCTATCTGCAAAAGGAACAAAGTCATAGTCCGACCTAGTTACCGATTACCTGTGAAATCGGACACGAAGTTTTGCAATCGGTTAATACTCTCACAATCAGCGAGACAGCCTTGAAGCATTTTTTTTCAAAGAGGTATTCCATACCTGTAGGATTCGAAGGAACATTGCTATACAGGCCGAGTGAAAATGTAACATGCTAAGCGCGATCGAAAATAGCATCGAGCTACTTGTAAGTACCCGCAACGGGGAAGTTGGGTCGTTTCGGCTGGCAATAAAATAGCTCGTCGATACGATCGGTTCGCCACCCTATATAAGGCAAACCACGTGGCCCTCCGTAGGTTTCGAGAGACCCAACTTTTCATACTTTTCCCCTCTTTTCTGTTACAGAGGCTTCAGCGTCAGCGTTTGCAGCCGACAGCACATTTTCAAGCCGGTGTCCGTGCAGGCTATGTGGTAAGTCAAGTTTTTCAACAAACATTAGCGATAGGAGGAAGTTGGACGCACGTGAATCGCAGCCATTTTGAATATCCAACTTTCTTTCCACGGGTTTTGAATACTATGAGAAATGGCACCTCATTCATTGTATTGGGTCGTCCCATAATAATTAACAAGAATTTCATTTTATATTCTTCGAAGGTGAAATGCGAAGGAGTAATTACAATCATTAATTACAATTCTTCGAATTGTAGACAATGAAGGAAACTATACATGGAGCACTAATAGTTGCGATTTTCGTATTGTGCCTTCTGAAAATGTGAAAACAATTACTTATGAGATAATCTGATATCTGAAATGTGTTCGGTACAGAACATTTTAATTAGTTTATTTTATTTATTTATGCGAAGAATCCTGAGATACACAGGCTGTATGAACTTCAGAATAATACTTATACAAAATAGGCATTGCATCACAGTAGGATGAAATACTCTTTAGTAGAAGGGACTAAAAATTAAAAAAAAAAACAGTAAAAAACAATATAAACAATATTAGCCACTTAGATCAATTAAACCCGAATGTTCAAATTGAAATCTATCGATTGTAGTATAGACCAGAGTCGCCAGATGAGGGGAGGGAGCACGATTTGAGGGAGAAAAGTTACCCCCTCTCTGCCAGTACCATATACATATATGACACAGACGAAACGCGTCACGTGACTGGGGGCGTGGAGAATAGCGTCGTAGAAGGGGAAGGTACAGTGGGGACACAAGTCCTGATCTGGCGACTCTGAGTAATGGACATATTAACTGCCACGTCAAGTCGTATATGTATACAACACTTTTTTATGACATTTCAACGTTAATTTGCACGGTGGAACGCAGAGTAGATAACAATTTCGTTAGGATCTACGAAATACAAATAAAATCGCAGTGACTATAATAAATCTTGATTTAGAAGTAGATCCTTATGCATCCGAAATTAAAAAAAGAAATAGTAGAATAAAAAATTCGACAGAACTTGGTACAATTATTATTTATTTCAGATCTGCGAAGGCTACTACAACTGAAAATAAGATTTTATTTTATTTCATTTTCTTATCACTATACCTGCTATATACTGCCGACCAAATTATTTACATGGAAATTGGTTCGATAAATTTTTTTATCGAAACACATATAGCAATAAAAATTGCACAAAATCTAAATAGACAGAACCTTGTCATTTTTATAAACTCAGTAGGTTTAGTGTTAAAATTCGTCTACAAAAATTGCAAATTGCATAAACATCCGCAGTTCACTTATCAGTTACGGGTTCATTTAACAAAATTTATTAATTTTACGTGCTGTTGAACCACTTGAAGTGGTAATTTAATGTGTTTAAAATTGAAGTCTATTTGCAAGATACTCCATCCGATCGCTAACAAACGCGTTTGACGCAAGTCGATTTCGTTTTCGAAACGAGCAGGACAGAATGGACAGATGTACATATATGCGTTCGTTTCATTACACCGTAGAAATTCATGTACACCTATCATTCCCTAAGTAATCGATTCAATTGAGTAGGAACGATCGTTGCCGTATGCCTAATAACCGTGACTAATAAATAACGTCGTGTAATTGCAACGGATGGTCCGAGACGACACCCACGGAAGACGTATAGGGTCGGTCAGCCGACGTCGTACGAAAGGGTTCAACCCACGTGCACTGTCGTTCGTAAGAATTAGGACACTTAGGGAACCGAAGCAGATGCGAAAAATTGCTCGAAAACTATGAAACTTTAAAAGTATATCCCTCGTACGTTGCCTGAAATAAATTGTAAGGAACTTTGGTACTATCTATTTTATACACAAAATTATATATTTCAACCCTCACATATTCCTCAGGGTGAAAAGTCACCCATTTATTTCTTTTATTTACGATAAAACGATTGATTTCTTTAAAATGAGTTGTTATAAATGAGTTTGTCTCGATTTAAAGCTTTAATCGATTTAAATTAAAAAATTATTCGAATACATTCTAACCCTGTTTTTCCCTTCAATTATGCCAATTAATGGCGCTATTTATTTATTTATTCAATATTCCTTTTTTCATTGAGCAAACACTAAAATGATTGCATCAATTCTTTCATTCGAGAATATATTATGAACAGTGAAAAATTTATATAAATTCAATCTTGTCGATCTGATAAATAGATTGTGAATTTTACGCGTTTGCGATAAAAATAATTAGGTAAATAAAATATCACGCTGTAACGATATTAGACGATTTTAAAAATACTGTTACGCTCTCTTGAATTTGTTAAAAGTATTAACAGAAGAATATATTTGACTTGAAGGGTTTTGGTAGACTAATTACAAAGCCCCAGATTTATAATGTATAGGCAACTATGCATTTATGATAAAAATGAGAAGGAATAATTTAAAACAGTAAAAACAGATGAATTTAATAATACTGTTATACTATTTTCAACCTGTTAAACATATTAAAAAAGAAAATAAATTTCTTTTTCTCCAGATTTTTGCAATTCAGGCAGAAAATTTTTATTTTGCATAAATATCCGCTGTAACAATGAGAGAAGAAAAATATTAACATATTTTCTGTTTCTTACAATTGATTTGAAATTTTTATTTTGCACAAAGACCCGAAGTCTACCAAATAAAGCTACGTACACACTGAACGTTTCAGTCGATGTTGCATTGAATAAATCGTCGCTTGCACCGGATAAAATAAAAGAACAAAGCATCAGCACTCGATATGGCTTCGGTGTGGGCATAGCTTAAGGCCAGCACATTTAAAGGGGTTTTAGAGCTCGGTAGATTTAGCGTCAACGGAGTCGACTTTTGACCAGTCGGGCAAACGGCGCACAGTGCGTCGAAAAGGCAATTGTCGCATGCGACACATCGTGAAATAAAACGAAAAAGAAAAAGAAAAATGTGGTCGAATCGACGTCGCGCGATGCTATCGATGCGGAAGAGGTTGAGCCGAATGAAAGGAAAAATGAAGCGTGGGCCGTGGCTTAATTGGTCGGCATCGCAATTGTCTCATGCGCGGTTGGACGGTGAGGAACTTTCTTGCCTGCCCAACCTCTTCCGCTCGCGGATTTTTCAGCGCGGGTGAAAACACGTCCTGCTCTTCCCACACGAATTGCCTGCCGGTAATTATGTTCGATGATCTCTTTGTTCCCTCAGCCTCGTGGCCAGACGCGAAATCCATTTCGGAGCTGCTCTTCTGCCCTGGCCCGGTGTACCGTTTCTATAAAATAGGTGGAATTCATTCAGAAATGTTCATGTGCAATACTGTATAGTATAGTATAGTATTGGAATTTATGTAATTAGTGTTTATTAGTAATTTTAGTTTGTGCCTCCAACATGTATTGTATAATTTTTAATATATTAATTTTAGTATACATATAATAACAAGGCTTACGTATAAATTACGTTATTCTTTATTTTAATATATTAATTTTAATATATACTTACACAGAAATAAACAGAATCGAGCAGCTAAATGTGAAAATAAGTAATGATAAAGTTGTAAAAAAATGACAAAGTTTACGTGATTCACTTATCGTTTCAGCTACCATAGCATTATCTATTATTGACATTATACATGTTATATTACTATTGCAACGTACTTTCACCGACAAAACTGGCGAAACAAAACGATTTAATGAGTATCCATGTCTACTAATTACGTTTATGCATAATTCGCGTAAATGGTTTCTACAGATCTCGTTCGGTTCATGCGAAGATCGAAATATATGTATATTTCTGCAACCCCAATCAAACGATTGCCTTCGTTAATAATAAAAGAATATAATAACACTGTGTACAATCACATTGATTAGTTCCACGTTGTTTCTTAATCTTCGTCAGTGGATGCATTTATTCATACTTTATTTATTCATATTAATACTTTTGTTTGTTATTAATACTTTTTAAGATGCAATAACTTTTTTTGAAACTGGACCGAATCACTTGATCTTTTTTGAGACGCTAGAAAGATTAATTTGTTAGACTACATGCGGAAAAATATTTTTTGAAAAAAATTTCAATTAAGCGCAGTGTATTGCATACTCATTTCGGCCAATTGAAACTTTAAATACGATTTTCTCGAAATGAAGTTTCAAAATTTATAGCAGGAATGAAAGACTACCCACTGAACCAGTTTCGATCAAATTTTGCAGTAACATTCTTAAGACTATTATCTAATCCAAAAGTTTTCCTGTTTTACAACCAAAAGAAGCTGAAAATATACATGAGAATTAACATATTTGAGTTTAGGTAGCTGTAACTTTCACAAAAATTGAATATTTAAAAATCGTTTTCGACAAGAATTCTTTATCTAGTTTAACCTAAAATTAAAGAATTTCACATAAAACCCCATAAAGATATAATTGGTACCATAAACAGAGTTCTGCAGAAATCTTCTTGCTCCAAGCTTCGGGAAATATTTCAGCGAATACTTAAATTTTCATATAATTTGGGTGCACATTACCTTTTTAAAGAAACATAATTTTATAGCGTGTTATAAAACACGCTATAGTATGTAACCCCGTTGGGAGTTACAGTATAGGATTTTTCCAATTTAGACGTTGCTCTTATACACAGCTGAAAATTCTTGACTGAAATGGCGAATCGAGTTTCCGAAGATGAGGCGGCAGCGTTTGTCGCGAAATATTTTGCAGTTTCCGTAAACGACATCTCGTCTCGAGTGTAAGTTGCCGGTTCGGTGGTATTGGTGGAGACTGATCGATTCTCGCCACGCGCTCGTCGAGATCCATTGTTGTGGAATGCACGACGAGGATCGTTACAGCACCGAAAACTCCGTCGGTCTATCGTCGTTGACGTTGTCATCCTATTTTTGGAGAAGCCTCGGTGGACTCGGCCGTCAATGTGGTGGTGGGGTTGCTCACGACCATGGACCATCGCCCGCGCCATTTATGGGCGCGTCGCGACGCATGGTCACTTTGCCGAATTCTACTATACGACCCTGAAACATTATGGGGGTTACTGCCACCATGTACCCTCCAAAAATTTCGCTAAATTTTACATATTTGTCTCACTTAGTAATTAGTTACTTATCGAAAAAAATCTGGATATCAGAAATTTACTTTCTTTCTTAATATGTTTAATAGGTTCAAAGTAACATAACATTATTATTAAATTCTCCTAATGTTTCTACTGTTTTAAATTACACAATTTTTGTAAAATCCGCTGTCTAATATCGAAAAACCTAACATATTATTTATAACTTATTAAGAGCATTCAAAGCGCTTTGCCGAATTCTACTATACAACCCTGAGACATTATGGGGGTTACTGCCACCATGTACCCTCCAAAAATTTCGCTAAATCTTACATATTTGTCTCCCCAAATAATTAGTTATTTGTCGAAAAAAATTGAGATTTTCAGCAGTTATTTGAAGAAGGAAAAAATTTATAATTTTTCAAAATCATTCGGCCACCACACAATTGAGTGAAATCTGTGTTTAACAATGCAATCTGTGTTTAACAAAATTGATACGTTAAGATCTCTGATGTTAATTATGTTTTTTATTAAAATTTAGCTATCATTGCAAAAATTAATTTTTAATAAGCTAGTAATGGGTCTCCAAAAATAGATAAAAAATATAAGATAGCAAAAGATTCAGGAGAATTTAAGAATATTCGTACATTGTTTCGAATTTATCGAAGCTGTCAAGGGAAGAAATAAATTGTACAAAGTATTTCATATACAAACAATTTTTATAGTAGATAAAAATCCACAATCTAATGTATTCAGAGAATTATATAGATGTCAGCGGCAATAAAATCATTTTCTGATCATTTTTATGTATAATCGAAAATATTTTAGTCGAAAAAATAATTTTCATTTTATAATTGTTCTACATTTTGATTATAAAACGGATTTTGTGCATTTATGACAGAAATGAGGTGTAATTTAAAACAGTAAAAACATTAAAAGAATTTCATAATACTGTTACATTACTATCAGCCTATTAAACTTTTTATTAAAATCTTTATTTTGCGTAAAGATACTGTTAAAGTTTTTAGAAGCATCGCGAATGTACCGTGTCGAGTATTCGAATTTTTCGAAAATCCGCGAGGCGTGTCCGACGAACGAATTCTAATTGTCTGTCGGTATGACATTTGTGCAGACAACAATTAAAGATCATTTACGCGATGATCTGTCGAGCTGGAAGGCAGGTGGCTGCGCCGAGATGTATTTTACGTTCTCCGGTCACTTTCACTACTGTCGCTTGAACGTCGATTCGTAATGCTATCCGCGCGTTAGGTAACCGATGAATAATGAAGCGACAGCACGGAAAGAAAGTGGTACTTCGACAGGAAATTTCGAATTTCGTGAGTTTCTGTAAACCGGATGCAGGACCATGCGCGGAGGAACAGGTTGGACGCGATGAAACTAGTTTCCGAGGAAAAACGACTGATAGACTAGAGGGGATACATTTGCGAATGAGGATTTTTTGTCACTGTTTGAATTATTATTATTATACAGGGTGAATCACGAATTGTGATCGGTAGAGATTACTCTGTTACTAGCAGTTCGATCGAAAATGTTTTTATCAGCTTTTTTTAAATTATTTGTCAACTCCCTTTTTTATGTTTTTTTTTTATGTTTTTTACATATTTAACATAGAACTTCCGTTCACAAAAAAGTTGCGTTTGTTTAATGTTACTGTTAAAAATTGGACATTTCTTATGCAACAGCCTAATATTTTTATGTGCTATGTGAATTCGAAGCATAATAACTAAAACTAGATCATAACAATTGCGTGGAATGTGGCAAAAGCAATTATTGTTGTCAAATGTTTTTAACACTTGTATTTCGCTAAACATTCTTGTAGGTCAATCGATGGTGGTCAGGACTTATTTACCAATTTTTAACACATATTTCTGTATTTCCATGGGACACGTTAATCTTTCTACTGTTCCTAAGCAGTGGTTGTTCATTTAATTAATTCGCCAGGAACTGAGTAATTGAATGACGATTTTAATACTCCGAGTCAAAATTGACCCGGACTCCGCTGCCGGGGAGTTAAAGATAGCGCACACGTGCTGTCATATTGTCCAGGGGCGTACCACATATACAAATTTACTTGTTCTTATTACATGAGCAGTTCAAAACAAAAATGGTGGAAGTCGAAACATTTAATCATTCTGGATAAGGAATCCAGTAAACGTTGTATAAAACACGATAATATCGAAAGACAGAGACAGAGCATGCTCAGGTTTAGCATTGAACAGAACCTATACCCACTTTTGACACTAAACCTACCATTGCCGGTCACATGATCGGTTTTATATTTTTCATTTTACAATTATTGAAATTATAAAGTTACTTACATGGAAATTGATTCGATAATTTTTTTATGCAAGCACACATTGATATAAAAATTGTAAAAAATCTAAATAAATAGAGCCTTATCATTTTTATAAGCTAAAACATTTTAATCGCTTTTAGTGCTTGGTCTGGGTTAGTGTTAATTGTTATTGTTATGTTCTGTTCCATGCCAAACCTGGGTATGCCCTGTGCCTGTCTATGCTGACAAAAGTGGTGAGAGGAAAGACCCCCGGGTGTGAGCGCTCTGATGTCCTCTCTGTTATGGAGTTGGACGACGACGCGTGCCATCATGCTAAACTTAACTGAAGGGTGTCCCAAAAATGTTGTACTCCCTTGAAAGAGGTGATTCCTGAGGTCATTTGCAGTACCTCTTCCCTTCGCGAAAATCTTCTCCGCGGTTTTGTTCAGGAGCTCTTGACGATTTTATATTACTACGAATGAATTTATTTTTTACTTCCATACTTATGGAGATTTTCAACGATTTTTATTGTAATACACGTTTAAAGAGCTAGATTTATCGAATAACTCTAGGTAATATACAGGGTGTCCCAAAAATGTATTTCCTTGGAAATGGGGATTCCTAAGGTCATCTGAAATAACTTTTTCCTTCACGAAACCCATCGGAGCGCCGCTACTACAACCGAAGTCCGCCGTGGCCAATGCCAACGCTCCGCTTAGCGGGACCTGTGCTCTGATTGGTCCGTGATTTTCGTTACTTAACTATGCCGCGGAGAAGAGTTTCGCAAAGAAAAAGGTTACTTCAAACTCGTGAATCCTCTGTTTCAAGGATCTACATGATTTTTGTAAAACTGAAGTAGCGGGATTATATCCTTTAATAAAAGGTGATCTGGAAATATAAAACTAGAGAGCAAAAGTGTATCCCTAAGCTATACTTTTTTAAAATTTTCTTATGAAATAATTATTATTAAATTTTCCTACGAAATAATTTTTAGGTTTCTGTCCACGATGCCATGGTTTTGGTAAAAATGTAGCACGTGTTGCTACCCTTTTGTCGTGTGTCTCGCACTGTCCGTCCTCTTCTTCTCTCCGCTGCTGGTTGTCTTTAATCGCTAGTGCGGGTTTTGTTCATGTCAGCCGGCACAAAAGCTATCGGGTTTGCCGGTTTCCAGGTCGTCGGCAACAGGTTTGGGTGTGGTTTTGTGCCGCGGCGATAAGTATTCCTCTTTCTTGACCGCGCGGAACGATCCATCTCCGATTAGGATCGATCCGGGACGTCGCGTCGCATCGCGTCGCGCGTCGTGTCGGTTCTGATTACGCAACGTTAAACTTCCTCGTCTTTATCCGGCGAACTTGTATAACGCGCAGCTAAACGCGTCTCAATAGGAGCAGGAAGAGCTCTCCCGGATTAACGGGGAATCAATGAACCTTCGCGGGCTCCGAACCGGTTTCCAACCGGATGACGAACACATCGGCGCAAAGTGACACCTCGCCACGATGATAAGACCATCGATACTCGACGCGACGCGTTCCCGATCGTTGCTCAGATTCCCGGGACGATTTTTATTGGCCGTCACCGGCCGGGACACGCGAACCATCGCCAATTATCAGTTCAGTGACCATTAACTTGCTGCGTTTCGCCAGAGTCGTTTTATTAGACATCATTGGCTCGTTCTCTCTCTCTCTCTTCTTCCTCTCTTTCTCTCTGCATCGGTCTCATTTCATCTCCCGGTTTCACTTTTTCACAGAGAAATCGCAGTGTCGCCCGACCGCCGCGCCGCACCAAATACTTTCGCGATCCGAGCAAAAAATACAGCCGCTTTCCCATTAAAAGAAAAGTTGCAAATAAATTTCAGGCTACCACTTCCTAGTTGATAGTGAGGCCATGTCACTGAACGGCCAGCATAACTCGCGCACGCTGCTTAACATTTTATCTCGCGACCACCATATATTGTTGGCCTTGGCACATGCGAAATACAAATCAAGCTAAATTCAAATTAACCAGCCAATTTCTCTTTCTTTTTAATGCAGAACGGTCATTCAGCATCTTTTTTTTTTTGTAAAACATAAGTGAAACTTTGTGTACATTGACTCGCATAAGTGGTCTGCGGTTTTTATGCATTTGTGACAAGAACGAGCTGACTCAATAATAAGTAGGCAACAGTGGATCTTTATGAAAAATAAAAATTTTCTACCTGAATTGCAACAATAAATAGAAATTTATTTTCTTTCTTAATATGTTTAATAAGTTGAAAGTAATATAACATTATTATTAAATTCTTCTAATGTTCCTACTGTTTTAAATTACACCTACTCATTTTTGTCATAAATGCATAAAGTCCACTGTGTAATAACAAAAAACCTAACATATTATTTATAACTTATTAAGAGCATTCGAAGCAGAAAGAATTTTCTGTATAGGTTACGTTTCTTGCAATTGATGTAAACAATTTTCATTTTGCACAAGTATTTGAAAGAATAACCCTTTGAAAGCGGACCAAAGACCTGAATTTTTGGGAAATTAAAACATTTAGTTTAATAAATGGAAATACCAATAATAAATGCAATTGGGATAGCAGATAAAATATGAAAAGGTGATTTTGACAACATTTTATTTGACTCTGTATTGAAAATTTTCTGCATTAAAGGCTGCATTATTGTATTCATAAAAATAGGTATGCAATGCTTCATACAAATTTTTAATTTCCCCGACTTTATGCAGACTACTTCACCCACAATTTTCAAGATAGTGTAAATTGAAGAAATGAAGAGTAATTTATAAATTTGTTTGATCAAACAAACGAATGAAGGATGAAATGACTAATTAGTAAATCATTCGTTGAAAAGCATGTCAAGAGAAATTATTTGGAATAAATAGTTGAAAAATAAAAAATACTTTCGCTCAAACTCCTTTCTGTGAAACGGCCGGTTCAAATGCAACAACTTAATAGTTACGCACAAGTTGCATGTCAATTTCTAGACGGAGTATACTTTCCATTAAATTAAAACTGTTATCTTGTATAGTACACCGCAGGTAGAAAATAGTGGAACGTTTGCTACTTTCTATAGCTAGAAGTGAGATTTTTGGGAGAATGAGAAGAGATTTGGTAATTCTGCATTGGGAAATTTTTTATTGGGTCATCTCTGAACTTGTTGAATTTTTTCCACGTGGAAGATTAGTTTAACTTCTAAATATGTCCATGTAAGTTAAATTCAGGGGCGGTACTACGATACCCTGCAATGCGAGGAGGCCCGTAATCGGAGGGAGTCCAAAATTTCCGCAGTTATTATCTTGTCATTTTGTTGTTTTTTTAAGTAATATAAATTTTCTTTCTTTACATAATATAAATTGTTTTTTTCTGGGGGCTCAACATTTTTGCCGTTATTATCTTGTAATATTATTGTTTTTTTTTTAGTAATATAAGTTTTTTTCCTTTACATAATATAAAGTGTTTTTTCTAGGGACTCAAAATTATATTTTGCGGGAGGGGGGGGGGGGGGGCGAACATTTGTAGTTCCGCCACAGGTTAAATTTTAAGTAACTCTGTCTGTGCGCCGTACTGATTCTAACCAGTGATTCAACAATTATTGCATGGAGCCAAATTGTTAGGTACGATACACTTTCATCCATTATTGCTTACTTTCTAAAATTTGAAAAGAGCTATGAAAAATGTGAATTAGCCTCGTGAGTAGACGGACCTTTATGCAAAATAAAAATGTTCTACATCGATTTGAAGAAACAGCAGCCAAACAAAAGTATCTCCCTTTAAAAATTTTCTGCAGTTAAAAATAATATACCGACATATTTAAATTGTTGTAATGTCGTTACTGTTTTAAATTTTATCTACTCATTTTTTCCATGAGTAAGACTGCGGATCTTTATGCAAAATAAAAATATTCTTCATCGATTTTAAGAAATGGGAGTCAAATAAAAATATCTCCCATCCTTTAAAAAATTTTTATAGTTAAACATAATATACAGCCTTAAATTGTTGTAATCTCTTTGCTGTTTTAGCTCTCACTCTGTATTTAGAGGTGTAAACGCACCCCAAACTAATAAAACCATATATGAAGAGTTGCCGAATGAAAAATTTCCATAGTTCTAGTAATTTCATAGTAATAATTGAAATTATTAAATTTATTATTTTTATTTATAGATGATCTTTCTACAAGGTAAAAATTATACAGTGTTACAGACGAATATCTCCAAACATATTGACTATACGCAAAAATGTTTTAGATGAAAGGTGAGGTGAAGGTCAACCACCACGTAATGTCTCCCTCGATACTGAACAACGTTCATCTAAAACATTTTTGCGTATAATCAATATTTTTGGAGATATTTGTCTGTAACGCTTTATAATTTTCACTCTGTACGTTACATTGAATTTTTTAAATCTTTTCAGACCTACCTTCACGAAGATCAATCAAATTTCTTGCATTGTCAAAGTATTATCTTTACATTTTGCACTAAAAACATGTATGGTTAACATTAGTGCAGTACGCAGCGTGAGAACGCATAAAATCAGCAACTTACGAGTGTCCACGGACTTGAAAATGTTATTCGAACATAGCTAATTAAAGTGGCTGAACCGATATTGAGAATTTTTATAAACTGCTTGGAAAGTACGTACTACGAGTTACAAGTAATCAAGATCGGCTACAAATCGAGTTTTCGTTAATAAAGCGGGAAATTCCTCGTCGGTGTGATAATTTCTACTCATTGCAGAGCGAACAGGTCTGTCCGGTAGACTTGAATACATTGTATAATCAGCGTGATTCCCGAAGAAATCGTTTTTATCGAACCTTGATCAGTGGGAGTGAACCGGCAACGGTTTTCTAAACTGGTTCCGCCTATCAAGCCGATAAGCGTCGATGTATAGCAGGTTGCATCTCGTCGAATTCTCAGACCATTGCACGGCCTGGTCTGTGATTATGGCAACCGATGATAGCCGCAATGGATTTTCGCTGATTGACGCCCATCGACCTCGTATTCGAGGCTAACGAGTTTTTTTTCTGACGCAGAGCAAACTTCGTTAAGCCCGCGACAATTATAGAATCCTGATCAATATTTGTCTGTTTTAAAAGTAAGTAACGATTGCACTGATACGTCAGATATTTATAAAGTCCATTAAACAAATCTGGCTACGTTCATTTCGCTATGGTGGACTTCCTTTAGCTGCACTTTTCAAGCTGTTCACGAGAAAATGTATGAATTTATTCATAACTCTGTTCTAATGTTAACCCTTTGCACTCTGAATTATTTTTCAATTTTGCTACCAGCAGCTCCCAACTGTTTTTATTTGAAATTTACTTTAAAGGATAGTTCCTTTACTGCTATTTTTAACAATTTTTATTATTTTTCTATTGGTTTGAACATGAAAAAATGTCGAGTGGGATTCCACAAAGGAGCTCCTGAGATAAAAACTGAATCACAATCGACATAGGAGTGCAAAGGGTTAATTGTGCAGTGAACAAAGTCTCAGTTTAGATCCGGTTCGGATAATCGAGGTTCCACCGAATAGCGAATTGAACTAGCACACGTGACGTTTGGTCTCGTTAAAATCAGAAAAACTTCACGAATATGTCAGTACAATTTTTGTAAAGGAAAAATTAGAAATAAATTTGTCACTAATACGTGCAGAGCCAGACTCGCCAGATTAAGATGTGTCCCCACTCTACTTTCGCCTTCTACGACGCTGTTCCCCACACTACTGGCAAGAGAGGGTAACTTATTCCCCTCGATTCGTGCTCCCTCCCCTCATCTGTGCAGAACCCTTCACATATATCGAAAGATTACTACACCAAAGACAGTGGCTAATTTTGAGCCCCAGAAAAAAAGAATTTACATTATATAAAGAAATAAAACTTATATTACATTAAAAAATAACAAAATTACAAGATAATAAATGCAAAATTTTGGGGTCCTCTCTTCTTGCGGTAGCATATTTTCGCCCCTGACCTAAGTTCGTTGTGGTTTCGGGCTGCTGTGCGACACAGCACTTTGTTTACTCCGCGATGGCTATTCTTAGCCTGCAAAACATTCAGCAATTATTTATTCGTTATTTCGTGTTATTATTGTGTAGTGTATTGGCTTAAATCTCTTATTTTAGGCACTGTCACGCGCACCTTCGCGTCCGTTGCGCACAAAAGTAATTTCATTGTTAACGGTCTGGCACGAATAATGGCACCGAACGCCACAAAAGCTACGCTCAATGCATACCGCGCCATTCTTTCCCTCGGTTGATTCATTGTCGTTTTTCTGTCGAGCCGTACAAAACCAAACTTCTTCGCGTTGCTGATTTCAATGAGAAACGAAAAATTCAGTTTACTCTTTGTACATACGGGGTGTCCCAAAAATGTTGCATTTATTTGAAGGGGATGGTGATTCTTGTGGTCATTTGAAACAACTTTTTCCTTTGCGAAAATCTCCTCCACGGATTTCTTAAGGAGCTATTGAGGAAAAACGCGGACTCCAATCAGATTGTCGCCACACTGGACGGATTACGGCTCGGCCAATGCCAGCGCGGCTATTACCGCGCGCTGATTGATCCGTAGTCAATCAGCTTTATTGTATATATTTTCAAGAAGATTTGTGAATTTTTTTTAAACATTTTTCATCCAAAATGGCCGCTATAGGTGCTGGAAAGCAACAACTCTCTTTTTTTATGGAGGGCTGCATGACCGGAAATGTTTTTCAATAACGGATGATCCTAGAAGAAAAAATCAAAGATTTTCCGATATTATATACCAAAATCTAGGGAACATCGTACAGAAATTAAAAAGTATTGATAATTGTTAGTTTAATCAAGAAAATGACGAAAAATTCGGCATTAAAGGGTTCATAAAAAAGCAGAATTGTTAATTAATCAAAAAACCCCTACGATGTTCCCTGAGTTATGTTATTTTGAACCTCTGCACAAAATTTCAAGTCGATTGGTCGTAAACTTTTTGAGTTATGTTTCCGGCCAGTTAAAAAAATGTGGTTTTGAGAAAAACGCATTTAAAGTTATGGTAGTTACGATAAACACAGCTACGGCGCGCTGCGAGTGGTTGCCTCCACCGACTTAAAACTTTTTTTCAACGGTTTTCACATAATGAAGCATCATTTAAACAAAAAAAAAAAAGAAATTGATTTTTTCAAAATTCTAAAGTGGCATTACCCCTTAAAGGCCGATTTATATTATCAGACAGGGTCTTTCTGGCTAGCCGAAGCCTTAAAAACTTGGTTCTAGGTAGTAACAGTCGACTGCAAACGTAAAAAACCCAAAATGTCGCGATGCAAAGTGTTTATTTATAAAAAAAACCGGTGGTGGATACCCGGATATGCCGATTATTGACGATTGTAGTGAATTTTGTTTATAGACCTAAGGGTTAAAGGTGTACTCTTACGGAGAGATTTGGAATTTTACAGAAAATTATTTTAGGGAAAGAATCTTGTTTTAGGCAAAGAACATTGCTTAGCAGCAAGAAAAAAGATCTGGAATTTTACAGAAAATTATTTTAGGGAAAGAATCTTGTTTTAGGCAAAGAACATTGCTTAGCAGCAAGAAAAAAGATCTGGAATTTTACAGAAAATTATTTTAGGGAAAGAATCTTGTTTTATTCAAAGAACATTGCTTAGCAACAAGAAAAAAATAAAAACTGCCTATCTAGACTGTTTGGTCACGGCAGAATGGGATCACAGTCAGTTTTCGGCGCGAAACGAGAACGGAGAAAAATGTGGAGCGCAGGAGCGCATTCACACACAGTCGTTAACACAGTGTCCTGGTCAGCGGCGACCCTAAGCAGCGACACACGGGTGTCGGTGAGATCGTTATCAACGGTAGTTAATGCTCCAACCAGACACTGTTGATGTCACTAGTTGTTCCCGCCGCGCTCTCGCGCATGCTAAAAGTATAATCGTTTCCATTCCTTTCACTGTTGTGACTACAACGTAGAACGTGTTCGAGGATACAAGGAATTGTACACGCACCTCCGTTCTGCTTCGGAGAATAACCACCGGCAAAGATGTGCTGCCGCGATCTACGGTAGATACGCGCGCAGATCATCGCACCGGATGATTCAAGAAAATCGATGCCCTCACCCTTCTATCCGCAGACTCTGACGTACTCGATTTTTTCAATTTTGATAGTTTGCAAAAATCTCCAGAATATTTTCTTAATCTCTATTTCACATGAAGGAAATGAATTTTAATCATGTCGTCAATATTCGAAATTATAAGTTTGATATTTTGTTAAAGATAGTATTCAGGGCTGGCTACATTTTAAGTCAAATTAGACATAGTAATTGAAGTACTTTTCCTTGAACGATATAGTATTTTAAGATTTACTATTTTAATTTTATTTTAAGTTTGAAAATATCTGTTCACTGTGTACGAATTGGAATTGTTAATTCAATACATGTTTTAATTAATATTTAAAATCACTTTTTATAAACATAATGATGAATGTCAAGACATATGCACAGCCATATCCAAATTCATACTTCTTTATATATATGAATTGTTTAAAGATGCATATTTTTGAGCCCCATAGGAAGACGTAACCGCTTAAAGGAGTATTCGCCTATCAAGGCACCAAAAATAGGTAATTATCGTGCATTTTCTTTAATTGAAGAATCACTGTGCAACCTGAATCATTTTACTATGTCTGTATTAACTATTTACATGTGATGTATGCAAAATATGGCTTAAAAATGGAGGACAAAGTTATGTTATTATCATAATTTATTGATCCCTACTAATATCACTTAATCTGATAATGTAAAAAACTATAACGACTTAAGGAAGATTATATCTTGCACAGATTTGTAGACCTTTGGTCTACCAGACAAATTCTAATAGCGAGAATACAGATTTACAAATTAAATGTAAATTGTTTTATTCGATGATATAAAAATTCAAGATACTTGTAAAAGTATACGTTTAGACATCCTGAACTGAAAAATTTAGTTTTAGCACATTTCGCTATAGGAATTTATATATTTTACGTGTCAAGCTTTTACATATGTAAAATAATATAAACATAAATAAAAAACAGCCAATATAACAATTACTTACACAGTACAAGTGTCAGGAAAAGGATAAGCAATAATAATTATAAAGTTTCATCTCTATAAATAACTTTTTACACCACTTAAACAAATATTCATGCTTGAACCATGTTACACATTCAAAATATTTAAACATGAATGTTGCATGCGCAGCTTATATATTTTTCTATACTTTCTCAATTCAGTTTCATTTTTAATTCGATATAGAATCGAAGTTATTAAATGCAATAATTTATTTAAATACAAACGTGACACGATTCGAAAGTCATATTTTCAAGATAATTCAAGATGATCACAGCAGGAGACAGTACTTCACGAGATCAAAAATAGACTTCGAAGAAATTTCGTCATGGAACAGAGATGACACCGCAGTTTCATAAAAAATGGGCATGTAACGGTGTCCGCATTAGTCAGGCCTCTTTTTCATAAGCAATAAAAATGATCTGCCAATAGTTGTCGAACTTTCAACATAGATAGCAGTCATGAAAATACAAATTTAAACATTCGTAAAAACATTAATATTTTGCGTGACTCTTCCATGGATTTGATCATTGAAGCTTCTCCTTTGTATCCCCCTAAAATTTCACACACTATCTTTTGTAGATGTTTCATAAAAAAAAGGAATGAGGAATAAGTTCTATGAACAATTCAAATTCTTTTATTACATACTATAAAAGGCCCCGTTCGTACCTTACAATGTCACAAAATATCCTCGATATCAATAGGTTCTAATTTATCGACTTAATCTAATTATTATCTAATTCATAATACTACGTGTAAAACTATTTGGGTTAAACTTCGCCAGAGGAAACCAGAAATTTTTAACCTGTTTTTATATAATCCTGTAGATTTTGACGAGAAAATGCCGAAAATCCAAGTTTTAGTCTTGGGAATTCCCTGGTCCAAAAGTTATACGTGTTTAAAGTTCAGCGATTTTCATCTTTTTGCCTGGGAAGAATATGTAGTAAGCGTCGTTTAATAAGCGCAACCGCTAGATGGCACCACAAGGTTAAAACTTGGATTTTCGTTAAAGTCTATAGGATCATATAAAAAGGAAACTAAAAAATTTTTGGTTTCCTCAGGTGAAGTTCAGTCCTAAAACGTATTTTTAAAATTTTCGATGTAGGCCGACATAAACACGTGGTAAAATATAACTGTATTTTCTCTGCAATTCCGACCATTTGCAATTTCTTCAAAATTTTCTCCACGCCAGCAAACTAATTGTTCTAACTAATAAAAAAAAAATGCAAAACGTATGTTTCGATATTTAAAAAGTTATCCGAATCAGAGTCGCTAGATCAGGGGAATCGACTCGAATTGAGGGGAGTACAATGACCCTCTCTCAGTGGTGGGGATGCTTGCCGCTGAAAAATAGGGGAGTAACGTCGTAGAAGAGGAAGGGTAGAGTGGGAGAAAAGTTTTAATCTTCGACACAAGGCCTAGGGTAATCGGCGCCCTGCTGCGAAGTTCTATTATAGCGCGCGTCCCCTCCCCATATTTATTTTAAAAGACAACAATGGCTAATTTTTGGGTAATAAAAATAATGAAAATTTGAAAAACAGTATACTTTTTATTTAAGAATTGTATCGTGCCTTGGGCATATAATTTTGTCCGGCACTGTACTCTCCGACGGACCTATAAAACTTCGCCCAGGTCAAGATCTACTTTCTTCTGAAAGGTCACCGTCTCGCCTCGCGTTTCCGGTTCCACTCGCGGGACTGGTTCCACGTGCGCGCGCGGAACGATGGAAAGCGAAAGAAAAAGAAAAAGGCGAAAAAAAGGCCGGCCCATCAACACTAAATATGGCTGGACTTGCTCGTTTGTCATCGCCCCACCACCGGCAGCCGGCTGTCCTACGCACGCTATTCTCATTTGCCAGATCCTACGATCGAATCGGAGTATTTGCCAGTCGACGGAACGTGGCCGCGCTAAGAAAAACCCGTTCATCGGTGAATATCAACCGACGCCTGTGTACGCTCGTGCTCATTCCTCGACAAATATTTGAGCGTGCCATCTCGACGCACCACGCTGCCGAGGAACACGGATTTTACTTAGCGACGGTGTGACAGTGATCGGCGGTTTTTGTGCTTCGGATTCTTCGATCCTTGAACTTCGATCGCTGTGGAGACCCGTGATCTAGGCTGCTAGTGAAGTGATCCGAATCATTTTCGTGCACGCTTCGGTAATTCCTTCTTGCGAGCTGCGCGCAGCACACCCTCGTTTATAAATATTGGAACCAAGAAATGATAAAGTTGCACTTTTGGATTCAGTGTTGCACAGTTGTTGGGATTCTAAAGATGTCTCTGAGGACACCTATCGGACGCGTTTATTTATTCAGACGTATTTTGTGGAAATATATTGTCTCGATGCATGCGGTCTTGTTATTTTTAAGAGATGACGAACGTAGAAACTAGTTAACGTTAGAGCCTGGTTGTTTCTAGTGGAACATTTTTAAAAGATATTTTCATGCTGATAGTGTCGATGAGGGGGATTTCGAGTTCTTGAAAATTTTAATTTGAACAGAACCTGTGAAATATCGAAATCAACGTTGTTTTAGATAACATAATTCGTTTGAACTTATTACTAGACTGCGAATTTGATGGATTTATGACAAAAATGAGTAAAATACAAAACTGTGATGACATTAGAAGAATTTGAGAATGTCGTTATATTATTTTAGACACATTGAAAATGTTAAAAAAGGAAATTCATTTTTATGCAATTTTTACTATGTACAATTGACTTGGATAACGTTAATTTTGCATAAAAATCCGCATTCTACATAGAAATTCTTTATAGTTCGAAATATCAATTGAAACAAAATTTTTCAGAAAGCGATGTAAAGTAATTTTTTAACAATTGATCAACTCCATCCTTCGTAGGTGTTCTAATATTTGTGGACGTGGGTGTGCACACGTGTGTAGTAGAGCAATCGAGTACTCTAATAAATCGACTAGTTTTCGAGTAAAGTGTCTTGTCACGTGTTTATCTCTTGCAAATACGGAGTGTACGTTATAACTAATTGCGAATGTTTATGCAAATTTCAATTTTTATGGACTTTCAAGACGGTGAAGTGAAATAAAAGAGTGGGAACGGCCCTTATAGATCCAAAACAAATGAAAATCGTACTCAATTCTATCGAATTTTATATTATAGCAATTTTTGAAAATTTTCGTAAGCCACAAATGAATAAATATCCACAGTCTAGTTATAATTAGACAGCGTTATATTTATCCATTTATGACAAAAATGAGTTGGCATAATTTAAAATAGTATACACATTCGAAGAATTTTAGAATACTGTTATATGCATTATTTGCAACCCACTAAAAATATTAAGAAATAAAATAAATTTCTATTTTACTCCAGTTTGTTGCAATTCAGGTAGAAAATTTTGATTTTGCATAAAGATCCGCAGTCTTATAATACAGTGAACTACTCCTGGCAAAAAGTGTTAAATCGAAATAGTTTGTGTATAAAATTATGAGAAAATGAAAAATGTTCTAGTAGCATTTAATACAGTTTCATGTTATGTTTAATCTATTGAAAGAGTCTATGAATCTACCAAAATCTTTTGTCTTTTACTATCTTTAAATCTGAAGCGAGAATTTTTGAAAATTTCCGGAATCTAGTGTTCAATTGTAGAAAAATAAATTTAAACATAACACGTTGTCAATATATTTAATAAAAATAGTACATTTCCTCAACTTATTTTAGTATTGAAATTTTATTTTCGTAAAGACCAATTACTTATTTACTGTTAATTTTACGTGCAATATGTGAATAATTATTTTGAAAAGTTTATTCATTTTATGCCACAGTAGATTCTCAATTTTCTAAATATAATAATCAAAAAGATTAGAGATCGAATTTCTCCTTTAAAAAATCTCAGGCTCTGCTATATTTGAGAATTTCGATGATTCTTTAGTTATCGAGGTTGATTTTAAAGGAAAATCAAAGATCGATTTTATTATGAAAAGTGTTAAACGCAGAAGGGACTCTCAACAAATTGGTTATCTTTTTAAACTGTTAGTTAAAGTCTGACCAGTGAAACGACCTCAATCGTATCTAAATCCTGAAATTAGCTTGAGCGAGACGTATTCCAAGGCCAAGAAGAAACATGGTGACACGTGCTTCGATGCATGTGACGATCTGTTTTGTCTTGTCAGTGATTTTGTGGATCCTGGAAAATCTTCGAAAGAGGAGCATAGTTTTCATTGGCATCGCTAGGGCTACTAGGTAAAGTACCATAATCATGGAACATTTTTCTTCTCACCCTTAGTTGATATCGTTGGGTCTCTGACGACCCAAGATTGTTGATCTTGCGATTGCTAGATAAGTAGAAAATTTGCTGTGGAAGAACTTTAACATAATATTTTGCTATTAAGAGAGAAAAAATTAATTAGTTTATATCGTTGGATCTTTGACTACCCAAGATTGTTGATCTTGCGATTGCTAGACAATTAGAAAATTTGCTGTGGAAGAATTTTAATATAATATTTTGCTATTAAGAGAGAAAAAATTAATTAGTTTATATCGTTGGATCTTTAACGACCCAAGATTGTTGATCTTGCGATTGCTAGACAATTAGAAAATTTGCTGTGGAAGAATTTTAATATAATATTTTACCATTAAGGAAGGAAAAAACATGAAAAATTTGTCTTTATTTTTGTTTAAAACCTCAGACTAATTTGCCTCGTTCTTTTAATTGTTCATCAAAATTAATTAGTTTTATGAAAATATAGAAAAAAAATGAAAGAAATTATTTTGAATACAGAACAAAATTTTATTTGATAAAATATAATTCTATTTAAACAGTTTACAATAATTCTAAGTTTTTTTTGTACATCTCTTTACCAATTATGGATTACATAATTACAATTACGATCAAGAAAGAAGAGAAAGTTTATAATAAAGCTTGTTTCTTTCATAGAAGTATGCATAGTGGAGAAATTCACTTGATCGTACTCACGTAGCACATAACAGTTGATAATATTATGTAACTATACACATATAATTCATCATTATGCATCATTCGTAATACAGATTTTCTGTGTTTCTCTTATGGAACCTATGTGAATGAACAGTCTACGGCAACTTGTTTACCATTTCAAGGTAAATGAACATAAAAACAATATGTTGCATAATATTAACTTTATCTATTTTCATTATAATTAGTAAGAAAAGTTGTTTACAAATAGTAAGAAGCTATCTTTTGAAGTACATTTTGTAAGTGTACAAATACATTTGTAAAACTGAAACATAATTAAAAGTGCAAAGAGTTAAATAATGTTAATTACTATAAAATAGGTGGAATTAATGAAAAAATTTTTGCGTCATGAAAAAGGTGACACCCAAATCTTTTCGTAATACTTGATTGGGATAGACTGACATTTTTAGATATCTCATTTGTTAAATAAATAATTGTCAAGTCAATGTCTCAATATTTTCTTACCAATTAAGAGTGAGAAAACAAAAAATCCCTGAAACTGCTCAGTTTGTAATTAACGCTATGCTTACGTAGCACTAAAAGTGGAGTTTTGGATTATTTTATAAAAGTAGAAAGAATTATTTACTTTGACTTTTGACGGCTTTTACCACAATATATGACTAGACGGCGGATTTTATGCATTTATGACAAAAATCAGTAGGCGAAACTTGAAACAGTAAAAACATTTTAAAAATTTAAAAATACGAAGACGTTATTTTCAATCAATTGAAATTATTTACGCAAGAAATAAACCTTCGAAATAAAGATCTGCTGTCTATGAGCCAAGAAATAATTCTATTGAATAAATTTCCCATAGATGTGTCTTTAAAACCGCAATGATCGTAAATTAAAAAATTTAGAACCCGTCATTTCGACGAGTCCTGTAAAACTCGCGTTAATAACGTGTAATATCCAGCGTTTTGCAATTCTGGTCGGTACGAACGGTAATATATGTACGTGAAAGTTTTTAAATTGTAATGACCCCGCGGAATTAACGAAAGGTTAAGGTGTTAAGTAGACGCCTGAAGGAT
The DNA here is from genome assembly GCA_028454225.1 of Lasioglossum leucozonium. Lineage (NCBI taxonomy): Eukaryota > Metazoa > Arthropoda > Insecta > Hymenoptera > Halictidae > Lasioglossum > Lasioglossum leucozonium. Next base: position 14,865,436 of record CM052205.1, on the reverse strand, counting down.
TTGGCAGCGGCGAGTGTGTTCGGCAAGGGTATCGATAGTATCGGTATCGGTCGAGTGTGTACGCGTTACGTAAAATGTTTAATTATAAATACACGTCTGTCTACAACGAACAGCGACGATCGTGGCCCGTTACGCAAAACTCTCCGAGGACTCGTCGACTGACAGAGAAAAGGAGGAATACATCGGCGTACGTATTCCGTCAACAAGCTTCTTCACTCGCTGCCGCGCCGCGCCGCGTCGCATCGGTTGAAAATCGAGAAATGCCGGAGCCGGTTTAATCTAATCGCGTCGCAAAAGTGGATGAAAATGATCTATCCCCGATCTAAGAACATCGGTTAGTGTCTGAAGACAGAGATAAAAATAAACTTGCTCTTAAGCGTACCTGATGGAGGCTAAATATAATTTTACGTTCGACGGATTCAGAGCCGCACTTTTTTCTCGTCCCGTACACGACACGCGCAGGCTTATTAGGAGTTACTATCGCACGTGACAGAATCAATGAAAAACAAGTTGCTAATTGAAAGGACGCCGGTACTTTATGCTAACGCGACTTACACATTCTTTCCTAATTTTCCGCATATTCCGATAATTAGAAAATAATTTCATTCTTCCACAGAACCAAGACTTCGGCAATTTTTTTTCCTTGTGATTTTCTCGATTTTTATTTGCAATTTTTGGAAAAATAAGTTTTGCTATGTCATACTATAATGTCTTGCATTGACTTTTGTCGCTTAATGTTCGACTTCTCGTTACATTAGTCGTGAAGTCTTGTTATTTTTATTAAAAGAACAGCCGATAGATGTAATATAAAAATTTTAATTCGATCAAATTTTTTAAATGTTCTGCAATAAAATACTTCTTTAACGCTTCCATAAGGGTGACCCAAAAATGTTGTACTTTCCTCAGAGGAATGATTCCAGAAGTAATTTGAAGTAATTTTTTGTTTTGAGAAAATGTTCTCCGTTGTTTGGTTGAACAGGAATTATTAACGAAAACTACGGACCAATCAGAGGACAGGTCCCGCTAAGCAGAGCGTTGGCATTGTCCAATCCGTCGGCGGTAGTCGTGTTCTGATTGGTCCTCGTTTTGCGTTAATAACTCGTTAACAAAGCTGCGGAGAACATTTTCACAAAAGGACACTGTATATATTACATAGAGTCATTCAATAAATTAATTTCTTTGGATGTATACATATTACATTAAAAATCGCTGAGAAGGTCCATAAATATTGAATTAAAGATATAAATTCGTTCGATTACATATATCTTCTAATTTCGACGACTTAGTTGTAATTAGGGATTGCAATACCGGACCCAAAATACAATACCGGTATTCGGTATTTTTTTAAACGTTGTACCGGTATACCGGTATTAATACTGGTATTAGGAATCTTCCTGAAGGTACAAAAACAAAGTTGTTTAATAGAAAAAGACATTAACTAATTTATTGACTTCATATTTTTGAACTCTTTATTTATTTTTGATATCTTGAACTCTTTCTTATTTTTGATATCTATCGAACTGTGATTAAAACCTTGAACGTACTTTTCTGCACAAATTACCTGCAGTTGAAAATGCTCTTTCCGCATCCACGCTGGTTGGTGGTACTGTTAATAATGAGCGATATACTTCCTCTAAATATTTGCCTCGATGTCCTTTCGTCTTCTAACAACTCGGTCTCTCGTCTGACGGTTTTGGATAAATCTATTTTTTGTATTCTTGTTCGTGGCAATTTTTTTATTTATAGCTAATTGTAATTTCGTTACACGTATGTTACACATGTAAATATTTTGAACAATGAAGCATTATAATGTGTACTTACTTGTGAAAAAGAAACTCACCAATTTAAAAAATATCTAAATGTATAGTATAAATATTTAAAACACTACGCACAATTTCACTAGGACAAACGGAAGAGTCAATTTGTTCGCAGTAGAGCGACAACTGAACTGTGGTCATCGGGATCCGCCTTTATAGGCAGAAAAATGCCTGAAACGTTGTCGTTCATCGCCACAATGTTGCAAAGAATACAGAAGAATACAAAAAGAGCGCAGCGGCATCGGTACCACATCGAAAAGAGCACAGTGGCTTCAGCAGTCACCGCGACAATGTGCTTTGATCGGCAAGCACACACACACATCGTCAGCGGCGAACGTATTTCAGATAAGAGTAGATGCCCCAAAAAAATATTTATTATTAATAACTAATACCGAAAATACCGGTATGCCGGTATTGCAATCCCTAGTTGTGATTCATTGCAAATTGCAATAGATATTTGTCATTAAATAAAATCCATTTAACAATTTTTTGATTATAATTGTCTATTTTGCAAACAAATGAGACGAAGACATTGAAGATCGAATTTATGTTAGAATCCATTCTCGGTAGTTTTAATAAAGTGATATGTAGATTACGGATCTTTATGCAATTATAGCTTCTGAAAATTTTCAAAAAATGTTAAAATATAAAATTCGACAGAAATTAATACGATTTTTATTTATATCAGATCACCGAAGCCTACTACCGCTGAAAATAAGATTTTATTTGATTCCACTTTCCTAAAATTCGTCTACAAAAATTATAAATTGCATAAACATCCGCTGTCTAATGATATATAATAGCCACCTTTGGTGGTCCGTAAATCTAGCATCGAAGTCAGTAAATGTCAGAGTGACTACTCTTTCGGTAAATTTGCAGCCGGCAAAAAGCAGCGAAAAATTGTATGAGTAATGGTGACTTCGAAGCAGGTCGAACTGCTCCGTCCTTGGCGAAACATTTTCGCACACCTGCGATGAAAGTTCATCTTTACATTCATTTGCTAGGTAGATCCTGCAGTCCTGTTTCGTAGCCAGTGTCGCAACGTTTGCGAAACACTCGAGCGTTTGATTTAGGGCCGTACGATCCTAGAGGTGCTACAACGCGAATGTTCACCAGGCTTCGTTTCAAAGCCGCCCTAATTGTTTTACCCCATTAGCTCGAGAACGCTTCTAGCTGTTTCCGTGAAAGCATACAGTGGATCCAGAAATCATTCGAAAACTAAATTTCCGTTTTGCGAAAACGCCGAACAGTTTCGGGCGTGAAAGAGTCTCGTTTTTCTAATTAAAATGACACCAAACACGACGCAATTACAATCACAATTACTCGTATAACAAGCTGTTGGAGTTTCGCACTTGACATTTACGGTGAAACTGCACGAATTCTGTAAACGACAAGTCCGAAACTTTGATCGCTTCTTACCCAAATTAATTATGTCCGTAATGAGACCATGTTTAGCGTCATTTCAATAATAAAGACGAGACAAACGCGATGGCAAAAGTTTCATTGACGAAAAAACTAAAAATAAGGAATTTTGATTTTCTTATTTTTGGTATTTTCAGGTCCTATTTCTTTTTCGATCGCTATCCTTCTGTACGTTCGGCGCAAAAAACGTAGCACCTCTTCCGAAACTGTCAACGATGCGACAGTTACGGAAATATTATTGTGGCTAGGAAACTAAGCGAAACAGCCGCTAACATGTAAGGGCAAAAGTTGTTCTACATATTAAGATTTATAATATGTCTAAAAATCGTCGAGATCGGAGGGCAGATAGCTGCTCTGCAGATTCACCGTCGAAGGTGAAGCGAAGTTGTTCCCTATAGAAACCTGGCGTTCGCTTTCTGTGTATTCGTCCGTTCTCGGTTAACAGTCTGCGCACCGATTTTTGTTTCAGGTCGGCCTTGCAGACGTTGCACAAGGTTTCGAGTAAGGCGCGCGAACAGAACTACTTCCTGGGTGGCCTGTCACACGACTGGGTCAGTTACTATGAAGAACGAATCGAGAGCGATCGCTCATGTCTCAACGAGTGGCATGCTATGGACAATCTGGAATCCCGAAGACCACCGTCACCGGACAGCGTACGCACCAAGTGAGTCCCGACAGACGTTTCGCAAATTTTATTCCCGTTCTGCGAACGACAGCCTTGCTCCGACGTGTTTGCCACTGGCAACACGTGTGCCTGGCGATCGCGAATTTATGGTCTGCAGTACATGATGTTCGGGAAATTTGTAACATTTTGTCAGACTGCGGATTTTATACATTTACAACAAAAATGAGTGGAGTAAAGGCGAAATGACATTTGAATAAATATTCAATTTTTAGCGATCGTAAAATGTTAAAATCTGTATTAATGTTTTCGGCGCTCGGGGTCGATCAATTGTCTGAATTGATCGAACCCGAGCGCCGAAAACATTAATACAGATATTTGAATAATTTAGAACTGTTGATGAATTATTTCCAACTCGTTAAAATTATTTGATGAGAAAAGAATGTCTATGTAGTTCATACACCTGGAGATTAATGCATAACAATATTCGCTGTGAAAGTCTGAGACTAATATTAGCATTCGTAGTAGCAATCCAAAATTAAGAATAGCATTTATTAAGCATCAATTAATAGTAGCATTCCAAAATTAAGATCAATTTAAAAGAACATGCCTACATGGATTATAGAAATACCGATCTTTAAAAAATATTTAAACTTGGAAGATTTGGCGGAAAGAAACTGGGACACCCTGTATATCTAGAGACACGGTAGAGTGTCGACGCCAAGTACATGAAAAATTACCAAACACCCTGTATCGATGTCAAATGTCAATCACTACCGCGTATCTTTTACTCGTAAACCGGGCATTCTAACGTAACCTGAAACTTCTTTCGTTAATATCTCATCACGCCTGCAATATTTTCTAAATTGAAATACATTTTTCTCGTGTAAACCGCATATAAGCTTTCGAATAAGACCAAATTCAATAAAATCGGGCCACGTATGACAGAGATATCGTAATATCATGTCATGGATCAGTCAGAAATGGTTTTTCTTCTTCTCCTTCGTCAAGAAATTTTCGTCAACATAATACGTATACGCGTTACACGCACACATTCAGGCAAAGGGACTAACGCACGTGTTTCGTTCGTCGACTCTCGGGATCATTCGACAGGGCTCGGGCTCGTCGTCTGTCATATAATCTAGCGCACGCCCTACACGCACGTGTCTCTACTCTGCCCGTGTGAGTGCCTTTTCGATAGCGCAAGCGCTACACACACAAGCGGTAAAAGTATTGCCGATGGTCATTACACGAGTATGGTAAGGGGTAAGGGACAACGTGGATATCCGTTGATGATTTACGAGTAGAAAAACGAGTTTGACCACAAAATGCTAAAAATGCAAGCATATTTTTCTTCGAAAGGTGTTAATTGTGGTTGTTATTACAGTCTAATTTTAAATACGTTCAGCGCCAAAGGTTGCTTTCAGCGCTATAAGCTGTTTCGCGTACCATGTACTGTACACAAATTACTATACATATAATATAGATTGGCAATGCGGTGGACATGGTTTCTTTTCATAGTTGTTATATTAAAAATGATCTGAAGTCACTCCCTATGCAAATTATTTTTGTAAAAAGGAGTGAGATCCCAATCAAAACTTTAAAAAAGTAAAAAAATTACGCCAAGTACATGAATTGAATTGAGTCGTTAACACGGCATATAATTATGATCACAAAAAAATAGAAGAAAGTAATATCACAAAAAAATAGAAGAAAGTAATATCATAAAAAAATAGAAGAAAGTAATATATCACACAAAAATAGAAGAAAATGGTAACACAAAAAAAAGAAGATCGCACAAACATAGAAGAAAATAATACATCAAAAAGAAAAAAGATAGAAGATAATAAACAATGTAAAAAAATATATGAAATCGAAATGAGCTGCAAGTACATAAAGGTGCTTTCCAGCAATGTGCAAAGGCGACACTATGTAATACAATGTAAGATGGGAAGTCAAATACTTGGCGTGGCCAGGCAAGGTCAAGGTGTCGATGAATAAGAATTATTTAAAAACCGCAAACTAATGAAAGTGTACGCAATGTGTCAAAGCTTTATTTAAATTGATGAATTAACTGTACGCCTGCGAAAGGCAAGGTATTGGTGTCGATAAATGATCTTAGAATTATTTAAAAACGCAAAACAATGAAAGTGTTCTCGTATTGTTAGAGTTTTAAATTGACAAATTATCTGAAAGCCTGCGAGAGAGAAGGTATGTTTTTAAATAATTCTTATTCATCGACACCTTGACCTTGCCTGGCCACGCCAAGTATTTGACTTCCAGGCCGCGGACATCTAAGCAAATGTCTAGATGTTATATTTTACTTCACATTATTAAAATGTCCGCGATATGAGTAATGGAATGTATTGTGTGCATTTTTGGAATATTGCGATGAAAATATGCTACTGTTGAAAACAGCATTTAAGCTGTGCATAGCTGTGTCACCCTAAGCGTAGTTAGAAAGCAGCGAATCTTACATTGTGTTACATAGTGTCGCTTTTGCACATTGCTGGAAAGCACCTTTATGTACTTGCACCTCATTTCGATTTCATATATTTTTTTACATTGTTTATTATCTTCTTTTTTCTTTTTGATGTATTATTTTCTTCTATTTTTGTGCGATCTTCTTTTTTTTGTGTTAGCATTTTCTTCTATATTACTTTCTTCTATTTTTTTGTGATCATAATTATATGCCGTGTTAACGGCTCAATTCAATTCATGTACTTGGCGTAATTTTTTTACTTTTACGATTGACGTGGCAGTTAGCGTATCAATATCAGAGTCGCCGGATGAAGTGTCCCAACTCTAACTTCCCCTTCTACGACACTACTGCTCACCACCGCGGCCCGGTCACGTGACGTGACTTGAAAAGAGATGTAAAACTTTTTCCCCTCAATACGTGCTTCCTCCCCTCATCTGGCGACTCTGGTATATATATTTTTCTGTATTTATTTATTAAAATCGTATCAACGACTAGGTCATCAGCGACCACTGATGAAGTGATAAAAGTATAGTAATTGATTACATATAAGGTTAGATTAAGACAAGGTAAGGTTACATTATATTGTGCTATTTTCTGAACGAAATTATCTCACCTCAAATATCAATAATTTCTGAATAATTTAGTGTTGAAATACTTTTCGAATATGTTGTATGATGATTTTTCCATAAAAAAAACGTTATATATTTTATAAATAATTATGCAGGTGACCCCATTACTTCTAAATTGCGGATGTTTGTGCAAATGTAGATATTTATGGACGAATCTGCAGAAATCGGAGCCAAAGAAAACGAGAACGTTATTAAATTTTATGAAAGATTTCAGTATGCCGAGCTTTGGATTCGCAATCACAGCGATCGCATCAAATCCACGATCTAGCTATTACGTTAATTTATTTTTTTCAAAACCGATCGCTTCTGTATCCACGCGCAGTCCGTAGTTATACAGGTTCCCAGAGAGAAACTGGTTCGACTAATTACGAAGTTTCCTCTTATTCTTAGTAAGCTCCGATTGCCTCGTTATCGAATGAACGAGATTACGGAAGTTTATGCAAATATGCATTTTTTAAAACGTATATGTACACATGTGATGAAGCGGTATCGAATATAAGCAGTTCCTTTTCTAAATGATTTTCTCCTGCGAATGAAAAATAATAAATTTTATCAAATCTTATCAACAAATTGACGTTCATTAGTAAAGTGCGGATTTTCATGCACAGCAAAAAAGGACTGCATCCATTTCAAGACGCAGAAGCTGTATAGACATTTATTTCTTTTTATAATAATTACCAGATGAAAATTACATATCAGTTAAATGCTTTAAATGTTTTTCTATTTAGTATTTTATCTACGTATTATAAATGCAAAAATCCAGACTATTTATTAATATTAAGGAAATTTTATCAATAGATATGCAAGTTTCTATTAATTTTTAAATCTAACAAAGAACATCACTATTTCTAGTGAACAATAAACAGAAATTTTTCAAAATAAAGTACTATTTGGAACATATTTGAAACTAAATTCTATATTTACATATTTATTTAAAAAACTTATTATTATATAAGTGCAGACGAACTTACAAAAAATATGATTGTAAATGATGAGCAGTACATCGGTAATTTTATTTTATTAATTGTATTTTTATTTCAATTATATTTAAGGTATGCAAGATATGAAATTAACTTTATTTTATTAATTACTATTTTGATTAGATTTAAGATATGCAATATTTAAAACATAATTACAGTTAAAAATACAATTAACTATTTATTGTTCACCATTGAAAATTATATATTTTTTTGTTAGTTCATCTGCAGCACAAGTATAACTAGTGACATAAATATAATTTAAAGAAAAACATATGAGCACTTCTTAATTGTTTTCAATTACAATTTACACACAGTAAATTATTCTGTAAATATTTCTAAACAATTACAGAAGAAATATAATTTTGTTTATGAATCAAAACTGTGTGTGTAGGATCGATCAGCATGATTCGCGAGTTCTCATTCTCATGAGTTCCGTATTAACAACAAAATATAATCGACAACCGTCGTTGACGCAAATTCAGCTTGATGTTTTGCCAAAGTAAACGTTCGATGACATAGTTTCAGCGATTTCGATTGTAGCGTGGCGATTACGTTGGTACTGACCAAAACACACGTTTATTACTCTCCTTCGATTATTTCGAGTTTCTGCGACTGTTCGCCATGCGTACAGTAATTCTGCATCCACATGTTGGGTCCGCATACTTCAGCCGGAGTCGAGAACTGGTTGCGAATAGTTGAGATTGCAGAATACATTTTATAGTGAAATTCGATACGAGTTAACGGAAGCAGTTTCCTCGTGGAAGTGGTTTGCTTTCGACAAGATTACACATATATATAGCAATGTTTTTTCCTCGGAAATGTCAAGGACGTGTAATGTCAACTACTTTACGCTCCATAAATTATATTTCCCCCGTAACTTGTTTTTCTACGCCCGTTTTCTGTAATATACAAATTCATAAAATAATATTAACACCTGAATTCTAAAAATGTAAAAGTTCAAGTAAAACTACGCACAATTTCTTGGCGTTGCTAAAGTTTCTAATATTCATTTGTAATATTTATATAAATAATTCAGAGCACAAACATTGTACCACATTTCCCTTATAGAAGCTTTTTAATGGTTTTAGCAAACGTTTTCAATAAATTGTTTCCATAGAATTTTTATTATATAAATTCCGACACATTTGTTTCGTGAGAATATTTTTTAATAAACTTTCCAACGAATACAATTTTTTGAAAGAACTGGCCATTTCGATTCCTGACTTTTACAATCACAATGAATTTTTATATACGTTATATATCGTTAATAATAAACGTTATTTATACTGTTTTATATAAATTTTATATAAATATTTATATTTGCCCATGTTTTAGTAACCGTTTGAATACAAATTTCTCGGTGAATCGGTAATGTTTATCCGATGAGAATGACTGTACCCGCTATTCGATAGTAATTTATATATTATTGCGGAATTGACCGTATAAAATCGCCGATTTTATTATCATTAGGGGAATTTACGCTTTTATTGGTGAATGGTAGTCTGCTCGTCGTCGATTACCCACCAGTAGTCTGTCTCGATCTATAGAAATCTTGCAGATACTGCAAACATCGATTTATACAGGGTATACCATGAAAATTGAATTAAATAATTGTGTTCTTCAATAGAACATACTAAGTTTGTTCACTTACTCATCAATAAAAGAGACAATTTTGTAATTTTATATAAGGTACACTCTGTACACAGACATAACGATAGGGAAATTGACATTAGGGCTTGTATGAAAAGTAACAAGAAATCATAATGTGGCATCCTATTGAAATCATTGTGACAATCTTTTAAATACTTATGAATAAAGAGGAAAGTAAACAATATGGCATTTGGTCCCATAAAAAATATTATATTGAAAGGAAATAAATAATGCAAAAGCCAGTTTAAAACATAGCAATTATTTTGTAAACTCTCATAAATAGATTGCAGATTTGATTAATTTGTGACAAAGTTGAGTAGCTCTAATTTAGAACAGTATGAAGCTTGTATGACAATATTTTAAATATTTATAAATAAAGGGGAAAGTAAAAAATATGGCATTTGGTCGTATAAAAAATATGATATTGAAAGGAAATAAGTAATGCAAAAACAGTTTAAAACATAGCAATTATTTTGTAAACTCTCATAAATAGATTGCAGATTTTATTAATTTGTGACAAACTTGAGTAGCTCTAATTTGGAACAGTATGAAGATTGTATGACAATCTTTTAAATATTTATAAACAAAGAGGAAAGTAAAAAGTATGGCATTTGGTTCAATAAAAAATATTATGATTACTAAATATTTATGAACATTAATAAATAGACTGCGGATTTTTTGCATTTATGGCAAAGTTGAGTAGCTTTAATGAATATATCAAACCACCTAATGAATGTATCAAAGAGAAAAGAAAATAGTAAAGTGCTCGTAGAGTTAGCATCAGACACAGGAAATTTAAATGAAGGTGTAAGTGAAAAAGTATTGTACCACCTTATGCTGTAAGAAACATTATGTTACTATCGATCCAAGGACCGAGTACATGATTTCTGTTCTGTTTGGTATAGGCCCAGAGAAAGGGACGAGACTGAACGCGTGATCCGGTCGACGTTGAAGGAGATCATGATGTCCGTAGACCTCGACGAGGTGACCTCGAAGTACATTCGAGGTCGTCTCGAGGAAGATCTCGATATGGATCTCGGGGAGTTTAAGCCATTCATCGATCAGGAAATGCTGACCATTCTGGGTCAAATGGACGCGCCGACTGAAATATTCGACCATGTTTATCTAGGAAGCGAGTGGAATGCGAGCAACTTGGAGGAGCTCCAAAAGAATGGGTACGTTCGTCTTATCGTCCTCGAATCTCTATTACATAAAAATCTATAATTATTGGCTTGTTACGTATGAAATGTCCAAATTTACAATGCCGGTCTCGAAAGAACCGTTTAGGCCAAGAAATGCACTTACGCGTCTACAAAAGTTCCTCATTTGTCAAACTAATTAACTCCAAATAAGAAGTAGAGAAGATCAACGAAATAGCATACGATTAATTTAAAACAGTTCCTTCGTTTTTCGTCACTTTTAAGCCTAATTATTGAGGAAATTTATTTTAATTGCTGTGGGACAAGTTTCAAGTCAATACCTCTACCATAAGGGTAGTTGCAGTACTCTATTTTTTCTGTTCTGTTCAATGAAAATTTTCGAAAAAATTCAGGAACAATCTGTCTAATAGCAGACACGACTGTGAATTTTTTCCGAATTTTTCACTGCAAAATCGATTTTTAAAAAATTCTAAGAACTTAAAATCGCTGATTTCCTTGAGGGCCCTATGGCGCACTAGTGTACAATTTGATCTTAAGTCTTTCTACTCTGAAATTCACTTGAAGTAATTCTATGTTCTGCACGTTCAGCGTCAGGCACATCCTGAACGTAACCCGGGAGATCGACAACTTTTTTCCGGGGATGTTCACGTACTTGAACGTGCGGGTCTACGACGACGAGAAGACGGACCTGTTGAAGCATTGGGACGACACGTTCAAGTACATCACCAAGGCGAAGAAAGAGGGTTCCAAGGTGCTGGTGCACTGCAAGATGGGAGTGTCCAGGTCCGCCTCGGTGGTGATCGCTTACGCGATGAAAGCGTACAACTGGGACTTCTCTCAGGCCTGGAAACACGTCAAGGAGAAACGGAACTGCATCAAGCCTAACAACAGCTTCCTGCTGCAGCTGGAGACCTACCAGGGCATCCTGGACGCCATGAAGAACAAGGAGAAACTTCAGAGATCGAAGTCGGACACGAACTTGAAATCTCCCACGTCGACGAAGGACCAGTTAAAAAAGGAGGAGAAGTCGGGCAACACGGGGAGCGGGTTGCAAACAGTTTCGGGCCTCGAGCTGAAAAAAACGAGCCAGAGACCGAAGAGTTGGTCGCCGAATCTGACCACAACAGAAAATATGTTGCCTTCTGGTATGCAATTGTTAGCAACCCTTAGTTTATACGTTTAGATGTCTTTGTCATACTTCATATTTTTATTAACATTAAACCTACCGAGCCTTAAAAGTAACTGGTACATGTTTATATAAAATTACCAGATTGGTTTTATTTAGACTTTGCGTGGCGCCTGTTGTACACAATACTTGTCCTACTAAAGATGTCTATACGATAATTTCTTATGAAATTATTTTTATTATTTCAATAATCGTAAAATGAAAAATCTAGTTCATTTGGCCGGTCATTAGGTTTAGCGTTAACACGTTGATTGACTGTCAAGCAGCAAATATCCTGAAAGGTCAAAGAAATTTATTTAATAAGCGTGTTATATCGCAATGAGTTAGCACACCATAACTCTACAAGCTGTCACTGATTGTTAACTCCTTCGTTGGTAAAGAAGAGATTGTAAGGACGACGTATATCACCCGATGAACGACATTAAACGACGAGAAATCTCGTCCATGCCAACGAAGGGGTTCACTTTCGACTAGAGTCAGACCAGACTGCTAAGATTGTCCGCAGTACGCTTTCCAATCCGTAACACAATGACTTTGATTGCAGTTCCGCTCTCGCAATCGCTCGAAAGCATAGACAAGACAGGAAGCACGGAAGTGACTCGCGAGGACCTGCTGCGCTCGACGAACCAGAAGTCGGACATATCTCAGGAGGCTCGTAACGTCCTGATGCCTTGCGGGAACGGTCAGTCGTACAGCGTTTCCCAGAACAAGATCGTGCACTTGCCGAGTCCGTCGCCCGACATACCCAGCGTCAAGAATCGAATAAGCAAGCTGGAGACGCAAGGGCAGAAAAGGAGAGGTCTGGTGCTGAACCTGACGAGCCAGTTCGAGGGTGTGGGCAGCAAACCGTCTTCCCCGACTTCGGACAGCGACAACAAACCTCGCGCGCAGAGTCCGATCGTGCAGGGTGTACAGGAGAACGGTCTCCTGGCGCAGCAAACGTCGGAGACTAAGCAGGACGTGTGGGACCCTGGCGAGAAGGAGACGAAAAAAACGGAGAGTGGTAACAATAGTGAATGTCTAGTCTGGACTGCATCGTCCGATGCAACGTGTACCAATTCGTGTAGTAACGATAGTAAGACTAACGACGAAGTGAGTGCGGAAAGTGACTGTGTCGCGATAACGACAATGTGTCCGACGGTGGCTGGTCGGAAAGCGAGAAAAGACGGTGACCCGTTCAGCACGCAGGTAGACAGAGTGTTCGACCGTGAAGAGAGGCACGGCGAGCCGGTCACGAGGGACTCGCCGAGCCGGCAAAGTTCATGGAACAGTTACGACAGTGCCGTGGTCCTGGACAACAATTCCGTACACAGTTCGTGGGCAACGCTGCCGTCGAGGAACAGTTCCTGGGGCTCGTACGACTTGCGATCATCGGACCCCCTTGGCTCTAGCGGTTTGTTTCCTTACGACAAGGAGGAGATACCTTGGCACCCGGGCACGGTGAAGCGCACGAAGCAGAAACTGGAGGAGAACACGTCCTCCGGAACGGTGAAGCGAGTGTGCACTCAGACCTCCGATCCCGAGACCAAGGACCGACTGCCTGTCGAGGAGGAGACGTATAATCCCGTGCTCTTGCACCGGGCAGGGTCCCCAACTTCGCGGAGCAGAGACTCGTCGCCTAGCCAAGAGACTAATTTTAAGGTCGATGTAAAAGTAACTGTTAGAAACTCGCCGAGTCCCATTAGGGGAATCGATATCTCGTCGCCGTCGATCCGTCAGGTCGGGAGGCTGTCGACGAGCGCGCCGGAGCCGTCCTCGCTCTCCTCGGAGTCGGACCTACCGGCGGCGTTGAGGTCCTGCAGATCGGAGAGCGAGACCTCCAGCCCCTGCGTCGTCAACACCACTCAGTGTCCTTCCGTGAAGCACCACAAGATGGTCCTCGAGAACCTTGGTAACAAGTCGATATACAATAAGCGCTGTCTGCCCGTGGATGACTCGCCGGAGGCCGAGTGCCCTCGAAGCACCTCCGGTATCGTGAAGAATCTCAAGAAGGAGTTCGAGGCGAAGTCCTCCACCAAGTCGGATGTGAAGATCCGAAGTCTGCCCTCGTCGCCGGTGATCCCGCACAATGAATCTAAGATTCAGGCCCCGTCCGAAACCAAAGAAGAAGAGAAGCAGGCCGCGTCCTCGCAGGAGAGCAAGGAGGACCGGTCGGTACGCGTCCTGGTGGGCAAGTACGAGGTGAAGCCGGACTCCAGGAAGTCGAAAGCCACCGTCGAGTACAGCAGAAGGTCCGCGCCGATCAATCTGTCGTCCTCGTTGTTCACCGAGCCACCCGAAGCACCTGGCAGGCCGCCGGTGCCCTCGGCAAACGTTGTTGCGGTCACCAAGAAACAGCAACAGCACGGCAGGACGCATCCTCTTGCCAGGCTGCAGGTCAGGCCTAGGCATAATAGTCCGGTTTACAACACCATGTAATACGGGAGAGATATATCGACGATCTTCTTCCACCGCTGTCGAGAATCTGAGCGCGCGTACCTGAATGCATAGGTATGTTGACGTGGCCACGATGAAACTGTGTGATCTCTACTGATGCCAACGAGTCGGGGATATGGTCCTCTTCGAACTCGACGACTAATCGACCGGGATTTGCGTCCGCTTCCCACCATTGTCGAGCGTGTGCGAAGCAACGAACCTTCTCGCCACGGGTTGGCTGACAAAACACTCCGTGCACCGTTTAAAAAGCGGTAAATTTCTTCAAAGTGAACCGAGCGACTTGAGTTTCTTCGAGAACTTGCAAGGATCTTTTCTTAAAGTATTTTTTTTTTTTTTTTAAGAAATCTTATATATTTTCTTCAATATTATTGTTCAGCGTATAAAGACGAATTCAACGACCACAGTATCCATACCATTACGATCATTTAATCTCGAGATATTAATTTCTGGGAGCATTTCATTATCACGACTTTTAGACACCGAGATTAAATGATCGAAACGATATGGTTACTTAGGTCATTGTATTTGCCGTTTTATGCTCTACAAGAATATCGAAGTATCATTAGTAAATGACTTTCAGAAGCATGTAGAATTGTCTCGGAAATTTCTGCACACGTCGACTAGTAAACTGATTCTTCCAACACCTCAAAAAGACTCGAGCATTTTGAGCCTATTTTTAAAAAGTTATTCTGTTTGAAAGGGTGCGTGGAGACGTTTTCGGTCAACTGTAATTGTAAATTGCGAATTGCCTCGTTTTAGCGCTTAAAACTCGAACCCATCGCGAACAGATGGAGATTACTTCGCCTCAAATCATGGACAAAGAGCGGAACTCGAGCGTCGAGGAAACTTCAGCGTCCGTTATGAGCTTCGAGCTTGCCTTTGTCGTCTTTGTATTTTTTTTTCTTTTTGACTTCTTGACGAACCCGCAACGAGAAGATTCGTTGCTGCTCGCGAGAGTCTTTGTACTACACTCCGCGATAATTAGATAAAGACAGGTCACCTATTTTTTCGATACTTCTTTAAACAAATGCAATTTGCAAACTTGTCGTACTGCTCTCTGTAAGATCATCACTCATAGTAATTTTTTGAATAACAGCGACACGAAAGACTGCTGATAATAGTTTCTAGTAAGGCTAACAAAAGCTTTTACTCGACGATCGGAAGTGAATAGTGAAGTATCGAGTGCTGAGAAGCATCTTAAAAATTTGTGCAATGTTGCAAACACATTGTTTCGGAGGGACCGTTTATCGATATTTATTTTTGGAAACGAAATTCGTTGCTATTGTTGTTGTTATGTGAAAACGAACAAAGTTATATTTTTAAGACGCTGCTTTTGTTCCCCATTTCTCGTTTGAATCGTGTGTCTGCGCTGTGGATCGATGTCTGTAACTAAAGCAATTAGTAAATTCGCGAATATTCGGCGTCTCTATGCGCACACGCGCGCGTCATTCTATGCGGCCGTCGTTGATCTCTAGTACCTGCAAAATTCCGCTTTTACGTTTTTTTTTTGCATGTGCTTCTGTTGAACGAATCATAGAAAACGATGATATTTTCATAGGAAACATTATTATCATCAGTCTTTTGTTCCACCTAGCGCTAGTTAATGGTAATTGAACGCGTGCGGGACGAAAACTTTGTAACAAAAGAGAGAAAGAAAGAAAGAAAGAAAGAAATTAAATGAAAGGAGAGAATGATACAGAAAGTTTCTATATTGCATCAGTTTTGTGAGACAGTGAAAAAATAGATAGATAAATAGAATATTTATTGCACCATCCATGCATTTTACATGCTTTTGGATATTTACATAGAAATACTGTACATTCAGTTTCGCTAACCTAAGGTTGTACAATATATTCATTCAAAACACGGAAACTGTTATTCCTACGACATGTCGTCAGAGACCTAAATGGGCTTGGAATCAAACGTGATGGTTCACGAAGGACGTCGTGTAAACAAATTAAAAAAAGAAAGAAAAAGAGCGGGGGATAAAAAAAAAGCGTAAAATAAAAAGGCGGAGCCAGTCTTGAAGACGTTCGAAGGCGAGAGAGGAGCGTCGGCTCGGTCAGGCTGTGAACGAAAGGTCCGAGGTCACGCCCAAGCTGGCTCCTCCTTTTGTCTCGTTGTGATTGCCGAGGGCGCCGAGCGAAAGATGTTGTATACAAAGAAAGAAAACCGAAACGGGATGAAAAGAAAGACCTCGGAGCGACCGTAACGTTTAAGCTATAACTATTAGTGATTTAGTGCAAATGATGTGATTAGGATGGTGCACGAGATGTATGCGAGATGAGAGAGAAGAGGTAGCGAAACCGCCCTCCGTTCCCTCGGAGGGCTCTAATTCCTGTTCGACCAATCGAATTATCATCAAAAAGAAACTGTAACACTTTTGCACCCCCACACACCACCCACCCACGATCGCGGCATCGTCGTGCGACCCGATTGATTTTCCATTCGGTTGATAGTACTGCTTTTTTACCAACCAGTGACGACAATTCTCCGGCATTGTGACAGCACCGAGCAAGCACAATGAGCCACAAAACGCTGCTGGGAACGCTGCGTCGTGCGTTCCCGAAAACAATAAAACAAGAAAAATGAACAAAAAAAAAAATATGTGTCTAGGTCGTCGTTTACAGACATATCATCGGACCGCTCGTTCTGTTTGCGTTCGCAAAGCCATGTTGACCAATTTTATACTCCTCCTAGCCCCCTCATACCCTTCACTCCATCCCCCGAATCACCGACAGCCCCCCACCCCCCAACCCCCGGATGATGATGAATGCGAGGCTCGTTTTGATATGATGCACCGCGATGACTGTGTGTGTAGAAATATATTTTATTACCGAGATAATTTTGCAAATAATTTTCTCATACGTTCATTCTAACTGCTGTTGTCTCTCAACGAGGTATTTGAGAAACGAGAACAATCCCTGAGAGCGAATGCTATTAAACTGTAACACATTATATTAGAATAAAAAAATGTTACTTCGCCAATGTTGTGATTTGCGCTTGAAAACTCCGTGGATCACGGGGGATTATTTATTTATTTTTCTCTTTTTTTTTTATATACGGGACGCGGTCGACTAAATATCTACTTTGACGCGCGGCATCGTCGGCGAAATCGTCTTTGCAACAGAGAAATAATAAAACAATCCGAATGATTCGTCCTCTGGGACGGTTCTTCTTATTTTACACTCCCGGCCAAGAAGATAGTGCTTATGTACTGTAGGAACCTATATGTCCGTGAAGAACGAAAATGCAAAGCATGTAAAATTACAATCACACTTTTAGAATCTCTTAATGACGTAACAAGTTTCTGTCTAGGTTACGAATTTTAACAGACTATATAGTTACAACTACTTATTTTCCATAAGGTGTACACAATTAGTAGACTACGGATCATTATGCAAATTTACACTTTGTTATGTCGATTGTCAGAAGCAGAAGTTTAAAACATTTGTTTCTCCTTCTAATGATTTTAATAAATTGAACAGAGTGTAACGATATTCTGAAGTGCTACTATCTTTACAATTTGGTATTTCGCCTAGTCGTTTTTATCATAAATGCATAAAATCCGCAGTCCAACAATTAGTTTCTTACATTCTATAATTTCAATAATTTCCTTTTGATTTGATTACTTAAATTGTTCGGTTCCAATGTAATAATATTTTAAACTTGCAACATATTTGGGAACATATTTGCTTGTTCAATTAACGCTCCGGTAGAATCTCGATTATCCGAACCGATGGTATCTGATGTTCCATTATTCGAATGTATATTATTCAATCTAAAATGTTCCATACACTGTATAAATCAGTAAAGTTTTAATCTAACATTGTAGCTAGATAATTGTTCTATTATCCGAACACTGATGTCGCACTGATTAGTACGGATAATGGAGGCTCCACTGCGTCGTGGATTAAACGAGTAAATACAATCCAAATGGTGTCGTGTGTAGAGTCATTGTAATTTAAAAAAAAATGCCACCAACGTGTTGGTAATAGTTTTAAAACAACAACAACAAAAAAACAACACTCCGTCGACAATATGGTTTTTCATTAACTTTTATTCCCAGGCCTGATTTCTTGATGTTTTAAGCTTTTGAGAAATTCGAAAAAATTCCAAGGTGGTGCTTATTACAGTCTCTAATTGAATGTGCAAGCGATATTTCAGCCGAATGTTTAAACCTTTTTGCAATAAAAATGAAAATTGCGTAGAAATGGGAAGACACCCGACACTCGGCGGTCCATATCGCCGGCGGAGGGTTGAAATCAAAACATTGTTGTCACTGGAAATTAAAGACAACGCACATGTGCCATCTTTTTGACGGGGAGTGTTTTTCGATCGACTGCATGACGGGCATTGACGGGAACACATTTTCAGCTGTCGTTGAAACGTTTAATTTTCAGAGGCAACATGTAAATAGACACGATGTTTGGAATATCGTCAACCAGGTTGAGCGTCTATCTCGAAGATGCGTCTGCCAGCACAGAACGCGATTTGCGGCACCACGGCAGCCGTTTTCGTTTTCTTCGCATGCCTCGGGTTCACCGGGCCTATGTCCATGCTGTACGTGCCTCCGTTTAAATTCCTGATCATCGCCAGAGTCTGTCGAAGAGAAAGATAACGTGTTCGTCGATAATCAGCTGATCGAGTTCGAAGATCTCTGCGTGGAAACTTACAGCGTGAGATCTCAGGTCGATCACCCTGAAGAGATTGACGTCGGTGCCCCCGCATGCGAGGAACATGTTCGTCACGTATTTCCCGCAATAGAGCAGAGAAGAGTAGCTGTCGGGTTCCAGAGAGACCAGCAGCTTCCCGCTGCCATAGTCCCACAACTGAATAGGGTTCTGCCTTTGCCAAGCACAGGACAAGATCTGTTCAAAGAATGTACTGTGGTGAGATGACAAGAAGGTCTCCGGGTCAAGACTTGTGTCCAGTGTCGCCAGATGAAGCCAAAACGGTCGTCACGTACTCCCCTACTTTTCTCCTTCCACTATCTTACTTCACCATAATTCACACCACTCAATCCCCCATCGCGCACGTGCAACGTGTCACATTATTAATCTGGTCATCCGAGAGGGGGTACCTGTATTCTCCTCGATTGCTTCAATCTGGCGACACTGCTTGTGTCCCCACTCTATCTTTACAACGCTATTCCCCACGCTTCAGAGACCACCCAGTATTTTCCATCAAACCGTGCGAGAAGTTATAACTGTTATTACCCAGTCAGCAAAATCTAACTGTGCAGACTAAGTGTCTGTACTCATACTTCGCGAGTAAAAAGCGGTCATTTTGATACCAAAACATGTTTCGAAAGGATTTGGCCACTATTTGGTCTGAATCTGCAGAGGGTCCGTATTTGGAACCAAAATTTGGTGCTAAAATTGCATGCCAAATGGAGAGCAGATTCTGCACTCGTTGTAGAGGGCAGATCGGTCACACTAAGAGCGGACCTAATCTTGTTCTAAGAGTAAATATTGAGAAAAATCGGAGTAAACCTAACTGTAGAAGGGAAAATCGAATTTTATTTAAATTTCTAAATTATATAATTTCAAGTTTCATGCCTTTTCAATCATTTAAATATTTAGAAACCTTAAAATAATGACAATAGTGATTTTGCCGGATATTTACTCTGAAAGCAAGGTTAGGTCCGCTCTTAGTGCGACCGACCTGCCCTCTATACCGAATGCAGGATCTGCTCTCCATTTGGCATCCATTTGGCATACAATTTTCCACCACACTTTGACGGAAAAATCGACCCTAATGCGGAAACAGATGTTGGTGCCAACACCTTTTTTTCACTGTTTTATGCAACAAAAATGAGGAACAAGTTCGGTCATGTATAGCCTCCTTGGTGTGACTTATACTAGTGTAAAGTTGACGGCACAGCTCTCATTCGAAGCTCGATGAAGCGGCTAAAAAAAAATCGTACATCAATTTTCAAGATGTCGTTGTAAAGAGGAAGCTTGAATTTTGAAATCTACGTTAGTTTCAGTCACAAGAAAAATTTATCAAAGTCTTCACAGACGTTTGAATGTGCAACATTTTCAATAAGAAACGCGTCTTGAGTTTCTCGTTCATTCCGTGATGAAAAAAGATCTTGGAATACAATGATCGATGGATTTTAAAAGTAGAGGCTTTCAGTTTTAAAATGAGTCAAATTTCATGATCGTGTGGCAATTTTTTACGAAATTATTACTGTTTAAATATTGGCAATTTTTCGAGAATCGGGTATTTAGTGTCGAAATACTTGTTGGATCCACTATAGCTGTTCTATTATAATATAGGAACGCAGAAGTCTCTGTACGAATACCTCCTTGCCATTTTTGGTGATGTCGAGTCCATCGCCGCACATGTGCACACCGGAGATGCGCCGAAGCGCGTAGGGTTGTCTGGTGTCCCAGAACTGAATTGTGTCGTCCCAGCCACCAGAGATCAGCTCGTGCGCCGATTTCGGGTTGAAACACGCACAGAAAACCCTCGACTTGTGACCGTCCATGACTTCTAACGAGTCGCTGGAACGAAAATTATTCTAATTACGATCGCAAACTCATTATTAGCCTGCGGATCTTTGTGCAAAATAAAAATTGTCTGCATCGATCGCAACCAGCCACTTAGACGTTTCCTACTTTCCTTAACAATTTTAACACTAAACCTACCAGTGCCGGTCAAATGACCGGTTTTATATTTTTCATTTTGCAATTATTGAAGTAATGAAGTTGCTTATATGGAAATTCATTCGACAAATTTTTTTACCTTAGCACGTATTGGGATAAAAATTGTCATTTTTACAAGCTAAAACATTTTGATCGCTTTAGCGCTCGGTAGGTTTAGTGTCAACAAGCTGGACATAGTATATTGATATATTTAAATAATTTTAATGTTTTCACTGGTTTAAATTACTCGTTTTTTCCATAAATGCGTAAAATCCGCTATCGTAACAACGCATCGTAAAGCGAAACGCTTGCAAACCGAGCGGTCATCATGGAAATCATCACAAATTGAAACGAACGTAAAACAGATTACTATAGTGATATTATTATTGTAAATAGTCGTAAGACATGGTGGCATTGCACAGGTAACAATCACATTCGTTGACGGGAGAGTTCGCAAACGGAGAAGAAAACATTGCAAGGGAATAAATGATTAAGCAACTGCGAGTGGAGTTAGTGTGAACAGAGTATCACTGTAAAACGAGAGCAAAAATGCAGCTACATTGTAAGACTTCTGGCATCGTCTGTTTGATCCCAGGGCTCTAAACTCTTCGTGCCTTCGAACACTGTTATTATTGTCATTATGCTAGCCGCAAAGTAAACGTACTACAATTGTATAAAAGAGAAACTGTCCCATTTTCATTCGACGAGACCACACCGAACCGCTGTTACCCGCAGAGTCGCCAGATTAAGACTTTTGTGTCCACACTCTACCTTCTCCTTCTACGACGCTATTCCCCCACGCTTTCGCTCGGTCACGTGACTCGTTCCGTCTCTGTCGCGTGACTAGTCCGGTACTGGCAGAGAGGGGGTAACCTTTTCCCCTCATCTGGCGACTCTGATTACGTGTCAAATAAATAAATGTTCCCGATCGAAGTTTATTTGCATTGAACGATCTTCCGATTGACATCACACTCTTCCGAATAAAAAACGAACCTTCGATGAATTAGTATCGCCGTGGGAATTTCCGGTGACGTTTCGCGATACGTTCGATGTTCCATCGATAATAATTTACCCAGTCGGCAAAATCTGATTGTGCAAATGAAGAGTCTGCAATCATACTTGGCGAGTAAAAAAGGCGGCCATTTTGATGCCAAAACGTGTTTGGAACAGGATTTGGCCTCTATTTGGTCCGAATCTGCAGACCCAAACCTGTCGCCAAATACCGATCCTAATGCGGAAACAGATGGGTCGGTATTTGATACCAAAGTTTGGTGCCAAATGGATGCCAAATGGAGAGCAGATCCTGGACTCGTTATAGAGGGCAGGTCGGTCGCGCTAAGAGCGGACGTAATCTTGTTCTAAGAGAAAATATCGAGAAAAATCGGAGTAAACCTTGCTTTAGGAGGGAAAATCGAATTTTATTTAAATTTGTAAATTATATAATTTTAAGTTCCATGCATTTTCAATAATTTAAATATTTACAAACCTTAAAATAATGACAATATAGCGATTTTGAAAGCAAGGTTAGGACCTGCCCTCTATGACGAGTGCAGGATCTGCTCTCCATTTGGCATTCATTTGGCACCAAACTTTGGTCTCCGATTTTAATGCGGAAACAGATGGGTCCGTATTTGATGCCGAATTCATACCAAATAAGATCGCTTACTGGGTAGTTTTACCGTAATCTACTTGCTGAATGGTGAGTTTTTTTTATACCAAAAAGCAAGTGTATCTAATATAAATGTAACGCATCTTGATGTTGGATCGGTAACGCGACGAATATTCGTTTTTAGGAAATAATGTAGAATAAATGTATATAATATTTTGTCAATATTCATTGCTTTTGCGACACCATTGTATGTACAATCTCTTGGAAATTAGTATATTCGACGGGGGTATTAATTCAGTTATAAAGTTGTACTTTTGCACGATTAATGAACAATTATTTTTTACATCGACGATTTAATTCTAATTATTTCATGAATTTCTATCGACATTTTTTTTATACAAATATAGAAATTCTAGTTCATGCTAATTAAGAGTAAATTGTGATAGCAACTAATTGCCTCTCGAGGGAGGGTTACTTTTTCCCCTTCATTCATGCTCCCTCCCCTGATTTGGCGACTCTGGACACAGTGCAACATATCAAACCTTGCTTGGAATATCCTCTCCAGCGTGTTGGTTTCCTCATCGTACAAGTATAGTTTGGCGTCGTCCCCTGTGGTTACAAATTTTGGTAAATGGGAATGGTAAGTCAAGCCAAGGGTCTGCCTCTTCTCTCGTATTGTGTAAAGGCATTGGCAGCTTGGATAATGCCAACACTTTACGCACCCATTGGCATCTACAATCATTAAAACATCAAAATTAAATTAAAAAAGGAAACAAAGTTCAATTCTCTTGATTTCTTCGTAACTAGACAGCGGATGTTATGCATATATGACAAACATTAATAATTAATTAATGTAATTTAAAACAGTAAAAACATTGGAAGAGTTTATAACTATTTTCATATCATTTTCGATCTATGAAATGGATCAAGAAAGAAGATAAATTTCTATTTCACTCCAGTTTGTTGCAATTCCAGTTGAAAATTATTATTTTGCGTAAAAATCCGCTGTTTATTCATAATTGAATTAATAAAATCGTTATTGCTATATGTAATTAGTAGACTGCGGATTTTATGCATTTATGACAAAAAGGAGTGGATGTAATTAAAAACAGTAAAAGCATTAAGACGATTTAAGAACATCCATGTGTTATTTTCAATTCATTAAAATTGTTAAAGATGGAAAGAAATGTTCATATGGTTCCTGCGTGTTGTAATTGATGAAGACAATTTTTATTTTGCATAAAGATCCGCAGTCTAGTAATTAGTAAATTTTACTCTTTTATTTTGATCGTAAATGCATAAAATCCACAGTCCAATAATTACAATAAGCATTACACGATTCGATTTAATACAAAATATCACGATTTTCTATTAACTCTGATTTTTGTACAAAATAAAAGTTGTTCGCATAGATAGAAATTTGTTTAATTTACAATTTTTGTAACATTTACAATTTCGTTAATCTTCTCTGCGCGTGTGGAGTGCAAATGCAACACAGGCTGACAAAAACGGAAATAAAAAGCTGACGAATGGGAAATTTCTAAAAATTTGCTAAGAAACACTATCGTGATATGTTTCAAATTCTCAATATATTGTATACTTATCTTTTAAAAATCAATAAAATTGCACAAATACTTATGCAGACAAATTTTTTCTTTCATTTTACTTGAAACATCTTGTTTGGTACAAAATGAATGGTAAATAGAAAGGAATCTCTAAAAATGGTACTAACAGGTTGCGGTCACAGTTCTTTTGATGGGATGCGATTTGTGAGCAGGCCTGTGCTGAACCGCTGTCGTCGGGCTCGGTTTTTGCGCAATTTCAGTGTCGCGCAGTGTCAACACGTCTACGTCAGAGTTCATTTTGAATAATTTAATAGTGCCATCAGTTAATCCAGCTGCCAGGAAGTCACGAGCCTCCGTGTAACATATGCAGAGAACGTCTTGTTCACTGTCTCTAAAAGAACGTTGCTACATCGACCGGAATGTTCAGAAAATGAATCTCATTCAAAAATATATATTTCATCGTTATTGATCATTAGACCGCGGATTTTATGCATTTATTACAAAAATGGGTCGGTGTAATTTAAAATGGTAAAAATATTAGAAGAATTTAAAAATATTGTTATTTTCAATCAATTACACATACAGGATGTCTCGAATTGACCTGACATTTTGAATTCCGCGCCATTTATTTTTTTTTAGAGTACTAATCTTTGACAACTGACATCAGGGAGTGCGGTTTAGTCATGGAGAATTACACGATCGAGCAACGCGTAGAAATTGTCAAAATTTATTATTTTTTATTGCAAATGAAATTTCATGATCGCGTGATAACACGCCGATTCACACCGTGGCGATGTGGTGTGCGATTTCACGCCATTAGACTTCTTTCTTTGGGGTTTTCTGGAAGGAAAAGTGTATGCCAATTATCCACAGATCATAACAGAGTTCAAGGAAGCAATTAGACGCACAATTACTGAAATTAATCCGTAATTATGCCAACATGTCATTGAAAATTTCATTTGATTAGCTGGCCATTTATCGGATATTGTGTTCCACGCATAACCGCTATGTTTGTACTTTATATTAAAATAAAAACAGTCGTACTCTTCAAATAAATAATACGTTTTATTAATAAATCAAAATGTCAGTTCATTTTGAGACAGCCTATATTTAGTTTGTTGTAAGTCAGGCAGAAAATTTGTATTTTGCATAAAAGATTCGCAGTCTATCGATCATTATTGAAATCATCTTTAATTAATCTAACTTGATAGGAATCTATTTCATTTCATAAAAGGGATCGATTGGTCGAATAAAAAAATTGGGTCGCATTCAAGAATAAAGTGCAATTGCACATGGCAGGTGCATCCAGATAAAAAATAAGGTCATAGGAAGTTAGGACGTGTTATGTCTTTCTTTTTTTTTTGCTATATTTACTTAAAAAAGAGCACGAACTTGTCCCAGTTCCCGGAATCACCTTGTATAGCACCCGTATAAATGAGTCGATCTACTCAATAAATTCCGGCAGAAGCATATTTATATTATAATAGCAAAGCAAGACGTCCGAAGTGGGTAATTTCGATCGCTTTGGTAGTGCTAGCGGTTAAAACTAAATTTGCATACAGCTGTTTGAGGACAGTCACATTGCCATCTATTTGTAGTCGATCTTGTGACGGCAAACCAACGTTACTCTCTTGGCTGAAGTCTATCAGGGAATTCATCGCTCGCCGGAAGCTGCGACCAACTTCCTTTTTCACCGTCGCTATTCGTGAAACGATTGAGAACCATTCGAATATCATCATCCAATAAGTAAAACGACATTTTGTCATATTTTCCGAAGGTGAAATACTAAAACATCATCCCAACCGTTACTATTCTATTGTCACGTCCGGTGGTTCACCCACTAATAATAACTAACAATTTTTTATGTATTTACAATAATTTTTACAAATATTATCGTAATATATAATACTAACGAATGCTATATAAAGCATACACGGTTTAGGGCATTAATAAATAAATAAATAAATATATTTCGATAATACTTGTAAAAATTATTGTAAATACATTAAAAATTGTTAGTTACTATTAGTGGGTAGACCATCGGACGTGAAACTATGTACTGATCGTCCATCGATGGATGGAAGTGATTTCGACAGTGCGGCGCAGGGATGGCCCCATTCTTGACGCCAGGCTGCGGACAAGTCATCGTCAAGCGATTCGGCTAATAGCAGAAGACTTGCAGCGCGGAGTAGGGGGATATCACGTGGTCCCAACAAGTTTCTCATTGGCATCTCCTGATGGACGATCAGTACATTTTCCTTCATTTTCGACAGTCAAAGACTAGTTCGTATGCAACTACAGACACGATCGAGTATAGGATAATTCTGTGATGAAAACTGAAATTTTCTTCATCGGACGTTTCGTTTTCAAGAACTGTAAAGTAAACATTATCGTATTCGTCCTAAATTAAACCTTCTCGATTTTCATTTACGGAGTCACTAACCAGTGTTTCACCTTGCAAAAACATGCAACGAGATTCGCAATATTTATTGGATGACCTAATATTTGGAATAAATTAACCGAAGGAATCGGGGATTTTAACTGTAATAGTGAAAACAAAAGCAATATATAAATATTATAATATAATAATTCCATTTCATATATCGGTATATTTTAACAATACACAGTATAATAATATAATTTGTTAAAAGCAACATTTCATGTATTGCTGCAGAATAATCTATGATTTATTTATCCTTCTAGTGTTATATTCAATCGAGTTGAATAAAGGTTTACGATACGTACCATTTCACATGAAATCGTAGCTGGACGGAGATTTATAAATTTTTATGCAACACTTTACCCGGTGACAGAGCAGTCATTCTAATATATTACTTATTTGACGTATATAAGGTTAGTTACAATTGTAAATACAAAGCTGACGATCAATTTAGATTTAAAATCATTTAAAAGGAGACGCAGAAATCGAGATAACTTCAGACTTCGCTGCGTGATTTATCTCCCAGCAAATCGAAATCAATTAGTATTGTTGTCCATTTAAAAATATCAGTATAGGTTTAAGATTACATAATTACACTAAATTCGAATATATTCGAGTATAAGGAATTATTTAATTATTTTAACGTTTATCAGACCAGGGGCGGAACTACAATACCGCAAGACCCCGCAACGTGGCGGGGGCTGGTATCAGAGGGGGACCAAAATTTTTGCATTTATTATTTTGTAATTTTACTAAAATTATCCCCAATTTAAATTGAATTAAACGAACACTGGCAAAAAAAACATACTTTTTGCGTGAATTGAATTTTTACAATTCTCCTTAAAAAGCATTAAAAATGAAATACCAATATCAATATTTTTTATACAATTATAATATAACTTTTCTTTTTTTATATAATATAAACTACTCAATTTTGCACACTATTTGTAGACATTTAAAATTGTAATTTATACAGTAATAAGTAAAGAATATTTTTACAAGTTAATGTGTTCTTATTTTCCACCTTGTACATACAAATTGAGAAATCCAAAAAACCCGAAAGTTTTTTGAATACCTCGGAAAGTGAATTTCATATTAGGGAAATATGATAACGGAAGAGCTGGCGCGAAAATACCAGGCCACCTCTTTTACTATCCCAACCATTTACAAACCCAAAAATTACAGAAATTTCTCAAAAAACTTAATTTTGTATTAGGAAAACATGATATCGAAGGAGGTAGCACGAAAATTCAGTAGTATAACTCAACGACACGCCGGACGGCCGAAAATTTTTCGAAAATTCAGTAATTCAACTCGACGATAATCCAGTCAGCTGAAAATTTTTGCGGACACCAGTAGCACGAAAGGACTTTTGCGAAAAATTGGAGGTTCAATAGATATACATAAGAAATGTTTTTTAATTACATTGTCCTTATTTAGTCATTGTCGATCCATACATAAAATTTTGAATTACGATTCTACCTCGAGCTATAATATTATCGTTCTGTCGCTTTGTCTTACTTTGCGGAATTAGTCGCTTCTTCCACATGATTTCGAACTTTATTTTCAAGTTTCATGGTCCTACTTCATAGTTAAAAAGTTTGATAGAGTCAATGTTGCTGGTGCTGACGATAGAATTCTACTAAGTTTTTCATGTGCTCTCGTGTTTCTTTGTAAACAAAAGCGCCCCTATGGCAAAGTACCATCCTCTATTTTTAGTTTGAGTCTTTAAAACGTTCAAAAATGTCTGCTGGAATACATTCTAAAATCGACTCAATTTTGTAAAAATTGGTGGTTACACTTTTCCGATTTTTCAACCCGATGTAATATTTTTTCTTTAAAACTAAGCACCTCTAGGACGAAAAAGATACTCGATTCTTACTGATATGGCCAAATTCTTATCTATCGGTAACGTCGAATGAGACACGAAATTGGTAATGGTGATCTTATTCACCAGTTGTTTGTTCTATCTGGACACTCTAGAGTTTACAGATCCTCTGACATGAGATAAAAAATACATTTTCTACAATTCTAAAACTGACAACGCTATAAAATCGAGCTTCCTCGGAGCATAGCTGGAATATTGCACCGTTTCTTTCCGCGCATGCGCGACAATTTCATCAGTGAAGTAAAACTTTGGCTGAAATGGGGTACCTTGTTCATTCCGCATAATTTCGAAAAACTCTTTTTATTCGATTTTGATATACGAGTGTGTAACATGTGTATGTTATATTACAATTTAATATTTATGTACATATAATACATAATATATTGGACATATTTCAGGTAACATAAATGTAAATAGTTCGAAAATAAAAATTGCACTATAATCTCAAATAAAAATAAAATAAATAAACAAATATAAGTGAAAATATAATATACTAAGGACTATCAGATGTGGAATTCATTTTACATAAATTTTGTGTATAATGCAGTTCGAGATGACGCGAATCAATTTCAAAATTTGTACATTTAATATTTTGCAATTGGTAACTGAACCAAACTGCACAAATTGAGGAAACGATATCTATTCTTCCGTATACAGGGTGGGGCAATAATTATGTCCACCTTGAATATGTCCGTTATTTATAATAAAATGAAAAAATGTTGTACACGAAACTTGCACGGTACAGAGGGGGACATATTGTGATACAAACATTTTTCGTGTGATTGAAGGCATAGAGGTGATTTCAAGGTCACCTTGATTTTTTAAAATAGAATGTCCTATTTTTTGCACCATAAATCGATAGACTGTGAAATCCTGAGTATAAAAGTGTTAACGTTCATACGCCCTAAAACTAATAGTTAATGAGATATTAGCAGTAGTTTGATACATGTAAAGTCGTGTTGAAAGTTCAATATCTCCGAGTGATTCGCGAAAACTACTGCTAATATCTCATTAACTATTAGGTTTAGGACGTACGAAGGTCAACACTTTTATACTCAGAATTTGATACTCTATTGATCCATGGTATAAAATGTAGGACATTCTATGAAAAAAATGAAGGTGACCTTGAAATCTCCTCTATGCCTCCAACCACACGAAAAATGTTTATCTCGCAATATATTTATTATTTATATTTATATAAATAATTAATTTATATTTATATTAATAATTATATTTATCTCGCAATATATATATACTGTATAAGTTTTGTATATAACATTTTTTCATATTATTACAAATAACGAAGATATTTAAGGTGGACAAAGTTATTCCCTACCCTGTATACAAAACTTGCATAGTATAGAAGGGGACATATTGTGAGATAAACATTTTTCGTGTGGTTGGAAACATAGAGGAGATTTCATCCCCCTACCGTGCAAGTTTCGTGTACAACATTTTTTCATTTTATTATAAATAACGGACATATTCAAGGTGGACATAGTTATTGTCCCACCCTGTATATTATTCAATATTAGCTGCCATTATGCAATCAAATACAAACTTACCAAAAATTCGGAGCACGCTTGCCTCGCGCGGTCCTGAACTCCTCCAGTACTTTCCCGCCAGTAATAGTTCCCCACTACTTTCGCCACAAACTGAGGACATGGATACGTTCCTGCATTTGGACGCGCATGCGCGAGAAAACTCTGAGAGCTGATCTATGCCTCACACTTTGTGTATTGCAATCTCGTGTAGTTCACTAACTGATCGTTTCATTTCGATAGAGTCCGCTGTCGTACTAGGGGGCATTTTCTACAGAGTCGGTAATCCAGAACCGTAGACAGCTAAATTAGTTGCATGCACGGTCTGTATCGTTTGTAAGTCTGTGGCGGTATATACCTGACATAAACAAAGATAAGGGTTTCGAATAGGGCCTTCTTGTTTAGTTGTCTTTGTTGTGCTATCGAAGCCCGTCGAAGTCTGGCTTCCGAAGAGGAATATGCTTCTTCACACTTTTTCATTTTTTGCCACTGTACACTGCTTGTACAAGAAAAAACAATTTAGCAAAAAAAAACATTTGTACTCGCAGACTTCTGTTTCCATCCCAAAAATGCCTAGTCCCATTTACCCAATAGTTATTCCAGAAAAAATTCGTAAAAATACCTTAACACTCGCATGGTGACTCAAAGTCACTATTATAAATGTTTACTTGTAGTCTCGATCGTATGATGGTTAATACAAAATTGATAATGCTCTCGGCGCAAGGTTCGATCAATATTTAATGTTTAAAGCAAATTTGCGAGTTTGCTATTTACATTTTCGACGTTTCGATCCTAATTTGGATCATTTTCACGAAATTTAACCCATATTCAACTAAGTTAAAAATAATCAAATATTAACAAACTTTTTACAGACGCGGTTTTTTCATCTTTCGTGAAAATGATCCAAATTAGGATCGAAACGTCGAAAATGTAAATAGCAAACTCGCAAATTTGCTTTAAACATTAAATATTGATCGAACCTTGCGCCGAGAGCATTATCAATTTTGTATTCACTATTATAAAAATTCAAAATATTGTTTATATTATTAAATATACTGGCATCTAATCAATTACTAAACATCTGAGTATTGTATGACATATTATACAAATTTTATATCCATAAACTAAAAAGAATCATGTAGAATAGTCAATTTTGAAGTAAAAATAGCTCCGAGTGGGAAGGGCTAACAATGAATTCGCAATTTGGACAAAAATTGAATTTATTCGGATAAGTAGAAGAATAATTAACAATAGCAATGCATAACTTCTTTGTTTATGTAGGAGACATAACAGGACTTTGTTACATTTTTCTTACCAATACAATTAGATGAGAAAATGTTGATATACACATGGAACTATATATAGATAGTTAAACTTCTATGAATTTTGTTAACGAAGATTCTCAATATCAACGTAAATTTAATTAACCAAAGTGGAACTAGAAAGTTAAATTTAATTAACCAAAGTGGAACTAGAAAGTTAAATTTAATTAACCAAACTGGAACTAAAAAGTACTTTTATAATAGATGTAGAACAAATACGATTTTCGAGTTGAAACGGCTCCGAGTGCAAAGGATTAACACTAAACT
This sequence comes from Lasioglossum leucozonium, assembly GCA_028454225.1. NCBI lineage: Eukaryota > Metazoa > Arthropoda > Insecta > Hymenoptera > Halictidae > Lasioglossum > Lasioglossum leucozonium. The sequence goes on along the minus strand of CM052205.1, from coordinate 14,833,767 downwards.
CGCCGAGTTATAAAAATGTTCCCTTATAAAACTGACAAGATTAACTTTATTTAGTCTTTGTGCGGCTCCTATTGTAATACCTGCTCTTATGAAATCCTTTCAATTATTTTGCTCGGTGGTGGTAGGGGTAAGTACAAATTTAATCGTGATTCGCGACCAACAAACAATTGAATCGGCCCGTCGTCGATCGTAAGAACATTAGCGGAAGAATGATCGCGACAGAGAGAATGCTTGAATCAACCGGAGCGCTGTTGTGCGCAGGCGTGGGCGTTGCGGGCGCCGGTAGAGGGCGGCACGCGCACGAAACAGAAACAGGCGTGCCGTGACACGGTGATCGGACAGAAACCGTGGTCGCGCGGCTGCACGCGCAGACTCGGGGGGTTTAGCGAGTTCGTTGGCAGTCACTCGGTAAGGTGTACGCTGCGTAGATGTTTCCGTTCTTCCGATGTGAATGATCGAGACATAGAGACACTCGTGCCTTCCGCCGTACTATATAGAGACATTCGAACAATCGTTGTCAGTTGCAAAGACTGTCTCCGCGGTAATGAACACGCCGATAACCGACGTCGAGTCACCCGCGTGAACGGTGAACACAGTTGCGCGGGTGAGCACAGATCCCACCAGGCCATATCTCTCTCTACAGAGAGAGAGAGAGAAACAGAGCGAGCGATAGAGAGAAAGATAATCTCGGAAGAGGGACCGTTTCCTCGTTGGAAATCGCGCGCAGATTTCCGACCGGAGCTGTCATCGGACCCGCGCGGACTCGGACTTCGGTGTCGGCGAACGCAACCTCGCGATTAGAATGTCGTCGTTGCGACTGTGAGAACGACGGGTCCACTGTAGGGAGCCAGCCCCAGGGTGTCGTCCGCTCCAGGAGGAACACAGCTCCAGGCTGAAGCGGTGTCTCAACGGTGTGTCGAGAAATTTAGAGACCACCGAGGAAAATGGCGGACCTCGAGGCGGTGCTGGCCGACGTCAGCTACCTGATGGCCATAGAAAACAGCAGGGATACCCCGGCTGCTCGCGCCAGCAAGAAGATCGTTCTGCCAGATCCCAGGTCTGGGCTATACAAGATACTCGCAATCTATTCTGCTTTTTCCTTGGTATATTTACTGCTCCAGTATTCTACATACCGTGCATACACTTGCTCTCTCTCTGCTAGCGATGGGAACGATACGCTCGTAACCTAGTCGCACGCCACGGCTCTTTGAGAGTAAGAGAGAGAGGGAGGGAAAGAGAGAGAGAGAGAGAGAGCTCGTGCGCCTCTTATTGTTGCCATTTATTTATCCTTCCCAAGCAAGGGACTCTTTTATCTGTACAGTGATCTCATGCACACCGTCGATTTCGTTGACCCTTGCGCACCGATATCCACCACCCACGTTACTATTTTCTGAACTGTGCTCAATCAAAATACACCAGCCGTTCTCAACGCGAAAACGGTGTAAGTCAATATTTGTCTGCTCAGTTCGACAACGCGGCTCCAGGGTTCCGTGGTTAAACGAAATAACGTCGTGTTCTAAATCCTTCGATTTTCAATTTTCTGCCGTACAGATTAATTCGACTTGCTCAATTTTTTTTCCACTCTTCCGTCGAGGAAGAAATGCCTCTTTCAACTCGACCGATACATAGAATTATCCCGCTGTACCGTCGACGATCTCGTATTCGTTCGCGAATAGAATTTGAAACTGTGTAGTCGAGAGAAACTCTCGAGAGGGTTCGGAACTGTCGCGATCCCTAGGAAACTAGGAGCAAAATGCACGGCAGACGATAACATGGAAAATGTAGGACAGGGTGGCAAAGGTTTCAGGGATTTGTCGAAATTTCATTTGCTTCCGGTATATCCCTCGCGCTAGGAGGAGTCGTGTGTACACAAATGATTACGGTAATGCATTCCCGGAAGCGTAGGACGAGTTATTCTCCCCGGAGCTGTTTGCGCGGATTCCTTGGAAATATTTCGTGGAGTGTATTAATTGCACTGTGAACGATCTCGTTCGCCAGGATCCCGATTCGTCGGGATCGAGCGATTGCCACCGACTACATTGATTGCACGCACTCAAATGATGATCGAATTAGTCCCATTACTACGCCTCGCCACGTTTCCTGCCCCTCCCTTCTGCCTTCCCTCTGTCCTTCTTCGTCTGGCAGGCATCGTTTCTCTCTCTTTGTTTTTCTTCCTTTATTGCTCTCTCTCTCTCTCTCTCTCTCTGCGCACCGATGCGACGCTTCGACACCCTCTCTCAATTCGCCGCTACAGCGCGCCATTTCGGAAAAATGTTTACGTATAATAAACGCTGCCGATCAAACGCACGTATAATTACCGATGATCGGGGGCGCGGATCGGTTTACCATCCGCGTCACGGAATGTTAACTAGCGATGACACACCAGGTAGTCGCGATGTCACGCTGCTGAACAAACAGACAGCGCATCTTGCGTTTTTCCTCTCTTTCTCAAAGTATTCTTCTGCGAACGCAAACACGGAACGAAAATAATAGATTTGGCAAATTGCTTTTGTTTGAGAGCATAAAGCTACACGCATGGGAATTTTTTCAGCTGAACAAACAATATATGAATATTTACGAACTTTTTAAATGAAAACAAGGGAAATTGTTTTTCTTCGTGAGAATAAACTACACAAAATTTTAGCGATGTCCCTTGAAAACAACGTGAGCTCATTTTTCAAAGGCCATTTGCTATTACCACTGTAATATAAAATATTTTAGAATTTTTGGACCGTAACATATTAAATTATTTTTTCTTTAAATTGATTGGATGTTCGGCTGAAAAATCTCTCCCTTCCCGTCTGTAATATCAGGATTTTATTTCTCAATATTTCTCAGCCTCTAATTAGTGGTATTCGGTAGAAAAAAATTTCGACGAGAAGCGTGACAATTAAAAATAGTTTGCTTCTAAATCTGTTCTATTAACGAAAAACTTGGGTTCGCTCGGCGAAGACATAGTTGAATCGGTTATTATTAGACAGCGGATTTTTATTTTTATTAAACAGTGAAAAATCAGAAAAAACTAAGAATTGTGTTATGATATTTCAATCTAAAAAGACTATTAAGGTATGAAATTAATATTTATTTACCTCCTGCTTTCCACAAACGCTGCTGAACATTTTTATTTTGCATAAATATCCGCGGTCTAGTTATTATTTATTTTCCGTCTGGCATTGTCGGTTCTCGTCCGCCAGTAAAAATGACATGTTGGACGCAATACTTTCGCAGTATCTGACAACAATTCGCTGGGGAGTTCGCGGTTCAGGGTCTTCAAATAATAAGCTGAATTTCGCGACTAAACGGAAATAAAGAAAATGAGAGTGCTTTAGCGTCAACAAAGATGTTCCTTCCGGTTTCTAGTAGGATTGATTACATTGCACAGAGAGGTATGCCGGAAAGGGGACGGGTTTGCTTCTTCCCACAATTTTTATTAATGGAGTGTGTCATGCTTTTGTTGTGCTCCCAAATGCTCTTTTAAACGATGAATACCATTCGCTTCAAAAATTGTATTCCTGTGGCAGCTGTCTACTAATTCACAACAATTTATGTTTCGTTGAGTTTCTACCTTTGGATAGAGATTATAAAAGCTACGTTCTGCTTTTAACAAATACATTTTACAATCGTAAAACATTAATCCAGCAGGTTCGTTTTATAAATAAATACATCTGCTAGCGTTGTTGCAGATAGCTTTACTAATTCATTAATCGCAAATTAGTTTATATTTAATGATTAGACAGCGGATGTTTATGCATTTATTGCAAAATGAGTAGGTGTAATTTTAAACGGTGAAAACATTAGAAGAATTTGAAAATACTGTTATATTATTTGCAACCTATTAAACATATTAAGAAAGAAAATAAATTTCTATTTCGCTGCAGTTTGTTGCAAATCGGGTAGAAAATTTTTATTCTGCTTAAAGATCCGCTGTGTATTAATGATGATTAGATCGTGGATTTTATTTGCGACAAAAATGAACAGGTGAACGATATAATGTATTAAAGCCATTAGAAGGATTTACAAATATCAATATTTTCAGGGAAATAATCAAAGTGCTTGACTCCTGTTTGTTAGAATAAAAGATAATGTTTACTTTGCATAAAAATCCAATCGACGACGAAGAAATCTTAATATTCAGAATTCAGTATTAAAATACAGAACAGGCATGTTTGAACATCTTCTCTATCAATTAACGAAGATAACTAAGCAATTCCAACTTTTGCGGTAATTTTTCATTTTCTGAATATGTGCATGCTGACCATTGGAAAAGGATATGCATTGGATACTATTATTAGAGTTCTTCTTTACATATGTAAATTTCATCAAAGCCGTACCAGGCGAACAAAACCACTTGTAACCGCGAGTTTATAATACGGACGACTGGAAATGCATTGTTCGAGGCCTCATAGGCAAACGGTATTTTTCAGCTGTTGATTCATTGGCACTGGAGTCAGGGTGTACGATCTGATTTATTACTACGAGTTTTGGCAAGTACGTGCGTTTTTTACCGTCCAGGCTTTCAACTCAACGGAGATTGACGCGTCGTTAACCACAAAACGAGACACACCAGCAGTTAAGAGATTTAGACTTCAGCATCGTTGCGAATTTTTATTCCCACAAGCACATTTTTCGTATCGTTTCTCCAATATTTCCGAGAGACCACTTATCATGTACTGTGTACGATGAAGTAGTACTTTTATATGTAATCAGTAGACAGCAGATTTTATGCATTTATGACAAAAATTTGTAGATGTAATTTAAAACATTCAAAATATTAGACGAATTTAAAAGTAATGTAACTTTATTTTCAACCTAATAAACATAATAAGCAAGAAAATAAATTTCTATTTCACTCCAGTTTCTTGTAATTCAAGTAAAAAATTTTTATTTTGCATAAAGATCCGCTGTCTAGTAATCAGTGTTTTGCTGCCACTTGTTTTGGTACTTTTCACCCGCTGAATGTTACAAAACGTGACTTTCAGGACTGTAAGTATTTATATGTAAACTCGGTTAATACTCAGAGCTTGTCGATAGTGATTTCTTGCTCAATTGTCTAAAAATTTACAGGTCCGGGATCACTGTCAAACAATTTTTATGTCGCATAAAAGTTCGTTTATACATAGAGACAATTGTACAGGGTGAAAATTATAAAGCGTTAGGGACGAATTGTCTCCAAAATGATTGATTATACGAAAAAATGTTTCAGATGAAAGTTGTTCAGTACCGAGGTGGTGGGACTTTTATTTTTTCCGGTGGACACTCCAAGGTGATGCAAAGGTCAACTTTCTTTTTTTAAATGAAATGATAAGTTTCTTTATCCACCATCAAATAGTGCATTTTAAGATGAGTTCAATGACCTATGACTCAAAGTCATTCAAGTTCAAACTTGCAGGGAAATGCAGAAAAGGTGTGACATTGGTTCACACCAAAACAATAACATGTATTTAATATCAGCATTATTCAGGTCAACAAGCTTGACCTTGAATGACCTTGAGTCATAGGTCATTGAGCTCATCTTGAAACGCACTATGCGATGGTGAATAAAAACGATATCGTTCCAATTAAAAAAAGGAAGTTGATCTTCATCTCATGTTGGAGTGTCCACTGGAAAAAATAAAAGTCCCACCACATGATGTCCCCATCAGTACTGCACAAAATTTTTGCGTGTAATCAATATTTTTGGAGATATTCGCCCGTAACGTTTTATAATTTCCACCCGGTGTAGGGTCAGTTGTTCCAAGCATTCATCAAGATACTGCAGCGAAAAAGTTACTACAAGAATCAGTTAATTTTTTTAGCAAAAAAAATTAGAAGGTCACGTTGTATTGAGATTGTTTCGAGGCGCAATCACTTAAACCCTGTATTCTAGAAGCCAAACCTGAATTCGTAAAATGGCGAAAGTCACCTTCATTCATTCATGTTTGTACTAGTGCATGATCGGATTGACCCAGTATTTTGGGACACGCTGTACAGGGACACTTTCTGCGAAATCACTCGGTCAATCAGGTGCGAGCCGGTCGCGAACGAATTTCATGGTTCGGGACTTGTCGCGATAAGATTAGCTTCAATCCTATCGCTAGTGGAGGATACAGTGTTGTCCACTTAACCGTGCAGGACCTTTCCAGAGTCGACTCTTCGGCGTTTTTGTGAAACCAATTTCCCGAGCACAGTTTTCCCTTGCACGCTGCGCGACCAAATTTTCGGAGACCGGCGCGGCGCGGATCAATCGGCCAATAAACTTGTGTTGACTACAATGCGCGTTTAAAATTCGTTGTAATTTTAAATACTCTGTCAATATTGAAAAATTATACTAGAAATGTGATATTAACCTTCCGCTCGAAAGGGAGCTATGCAAAATGCTTATAAAATTATCCATGACCAATTTGTTTAAACTTCATTTATATTATAATTACATTTCTGGAAAAAAACTATAAAATTCAGCTTATACTGTACATCATAATTGAAAGTAATTTTTTAGAAAAATTTAAATATCGCCTAATGGTTTCTTTTTTATATGAGAAGGTTAATCATTTTTCATGTGGAAGAATAAAATACATCGATCGGTGTATTGAAAAGTACGCGGTTCCATTAAAAAAATTGAAAGTGACCTTCACGTGCCCTCTACTGCTCCACCTACAAGAAAAAACATTAACAAAGAATTACGTACCTCCGGAAGTCATACAACTTTTGTTTCAAACATTTTTCAATATCATTAATAATTTCAGTATAGTTGCTGGTTTTATTGCAGATGATTGATCTATTAAGGCAGAAATAATTTATGATCCGACTTGATATATTTATAAGAAGTTTTAGTGATTTTTCTATGGGAAGTTGCGACTCGGCGTCTTCTTTTTCTGAAAAGTTACAGAGCTCGATAGCTCTCGCAAAATACGTACTTCAGTTCGCCCCTTCTCCATGGAGCCCGATAAAAAAGTTATTGCGTGGAATCGATGTCGTCCACACAGGGCTGCTAATGTGCAAAGTTTAAAGGAAATCGATCGCCTGTAATTCCATAGATATTTTGCATATGGTGCTTTACCTTTCAAAAAGGTGAGTGCGAGGTCGGAAAGATCAGGTCAAAGAATTAAAAAGGGCTGGACCACCCCTATCGTTATATCCTCCAAGTTTAACGTTCTAATAATTGTGAACATAGAGCCCCAAACGATGAAATTCGTAAAATTGAAGATGGACTTAATTTAATATTATTGAGATGATCTATAATAAATAAATGGGACATTTAAATATAGAGAGCAGATAAAAATAGGGGTGTTATTTAGCGGAAGAATACTTTACCCCTGTACGCTCCTGATAAACAATTGCAACACATTTGTTTATTAGCTAGATTGCGGATCTTTATGCAAAGTAAAAACTGTTGGCATCAATTGCAAGGAACAATCACCACGTGGAATTTTCTTTTCTAACAATTTTAGTAAGGCAAAGACAATATATTGACATTCTTAAATTTTTTGTATATATTTGTCACAAATGCATAAAATTCTCAGTGTATGTTTTACATATTTATTATAATTTATTTAATTTTAATATCCTTTTGCAACGCAATCCTAAATAATAAAAAATTTTCAATATGCAGAACATAAAATGCATGGGCTTTCTTCCATTTATAATATAAATGCATATATTTAGTTGATCTGGTTGTTTATTTAGCGAGGATTAGGAAGTCCGTTTTTTTATAATAATCTTAAAACTGACTTGCAACGTGGAAAAATTGTTGTATCAACCAGAGCTGCCATTCTAACTTCCTCTTCTAGCACGCTTCCGCGGCCCAATCACGTGACTAATCCGGCACAGAGTGGGGGTAACATTTTCCCTCGATTCGTGCTCCCTCTCCTCATCTGGCGATTCTGGTATCAACATTCATTCTGTTTGTGTGTTTCTAGAAAAGCAAATTATTTCCTGTTGAATAGGAACTATTATTACACTAGTCGCTGAAGCATGTTCTCATCTCCGATGCACCAAGAAGCGTCGACTCTCTAAGACAAGTTGTTTGAACATGCTACATCATCATAAATCACCAACTATTACGTTGTTAATCCGTAGAAAATACCGTGACAATCTTCCGACGAAGATGGGTCAATTTTCTCTTTATCGTAATATGACACATTGAAGCTACATTGCGTAAATTGTAAAGATATACAGGGTGTTCAGTTTAAACGGAGTCGACCATCTTCGAAACTATGAACTCTCCAACACAGGTCTAATTCAAAACACTAAGAAGGATAAAAGAGTTTAATAATGTTAATAAACAATTTTCAATATATAAATATCAGTAATGTGGAAAATAAATTATTACTTCGCTCATATAGATTGCAAATTAATGTACAAAAATTTTGCATAAAGATTCGCGCTCTATTTATAACAAAAACGAGTAGGTACAAGCTACATCAATTAAAAAGTATACTACTTTGGAATGATCAAAATTGTTAAAGGAGACACGTCTTTTGTATGTAGTTCCTGTTTTCTGTAAATGTCTAGTTTTCAATAAAGGTCCACTGGTTATTATTAGATAGCGAAACTTTATGGGCCAACAAACAAGGGCCAAGTAATAATTGCTTTCATTCTTTAATAATGTTCATAAGCTGCAACTGATGCAACGATGTTGTTAAATTTTTTTTTATCTGCCCACTGTTTCAAATTGCAACTACCTGTTTTTGTCATAAATGCATAAAATCCGCAGTCCAGTTATTACCTTTTCCAGGAAAATCGTGAATCAACCTCGTTGATGGAAAAAAGAGAAAATATTCAACACGAGATACGATATCAATTTCTTCGATTATTTCGCTGCATTGATAATTTTCAACAAATACCGCGTGGGATAGCACACACGCGTTCCGATAGTAGCGATACTTCGCATTGATTATAATGTGCCAATGTTTACGCTATCAGTGTTATTTTCGATCTGTAAAACAGGAACGTAACGAATGCTCGCCGTGAAAATAAGTCGATTCGATAGCAGGCTTCCTTTTTGCTGGCAGCGTGCCAACAGCCGAGCAAAAATTTCACGTGCTTGCACGGTGCTCGATAAGGAAACTCGGTTCACGAACTTCGTGAAACAAATCTCTCTTTCATTTCCCTGATTTTCCAAATTTATCGTCGGTACGATTTTCATTTTGTTACACTAAATATGCTGTAATTATTCTTGTTCTTATTACCTACATTATTAATTACAAACAGAACGGTTTTTTAGGTCGTACAATCTAATTTTGGTAAGTACAGTGTTCTCTGGGATAAATGTCCGAAACACGGGTCCGTCGAAGGACATTTATAAGTAATCGAAATTATATCATATTTGGCATAATTTTCGTTAGAAAAATTCTACGAATATGTTGGTGAGTGTCTTATAAAGAAATTATCAAAAATAAAGAAGTTTTATTATTGGATTAGCAGTGGTCTCACACATATATACCTGACCGGTATTATGTTTATAATCCTCGGCGACCGAGGCCCTGGAGCTTTCGCGGTTGTAGGGATAGTTCCCGGACAATTAAAGCCAAGATGTTTTGGACAGTTATAGAAAAAACACTGTACTTATTTACCAGAATGAGAGACTATCCTTATATGCTGTTTCAATCTATGAAGTTTCCTGGACATGGAAGTAAATAATTACAGAGTTAACGTTAACGAGAATTACGATTTTTACTAATTGAGAGTTTGACACACCTAAACGATTTTTAAGTAATTATGGACTTACACTACAAAAAGAAAGACACCATTAAAATTGTTATTAAATTATTTTCAGTTGTTAAATTACTATTAAAGTAAACAACTTTCTTTTACATGTGAACTTATTTGCTAAAATTAGAAATTATCTTACAAATGCATAAAATTCGGAATTTGTTTATAACTTTTGCTTATTTCGGTATCGTCAGCAGAGAATAATTATTGTCTTTTGTCAAATTCTGTCGAATTAAATATAATACAAGAAAAAGAAATATTTCTACTGGTTTTTTGAATTACCAAAAAAATCAAAATTCAACCTACACTTTTAATTTTGATTTAATAACTTGGTGTTAGTATCTAGTAAGCTTCCTGATATTTTAATCAAACTTTTCCCAGCCTTAGAGAAGAACGTTTAGAAAATCCTTGTACAGTGAGAGACGCTCGCTCCCATTTCGAGGAATAAATTGATACAGAGATCTGAAAATTTCAGTCGTTGAATATTAACCATCTGAGTTTCATTCTTATCACTACAGCGCAAATAGTGGAATCTACCTGTGAAAATCCACTTTTGTTTCCATTTGGATTCAAATCCCCAGTCCACTAATTTTCTCTTTCCCTTGTCGTTCGTTTTCTCCCGACTTTTATTCATAGAATATGCCGGTGCACAGAAAATTGAAAAACGAAGGCGATAAGAAACGTTTAATTAGATTTCTAAGTAATTTTTAATTTCTCGAAGCCTTTAACGAGAACGGTAGCAATTATTTCAATTTTTATTTTATCATACCATATAATACTCTACATATTTTCATGAAAATGTTTAGTTATAACGCAATGTTTTAAGCATTTTAATTAAATTTTCCTGAAAGCCCACAACAGGAATTCTGGTTTTCATAAAATTATACATGTAAAAGTCAATATACATTGCATTTTCATAAAAATGTTTAATCTAGTAACAACATAATTTGTCAAACGTTTTAATGAAATTTTCAGTCAATTTTAATTTCTCAAAGCTTTTAAGGTAAAAGATATTTATAATCTTTTACAAATAATAATATATGAAATATTTAAATTAAATAATAATACAATTATTAGAATTACTACTTTTAAAAATAATATAATTTATAATTATAATTCCATCATCCTGGTTTTCCATCAAACAATATTGACGTCTTTATATTTTCATAAAAATTATAATTTGTCTACTGATACTTATTACAATTTTTCAAACAATTTCACACATTTTCAATCATTTCGTTACTTCGACTTCCTACGAATTCATAAACCGTCCAAAATTTTTCTACGCGACTTTTGTTCTACAAGCCTTGATCGTGTTTCATGCGGTAGAAATTAAACGTGACTCGAAAATAGAAATCTACCGGAGTCCAGGTGCTTGTGCAGTGTTTCTCAAATTTCTCACAGAGAAGAAACTCGATTTTGTCTCAAACAAACTTAATCCAGTCATTATTCCAATGGCGATTAAAAAAGCAAATACATCCAATTTTGATTGATCACAAATTAACAAAAAATTAATTCTCTTTACATCTGCTGTGTCATCGTAAATTCTGAGAAATCAGCGTTTTCCGCAACTTCTCACAATTCCAGAATATCCTCACACAACGTGCAATTGGTCGGGCTTTTACTCGATTGTGCTCGTTAAATTCGCAATTTCTCTTTGTGGGGATTCCCCGAATTATGTAACCTCAATGCGGAGTTCGTTTAATCTGCATTTTGAGTCTTCAAAGTGAACAGTACCTTTTTGATGTTGAAAACATTTAATAAAAATTGCAAGTTAAAATTGTGAAATAAAATATGCAGGCATGTAAAACTTTCGTATAGATCATTGTATTAACTTTGCCGATTTTTTAAATCCGGAACCAATTTTCTATTTTTCCATAGATACAATAATGTTACTATTGTTTATTCCATCGCGCCTCTCAGCTTTGGCGAGGACTCACCTATTCGCTCTCACAAAATTTTATATGAATTAATATAATCTTATGCTTTATAAATTAAGTATACAAACTGTCTACTAATTGTCCATAATAATATGGAAAAAAAGTTGCATGGTAAAGGGGAGGGAATATTGTTACGTAAACATTCTTTTCATGTGCGCGAAGGTGTTTCAGAGATTTCAAGGTCACCTTGATTTTCTTAAATAGAAACACTTTTTGTATGATGAATCGATAGAGTATGAAATTCTGCGCAAAAATGACCTTGAGAGAAACCAAGGTGACCTTGAAATCTCCGAAACCTCTTCGCCCACGTAAAAAGTGTTTACATCATAATATTTCCGCCTCTTACCATGCAACTTTTGTGTAATTTCTCATATTACAAATAATATTTAAGGTGTACGAAGTACTTAGCCCGCCCTCTATATTTTTTTACATATTGTTACACGTGCTCTTCAGGAACGTATCCATCGCATAAAAACAGAGGGTAGATGTTATAGCCTGTAGACGATTCTGTTTCGCGCGAGAAGTTGTAAAATTTCCCTCGGCTTTATCACCGGTTATCGGAGTTCCGCGATTTTGCCTGAAATGAGCGAGAAAATTGCAGCTCTACAAAAATCAGTGGCACCTATAGTTGATTTGTGGATTCTCGCCCGGTGCTCATGAACCACTGCAAGCATGACTCAATTACGATCCAGGAACGGAGCACGTTTCAAACGATTCGTTTCGCTACATTTAACCGAGAAATGTTGAGTCATTCGATTTACACAGCAAGCAAGGAAAATCGACGGAAAATTGAAGGCCCATGGTGGGAACTGATACGCTGCAATTTTATTTGCTAAGGAAACGCCGGCCCGGTAGAACTGTTCTAATGATGAATAAATAAAGCGTGAAACTTGTTGAATACTTTTGTCGATGTTTAATAGAAACACGCGTTATATCGCTGGACAAATATTGCAGTCGCGCAGTGCATTAGTCGCAAGCAGATGGAAACGGAGTAAAATTTTTTCGTATTCGAAAGAACGCTTGAAAGTACGCGTGCAGTTTTATAGCAAAATTTTTGCAAATCAGCAATTCTGTTTTAAGAATAAAAAATTGTCTATTTAGTGGTATCACAATCATTGCAAAAAATATATTTCTTTCCACTTTCTTAAAAAATTGAAAAAGTCAAAGCTTTGGATTCAAAGCGCCGTCATTTTTTAAATTTTCAATATTATTCTTTCCCTTTGGTACCGATCACAGCCAGGGGCATATCGAATAAGAATTAATCGCATTTTTCGCGTAGCAACATTTAATTAATTTTCAACAGAACAATTTGTCCTCGCCCTTCAAAGTCAAGTGAATACATAAGGATAAAGGATAAAATTGCAAAAACGCCATAAAAAAACATGCATCAAACTGGACCTTTGAGAAAATATTTCAATTTACGAAAATATTACAACGATCAAATTTTTTGTCGTTTTTAAAATTAGTTATCCGTTCTGCCCGTCACTCTGTATAACAAATTGGAGGTATTTGTCAGTAGACCCTCTCTGATGAACGGCAAAGGTATGGCATGACAAATTTGCGCTAAATAGTACAGACCACAATCCTTCATCCTGGTTTGTGCAGATTAATCTCCTTTCAGGCGTTTACACACCCCAATCGGTTTCAGGAACGGCCCGTTTCAACGTACTATGCTTGTAGAACGCTATAGGGTTTTAATCCCTATTAACCCTTTATGCCCCGAAGGTACCGCAAACGTTTGTTTTAATCGCACTAAATTTATTAGACATTTTAATGATTTATGATACATTTACCACCGACGTTACAGTGGATCCAAAGAGTATTTGAGAACCAAATGTTCCACTATAGAGAAATTATTTAAACTGTTATTATTTCGTTAACAATAATAGTACAACAATTCTTGGACTCACTTTAACCACTCGCCACTCTACCTTCCCCTTCTACCACGCTATTCCCCACGCTTCCGCCGCGTCCCGGTCACGTGACGCGTTTCGTCACTGCCCTGCATGTGTTACAATGTCACGTGACTACTCCGGTAGAGGGGGTAACCTTCTCCCCTCGATTCGAGTCAATTTCCCTGATCTGGTACACTGACAAGTCACACTACCCAACTGATGCTCACTGATTTTAATTAAATTTACCGTACTAAAAACGCTTTTTTAGGGGTAGAATGCACCCCTCAACGTCTGAAGATGGAAACGTTTGTGGCTAATTATGTCTTAAAGGACACAGTTTCTGAAAAAAGTGCTAGATCCAGAGTTTACAGTTCAGAATGGTGCACTTGATGGCGTCCTTGAAATCGACCTTGAGCTCGATTTTTAAGGTCATTCGAAAATCATTTCATGTTTATCAAAGGGAGTATTTTACTTTTCACTCCGAGAATCGATGGAGCGTAAAATTTTACATTCAGACATTTTTCTATGAGCCTATTTTCCCATAACGTCTGATTTTTTTCTTTTTTGGGAAAATAATGCGACAAATCAATTCTGAAGAGAGATTTAGAGTCATCGCATAAAATTACTGATTGTAGATACAGTATGTGCTCAAAGTCCGGCGTATTATTTCCAAATTTAATTGACCTCGAAAATGGTCACATACTAATTGTTTTTTCTACTTCCTATTTTTTCTTATTACTTATTGTTTTTAATATGAAAAATAATTATTATTATCTCCCTAAAAGATCATAATTTTATTATACAAAATCAATTAAATTTAAAAATTTCATTAATTACTATATAACCACCTAAATTGTATAAATCAATTCGATTTTAATACTAATTTTTCAAGGACGCCATCAAGTGCATCACTCTGAACAGTACTTTTTTCAGAAACTGTACCCTTTAAGAAATAATTAGCCACAAACGTTTCCATCTCCAGAGGTTGAGTGGTGCTTTCTATCCCTAAAAAGCGTATTTAGCCGAAACAAAAAAACACGAATTTAATATTTTTCGGTGTTTAATAAATACGTTAAATTTCATTCAAATCAGTATCAGTTGGAGCTTGAAGCCTCTACTCTTGCCATTCACCATTCCTCTTTTCATGTATCTGCAGTAAAGATAGCAATCAAATCAAAAGAAATTCGCAACATAAAAGGTAGAACAATTAGTGGTTCGGTTTTAATTTTTTCTACCGAACGGTATTGGTTTCTTATTGAGGCATTTTTCGCAAAATTGATGGCTTTAATTTTAATAAAAACCAATATCTCTGTCGGCTATCTGGGCATTGACAATTCTATAAAAATATAAATATTCTCATGATTAATGCGTCTAGCTTGAATAACGTTACATGATTTACTGCTGAAACGTTACATCCTTTCAAAAATTTGCTTCTCTCGAAATAGCCGTGTTTGACATAGACGTTCCATTATAGGAACAAAACATGCAAATATCATTGTTGTAATAACGGCGATGCTTTTACTGTCCCGGAAATAATAACAAGGCGTTTTCGATTTACGGGAGAGAACATAGATTAATGTTAGCAAGCCTTAAAATTGAACAATATTGTAGTCCCACGGATCATTTGAAAAAGATGCGAAATTCTTCCAAAACTATTTTTTGAGGCTAATTAGTATTTTATACAGTATTATTTATTAATATCTCATTGATTTTATTGTGAGCATTTGCGTTTTTTGACAAGATTGCTACAGGTTGTTTTATAAAAATTACGAGACTGAATGTAATTTCTCGCAATTTAAGAAATTTACTTAACAATTTCTAATGGAGGCATCTGTGTAATTTCAATAATATTTTGTCAGATAAAATGTGAAACCATTTGTGGTACGGTTAGCGCGTTAAATTTCGATATCCTCGGAAACAGAATGCAAGGCCGATCAATAGTTGACAGACATTCGTCCCATAAATTACAATTCTTCGAGAACTCCTTGCTCCCACACCGCCATCAAATATCCTGCGTCTGAAACTTGGTGCATCCTATTGACCAATCACCATTGGATATAAGCAAAGTGCAAATGTGAACTCCACCTTCGTCGAAGTGAACTAGAAAACTTGGAGATCCGGCCAAGTTCCTTTCACGGAAACTTGAAAAGTGGAAATGTCAGGCTACGACATATTCTTAATAAACCAACCAGAATACAGAATAAAGAATATAATCATTTTTATATTCTTCCCTGTGCACTTCAAGTGGTAAACAATCGTACATGGGTGTATAAAAATCGGCTTGATCATTGCGCTCGGGACGTAATGGGTTAAATGAGAACATGTTTGAAGATAAAATTTCCGTCGAAATATACGTTTTTTCTTTTTTTTATACTTCGAGCGTGCTCAAACCAACGCGCTTACGAAATCGCACTATTTGCGGTGGGAAATTCAAATATTTAGGAAACGTCAGAGGCGTTTCCAGCAGTCAAACCGATACTGGTTTGCGTTTTGGCAACGTTCGCACGAATCGAGAGAATTATTTTGATTGTTGGCCGCGCGTGGACGGTCACGTTTATGCGTTCAAAACAGCTACAAAATAATGTCTATCGATATTACCGTTCCAATTATTAACCCCTTGCCGTACCATTTTCTTTACGGTTGCAGTGATTAAAACGTCTTCATCCACAAAAACGTCGTAGCAGAGAAAAGAATAGATATATTTTTTGTATTGCTACATTGATTTTAATGCTGAAATATTGATTACAAACAAATCAAATTTTACTTCATCTAAAAAAGAAAGGCGTAATGTTCTTATTTGTTAGACTTTGTTTCAAATCTTCATCACGAGTCTGACTCGTTAAAATACGGCGAGGGGTTAAGAACAAATTGTTCTTCAACTGAAGCTGCCCTACGAGAAGGTATCTTCCCTTCAACATGGTTTTGTAAATTAGCATAGTTTTTCTGACAAGTAAAAGTAATATAAATTTCACTTTTACACCTACTCAACTGGCATTTCAACGCTAGAAAAGCGTAACATCGCGAATAAAATATTTATTTGCAAAATGAGGTGATTATTTGTTTCGAAACTCTAACATGCTCCAAACTTTTGAACGGGAGTGTACATTGGTTAAAACGGAATAGATATAGAGGTAACACACTGTTATTGCAAATTGAAAGTGTGTCCACTGCCCACCGGCATGATGCAAACATGTACTTTAAAAAAAAGAACAATTTTTACCAACAAGTAAGTTCAAGTCAATTGGCAATTCTGAATTATTAAATTTATACTAAATCATACAACACTATACTACTGTAAAACAGAGGCAAAATTTCTCTCTTGATAATGATTCACAATAGGATCGAAACGTTGGGAAACATTTAATTGCAAAACTGCTTGAAGGTAAACAGTGGATCGAACCTGTAGCGCCGACAACACGGATGATTTATTGAAAGTGAGTACGTTTAACAATGTAAAAACGAAAGCTCCTCGATGTCCGACAGGACAAATGAGGTGTATGAATGAATAAAATAAATAAATAATATGATTTTTAAAAAAGCGGATGACAATGTGAGGAGCTAGTTAAAAAAGATCTATAGCTAAGATCATTTACACAAGTTGATTTTACATTAAAATACTGCGTTGCTGGCGACAGAAGAAGAACGTTCAAGAAGAACATTTAACAAGAAAGTTAAGTTGTAAAAGTTGTCTAAGAAGAACGCAAACCTAGCTACAAGTAGCAATAAGCTAGTTCGACGCGAGCACAGTATCTAATCGGACACTCCCATTTTGGGAAGTCCGCCATAACGCTAAGAAAACTGCTCGAAAGGCAGAGATTAGATGTGTTATACTTTGTTTACCCCAGCCAGAAAGTAGTTCAACACTGTTGTTGCGAGATAGACTTCGTGAGGGAACACCATAAATCAGGGTGGCTTAATATCACCGGCGTCGGTTCGTTGTCCCTTAAAGCTTTGTTGGTACCTAGTTGGGGGAGGGGGCAGGGGTGGAAAACGAAAAGGAAGAATAAATCGTGGACCCTGGTATAGGATCATTCGCTTCTTGGATCAATTTCCTCGATTAACTTTTCCGTTCCTGATGTTTCTTATTTTGTAAATGTACTATTGCTGGCACGCCACGTCATAGTACGTTGCCTGCTGCCTCCGTTGCTGTTATTTACGACATTCGGACCCGGTTTTGTATCCATAACAGTGACCAAGGAATGCATAACGCGAACCAACGTTGCGTATCTAATGTGACAAAGGAAAAAGTGCTTCTTTCGTTACGGTAATAATTAGACTGCGGCTCTTCGTGCAAAAACTTCTCGCGAGTTCAAGAAACAGCTCGTTGGAAGAAACAGCAGTCTCGCTTGGGAACTTCATTCTTTCTTTAATCATTTTTGTAGATCAAACGTAACATTTTTCCATGTACAGGGTGTGTTCACGGTAACGCTGGTGTTTTTCTTGCAAATAGTAAACATGAGAGAAAAGGTAAAAATTGTACTGGGTTTTTGCAAGCAATGTAAAGGTGTCTGTAATTTCTTTTATCTACATTATTTTTTTTTAGAATTGAAGGTCTACAACGTACGAAAACGTGAGCCAAAACGAATTCATTCGTATTCGACATAATCAACTGCAAGGTCACACAAGGTCAGAAGTGGAAGGAATACTTGCAAACACAGAGGTGCTTAAAGTGTTCCTTGCATTTCTGACCGGCGTGTGACCTCGAAGGTCATTATATCGTATTAAGGAATTAATTCGTTCTGGCACACGCTTTCGTATGGTATAAAAAAAAATACATAACAATCCATTAAAAAAATTGTAAGGTCACCTCCGGTTTTGTCGCAAGTGCATAAAATCCGCAGTCTGGGAACAATGTGCGTATATGTCGTAATAATAACGAGCTGAAATGAAAGTTAATTCAAACGTTCTTACATATCGTGACTTTAATTTGCGAAAGTTTTTTAAATAAAAAACTCGGTAAAAATTTTGCAACGTTTGCGCAGTAAAACGCGCAGTACACATGCCGCGAAAGAGAAGACCGAAAAGGCTAAAAACGGATAATCCGGATTTTGCTTGTTACTACTGGCGATGATAGAGTTGAAAATTGGATGTAAAATATTTTTTGTGAAATACTATTCGATAGTCCATTGTTAATTCGATTCGATTCGCGAGCATTTCGAACCCTTCTATTCCGGGGACTGATCCCTTTTCACGTTTTCGAACGAGCAATAAAACTGACCAATTTGCTGGCGCTTACACGTTCCCCATGGGAAAGGAAATTCGTGAAAGACCTCCTTTTCCAGTTCACGAACGAGAATACCACGTCAAGTGTTCTCGTATTCCAATCAATCGACTCATCCTGTATAATAGCCCGCTAAAATCAAAAGGAGGAAGCTGTGGTCCTGTTGTCGAGCCTATCGAGTGATTGAATCGCAGATACTGGCCTCTAGTCACTATACAATGACGGACGTCAATTCCAATCAACTGCCACACGATCGCTTAATTGTTCCCTGGGAACTTATTAACAGATCGACTGCTAATCCAGCACCCGCGATAATCCCGCGAACGTCAAAGTAATTTTTCTAATGAATAAACATGCTTTATGCAAAATCAAAATTACCCAAACGGTGGACGTCAATCTCGATCAACTGATCGTTTAATTGTTCCACCGGGAACTTACTAACAGATCGCTGCAAAAATTTTTGTAATGCACGGAAACGCCGATCTTTGTGCAAAATAAAAATTATCCAAATTAATTATGAGTAATCTAGATGAAAATGTGTTTTCTCTCTAAGTCGGCTGAAAAGGTCGAAAATAATATAACAGTATCCTTAAATTCATTCAACGTCTCTTCACTTTTGTGTTAGGTCGTCAAGGACGAAATTTATAGAAATTTAATTTAATTTACAAATTTCATCCTTGAATATTTCGCTGCAGTGTCGCCAGTTTAAGACTTGTGTCCCCACTCTACCTTCCCCTTCCGTCGCGGCCCGATCACGTGACGTGATGTGTTCGCTACTGGCAGAGAAAGGGTAACATTTTCCCCTCAATTCGTACTCCCTTCCCTCATCTGGCGACACTGTTTCACCTATTCAGTTTTATCATAAATCCATCGAATCCAAAATTTATTTCTCATAATTAGACAGCGGATCTTTATGCAAAATAAAAATTTACTACCTGATTTGCAACAAACTAGAGTGAAATAGAAATTTATTTTCTTTCTTAACATATTAATAGCTCGAAAGTATTTTTAAATTTTTCTGATGTTTTTGCTGTTTTAAATTACACCTACTCATTTCATAATCGACTTATAACAAATGAATATTTGAGATTAAACGAAAATTTTTGCGTTGATAATTTCAGTAGATTAAGAATAGTTATATAAAATTGATCGTATGAGATTTTACATTTTTCTAACTTTTTGACAAAAATAATCCTAGTTCTAAGATTTCCTATTCTATTTCCTTGCATCTCGCAGACGTTTTAAAAATTCTCGCTGAACGTGGTACAGTAAAAATAAATTTTTAAGTTTGCATAGGGAAAACATACATATTTGAAACTGCAATTTTATCTCCCCAGTCTCTGGTTTACATTTTTACTCGAAACATTTGTTGACTAAAACTGAACTTTTCAAGTTTGTATAAAGAATCGATCTGAAACTGCAAATGTTGCCTTTCCTGTTTTTACAGAAACCTTTATTGGGTAAAAATGAAATTTCAAGTTTATATAAAGTAACATCGATCCGAAACTGAAAATTTTATCTCCTCTATCTCTGGTTCGTATTTTTACTGAAAAGTTTTTATCCACTGTTCACACTATTCCCATCCTCAACAGTTATCCAGGCACTGCCACAATTTCTGTGATTGCTCGTGGATTCGATCGATGAATTTTTCAATGTTTTACAACACGTAAATAATCTTATACATTGCTGCATTTTGTGCTTCTAACCTGCATTCGCTCAAAGCAGTTCAGATTGTGCCAATGTTTGTTCGAGTATAGGATGTTCTTCTTGGAAGAGGACAACAAGCAATGACAAACTTCATCATTCTTCTGTAAACTTTCCCTGGTGCATTACTTAAATCGAGAAATCTGAAGCTCTGTGTACTGACAATACCATAAGTGCATTCCTAATCGTATCGAACGTGCAAATTACAATAAAACCCCGTAGAACTCGAGAAAAACTTTTTCAAAAAGACTTGTATTATATGTAGCATTAAATAATGCCATAAAAAGAATTATAATCGGTTCGCTAACAAGGAAAATTATTGAGTGACGTTATGTATGATTCACCCTGTATAAAGCAATCCACAAATTGCAAATCAATATCTTTGATTCTTTGCCTATCGCTTTCATTCCACATACAAGGAGGTTTGATCAAACATTTTCATACTACACAGCCTAGGCTAGTGCTGAGGAATAGTGAACGCAATGGTGGTGATAGTTTTGCCTCAATTGAGGCAGACGTACCCAGCCCTGGCCTAGGCAATTATTAACAAAAGAAGTACCAGAGATGTTCCTTTTCATACGCTGGTCATGCCTCACACAGTATACATATTCTAGCAGGATTATGTTTCGCTATCATGCTAGAGCACACACATGCAGAGTGACTCAAACGCACTTATCCAATTGCGAACAAACTTCGCAATGGATAAACATTAATCCTCATCCTTCTGTCGTGTCGATTCGAGACGCTTTTCCTGATTCTTGAAAAATATTCTGCATATTGTTTTATTATTCATGGCCAACGGTTTTCTTCATTTTACCTCATCGTTTTATTTATCATTTTATTCCCAACAGTTTGCAGTATAATAGACAACAATTACAATGTCGATTCTTTTCCTCGTGTTTGTCAGGAATTTTTTCCAATAAACATTTTCAACTCGGGCAGCAAATAACCATATCGGTACAGTAATTGTACCATAATTTCAAATAGGATGAATTAGAATAAACCTTGTACAGCTTAAAATTATATAGCTAAAAAAGGTAACATTTTTCAACTTTTAGATGAATATTTTCTATAAATGTCAGAAAATGTTTTAGATGAATCATGCTATTGTAAGCGATTACCGTACACCTAGTTTTCACATTACTCTTAATACTCGAATGGTTCTATCCCAGCGGTAAACCGAGTGTTGTTTACGTCTATTATTTTGCATCGTTTAACGCGAATAATTCACCGGCCAGTTTGAGCTAAATGAAATGTATCTGCAACTCGCTTATGCAAAACAGTCGGTTACTGTGGAATAGCGCGTAAAATCTAAACGCGGTGTGTGTTTTTCAACTTTTATTTTGTTCATTCTCCATCGTTATTAACTATTGCATCACTGAGCAAATTAGTGTCTAAAAATCACGTAATTCTTATCGAGATTCGTATCAATCGAAAATATTTGGTGCATTGCAAACTTCTAATTACAGCAGTAGCACGTTTGTATTTAATAAATAATTTTAAAACTGTTCGATTATCCGAACAATTCGAACCACCTCAGTCCCAATTAGTTCGGATAATCGAGGTTTTACTGTACTTCAATATGCAGTGAACTTCGATTATTCTATACATATAATAAATATCCTATGCTATAATTTAAAATAATAATTTTTATAAAATTTATATATTATAAATTTATTCCTATATATTTATTAAAATAAAAATTTATATATAAAATAATTATCTTTATAAAATTTATATATTATAAAATAATTACCTCTATAAAATTATAATGGAACAGTTGCTAGCTTCAATCTGTACGGATTTGTATAATAATGAGAAACAAAAAGTATTTGGAAATTTGTTCTAACTGAAAAATTACATAAACTAACGATTTTCTTACGTTGCAGACAATTTGGAATATTTCAAGCAAATAATATTATTTTCACTTATAACTTTGAGCCTGATTTCCGATAATAATTATCTCAGGCACTCCCAAGTCTTAAAATTTACTTACAATTGTTGCTGATACAATTTTCGAAGTCATAACTAACAAATTCATAAGTGCGCCCGCGATTCACACACAAAATACTCCGCCCCTCCTCTTTTCGTTCCGTCGCAATTCACGTCGCAACGGTGACGCACAATTTCCCAGCATTCGTCATCATTATTTCGAATTAGCAGCATGGCATCACCATTTCACGCCACATTTTGCAAAATCGACACGAAACCATACCGAGCAGGACAAAATTATTTATTTTAACCTGGGGATGACAAATTAACTCGTCGTTTGTGTTCGCCGTCACCTGTCAGCGATTTTCCCTTGCTTCTTTAATTCAACAAATAATTCTTTCACTTTAGCGTGCAGTCAGATCCATACCAGTGCAAACCACAGTGAAGCCTTGATCTAAGACCTAAGAAAACGAAAACCGTAGGATCTGAGAAAAACGAATTTCCCCTGAATGTAAAGCCAACCCAAACAGTGTAAAGCGTAAACATCCGGTCGAGTATATCGGTGTGAACCACTACTAATCCAATTACAAAACTTCCTTATTATTCATTATTTTTTACGAGACTTTCGCTAACTTATTTCTTGCATTATTTTTCATTAAAACGACTCTAAACACGCTATAAGTTCAACTGTATTTAGCGATTTAATTGACGGTACAAAGTAAAGTAGAACTGCACGATCTAAGAAATAGCACGGACCCGATGGTTTTTCTTACTTAGATCGAGGCTTTACCGTACATCATATTTACGTTGATTGTGGCTATACTTTTGTCATGTCAATTTTATTAGTTTTACGTCACGTGAATGTTCATAATTGAAGAGTCGATTAAAAGTTTTGACATATTTTAACGAGTGAATCCGTGCTAGAAAACCTTTACAAATTGACGTGTTCTTACTCTGCGGATTCGAAAATTATTACTCTTTCATGAATGTTATTTAATTAGCAAATTGGCTCCTATTGATAATGTGCTATAAATTAGACAACGTTAGCAATTCCAAATTACCAATAGTATTCCAAATATGCTGCATTTCCTCTACTGTACAATCGTTGCGTGTTAAGTAAGATTGTATGAAAAACATAATAACTTTCTACGAGTTCACTTCTGGAATCTAATGGTTACATTCGCGTTCTTCTTTCTGTTGCAGTGTCAGAAGTGTAATGCACAAGTATCTGGAAAAGAAGAAGGAAGTAACCTTCGATAAAATATTCAATCAAATGTTTGGTGAGAAATTTTTAAGTATACTTAATTCCTAGACATTAATC
This sequence comes from Lasioglossum leucozonium, assembly GCA_028454225.1. Lineage (NCBI taxonomy): Eukaryota > Metazoa > Arthropoda > Insecta > Hymenoptera > Halictidae > Lasioglossum > Lasioglossum leucozonium. Next base: position 14,810,064 of record CM052205.1, on the reverse strand, counting down.
ATTAAGAGAACGCTTGAAATGCATACAAGTGCTATTAGTTTCGATATGTTATATCAGTAAACTCCTTGAAACGATCGGACGATATTTGAAAAATATCCGTGAAGATGAGTTTGCGATAATCAAACGGTGGATGTGCGTCTATTAGCGGATCGTTTAGGGGAAATAATAGCAAGACAGGCATGGGCAACGAGCGCTCTTTGCCCTGGGAACGTTCTGGATTACCCATGGGGGCAGCGCTTCGAGCAAATGACGTCAAAGAGATAGAGACGCGCGATAGAAGACTGTTTATTTTGCTCTTTCTGGTGTAGTATGTCCTTCGTAGACTCTCGTTGCTCTCGATTTCAACGGAGCCACGCTAGTGCCCCACGGAGCAATCCGCGCCCACGTCTGGGTTGGAAGAAATAAATGTCAGTTTTAAACTTCGGATCTTTACGTGAAACTAAAATTTTCTGCATCGTCTGCTGGACGCTAAGAGTTACATAGAAAGCCACCTTTCTCAAGTTCTTTCTTGGGTTCATTTTAACCCAAAGTTGAACAAGTTCCATCCAAATTCTAATCTTCTACTAGGCTACTTTAAATCATTAGCTGTTGAATAAGAAGATCAACGTTCATTTCGAAGAAATAAATTCAAAAATATTTAAAAAGAAAATTCATACATTTATGGCAAAGATGGGTAGGTGCAATTTGAAAGGGTGCAAAAATTAAAAGAAAATTAAAAGTAATTCCTAACTCTTTATTCGTGAATTTTTTTATTATTTGTAAATAGCTAAAATATATCCTACAGTCGGAAATAATCTCCATCGTATTCTGTACATTTACGTTGTTTTAACTGAATTTTTCAAAATGTCTAAATACGTCCGTTCAGAGTTTTTGTTTATATTGTTGTGGGCGTTTCGAATTACTGTTCCATAAAATAACTCGTTCGAAACATGTGAGTAGGTGGGACACTATTTATTCTCGCAATTGATGAGAAAATATCAACCTACTCTGGATTACCAACTTTAATTAACCGCTTTGCAAATATCACCCTTATCATTAAATTATTCTGAAAGCCGCGTTTCGTAATTTATTAATTACTTTGTTAACTCGTGCGAATCATCGTAAACATGGTTATAAACTGTTGCTCTTGGAATGTTCACAACCAGACAGCGGTTTTTATATAAAAAATTTTCAATTATAAAAATTAGAAATTATTGTATAAGAATATATTTCATCTTTTAATAATTGTAATAAATCCAAGAGAATGTGACGATATTCCTAAATTCTTCTAATGGTTTTACAGTTTATGATTTGTAATGATTTTACATGGTAAATTAATCCTTCTAATATTTCTAAAAACAAATTCAAGTTGTTTAGCCTCATCTTAAAAAACTAATTCGTGTTTAAGGGGTGTACAAATACTTTCTACACCCACTGTATATGAACTGATGCCATACTCACGATTATTATAAACATCTCTAACCTAGAAACTATCTAAAATTAAAACTGGTCTTTTAGTTGAAATTATAAAATAGAGAATGATGGGAATGTTGCGTAACGATTTTTAAAAAATTATAAAACATCAGCTAAAGTCATTGGAATACACAAGATTTTAAGATTAATAATTTTAACGGTGCTTTTAGGCAAATATTTTATAGTTACGAAAGAAACCGCACAATAATTAACAGAGTGTATAAACTTTTATGCTTACAATTAGTGTAGAGATAATAAAATATACGTGTGTTCCTATCGAACAACTTTTCGATCCTTGGAAAGACACGTTCGCAAGAGATTAAGAATTACGACTTAGGAACAACCTCGAGACTAGCTCGGACCCGGTAACTTCAAGCATGAAACGGGAAATTCGTAAACAAAAATAAAAAAAGAGGCTTTCGAACTTCTCAGCATGAAATATGTTCGGGGACGAAGACTTTAACTTGCTATACATATTTTAGTAATGAAGCAGAGGAAACTAGAACGTCGGATTATTAGAACTTTTGATTCCGAATATGTACACACTTTCATGTTTTATTTCATAGAGATTAAATTCAGTTAGTTGTTGATACGAATAGCATATTTAACCCCTTAACGAGTCAGACTCGTGATGAAGATTTTAAACAAAGTCTAACAAATACGAATGTTACGCCTTTCTTTTTAGATGAAATAAAATTTGATTTGCTTGTGATCAATATTTATCAATATTTATTCTTTTCTCTTCTACGACATATTTGGGGATGAAGACGTTTTAAACACTGTAACCGTAAAGAAAATGGTACGGCAAGGGGTTAAGAATATTACGTTAAAAGATGGCGGCAAAATCGATTTGTATACGAATAAGAGCTATGGTCCAAATTAGGCTACGTTCCCCTATACAGGATGAAGCACCTAATTTGTTCACCTCGAATAATGACTTAACGGTACAGTTTATGAAAATGTTGAAACATGGAGTTTAAATGGGATTAGAGAGCACACGTAATAAGGTGCGTCATTTCAGAGATTTCAAGGTCACCTTAATTTTTTTTAATGGAATGTCCTATTTTGTATATTATAGATTGATAGAGTATAAAATGCTGAGTATAAAAAGGTTGATCTTCATACGTTCCAAACCTAATAGTTAAGGAGATTTAGCAAAAATTTGATCCGCGAAAAATTGCAATTACATATCAGTGACAATGTTTACCTGGCAAACTACTGATAATGTCTCATTAACTATTAGGTTTAGGACATATGAAGGTCAACACTTTTATACGCACAATTCGATATTTTATCGATCTATGTTATAAAAAATAGGACATTCTATTTAAAAAACAGAAGGTGACCCCACTATCTCGCTAAAAAAGCAAGGTAATAAAAAACAGATTAGAGCACTGTATTTTCTCCTAGATACCATGCAACGTTTGTTTCAAACCTTTTTTCGTAAAACGAATAACCTACGAGTTATTTTAAGTTGTCATGTTAGGAGACTCACCCGGTATATGGTCTAATGTCTCTTTTCACTTCGTTGTTTCTGTCGTCATCAGCCCCATCGTGCGGTGATCGGTGCTCCCTCCATTCCGAATGAGCCCCCTTATGTAAGATTTCAGGAAAAATTTCCCAATCTCCACACGTATTTTGTCTGGGTATCCCGATCCGACGCTTTGCACAATAATTAATATTGCATAGGAAACGTACGATCTTAGTCAGTTCTCTTACCCCCTCCACTGGGGGCAAACCCCGTGTGGGGTCGAGAAGCTCCAGCTGCCTCGGTCGCCGAGCAGTGTAGAGTGTAAACATGTCGCGTAAAGGTCTACGCATACTTGTCGGACGTGTCTACTGACTAATAACTAATTCATACTCGACGCTCAGACTTTTCTCCGAACTTGGGAGCTTTTTCCCGAACTTGAAATGCCCAGAGGAAAGAGGCACAGTCCACAACATTTTTCACAGAATTGCAACGAACCAAAACGTTCAGAACCTCCGTCGTGTTGACTTGAGTTGTTTGACGAATTGTTACACCGTACAAATTGTCAGATGATTTTCTTTTTTTTTTTTTGTTAACGTAGTAATAAATTATTATTATTTCGTTTGTTATAACTAGACAGCGGACTTTTATGCAAAATTAAATTTTTTTATGTCAATTACAACAAATTGGAGAGAAATAGAAAATTTCCTTTCTTAATATGTTTAATAGGTTGAAAATAATATAACAGTGTCTTTAAATTTTTCCAATATTTTTACTGTTTTCTAGTAATTAATAATTAATTATTCTGTTTATCCGGTGTCTAGTAATTAGTACCGTCTTCTCGGTGATCAACCTTTGAAACCAATTATCCCCTAAAAAAGAAATTTAGGGGATTAAATACTCCTAGTATTTGTGCCTGTTCATTTCAATTTTTCAACTAAAAATTGTTTCAAAAATTCCTCTTCGATTTTACGAAAAGTAAGTATAACGTTTAAAAAAATTCCTTACCGACGTTCCCCACCTATAAATTACTACACACGATATAAATTCAACTGTATTTAGTGGTTAAATTCTGGCCTGTGCTACTAGTGCTCCGAGATTCGATGACGTAGCATCAAAACCGACGCTAGTCGGCCTGTCCGGACCTGTCTGCACGGGCGACCGGAGCGCGATAGTGGGAATAGCCGATTCTACGTCATCGACTCTTGAAGCTCTCGGCCATGCGGTCCGTGTTTACACGTATGTATGTACTGTCCTTTTCTACGTTTGGCGCTGTCGGTAAGTTCACAAAACAATAGTAGTCCCACACGACTTTACTGTATTTACATTTGCAGCATGTTCAGATAATAGAGACTTCAGATAACGTGGGTTCAGATAATCTAGGTCTTATTAAAATGTACTTATCAAAAAATTCTTGAGAAAAGAAATTAGTTCCTATCTAACTCTTGCAATCGATGCGGAAAATGTCTATTTTGCATGAAGATCCGTAGTTTATTAATTAAATTCCACGAACTAGAAGTTTTCTTGCATAATTTTGTTCGCGTTCTCGAGCAAATTGACCACTATACCGACGTCTACCATTATAGTTTGAGCGAACGTGCGGCCTGTAGTGCGTAAAAATTCAAGTTGCAGAGCTTTTTATGTTAATCGCGAAGTTAATGAAATTTCTAAAATAGGGAATATTCGGTATTCCCACAAACTTCACTCGGGAGACTGTTTATTTGCAGCAAAGACCGTTTCGAATTTATTATCTATTGTAAACGCTTTATTCCCGAATATATTCTAAACAAAGTTTTTGCAAGGCACTAAAGGCTTTTATTAGGTGGACATAAAGTACTTGGTCTGTAATAAAATTGCCGGGCGCACGCAAGATAATGGCTCGTAATAAAATTGCCAAGCACAGCGCACGTAGAATAAGTGGCGTAGTGCGCTGTCGTTCGTACTTTATGTTTATTTATATTTCACATTTTACTGCTATATTAGTCAATACTCAGCGATCCTATTGTGCATTTCATTAGTACCGTACAGTAGATTCAAAAAGTACTTCAACACTAAACTTCCAATTCTACAGATTGTGCATATTACAACGGTGATAATTTTATTAATAAAAATAGTACAATAATTAATTTGGACTCATTTTAAATCTCAAAGCCTCTACTTTCGCAGACCATCATTCAGTTCTTTCAAGAGAAACGGACGACACGTTTTGGTAAAAAAATTCTACACTTTTCTATTACCCAGAATAATTTAGAAACTCAATATTTCAATAAACGTTTGTCTGAATTAATGAAAAATGTAAAATATTATAATTTGCATATTCCTGTACTTAGATGAATTTGCCATAACTGCATAAACGAAATCCGCCATCTAATCATAATATTATCGAAAATTAGCTGAAACAAAATGAAAATATGTGTGTACATACACTATAAAACTTGTAAAACTGTTTATTTTGTTTGAAATTGTTTTTTCATGCGCTGGAAAGACACGTGCGTTCGCTCTAAAACGTCTCTATTGATCTGATTCTGCTTAAAATATAATTCGCTTAAATATAATGTTTATCGGATTTCAATATAGTAAGTTTTTTTTTTATTTTAGTTGTGTTACTATTTTACTCGGCAGTTTGTCCCTTTTTTTCTTCGTAGAATAGAACGCGAGCAAAACCGACGAGCGTATCGTACATCACCTTCATAATTTCCGGCGCTATTCATCTTAATTATTTCCGGTACTATTCACCTTATTTGCTTCCCGCACTACCGAACATCTTTTGTATAACTATTTATAGGCTATCTGTTTGATGAGCTTACTAATCGTATAAAATCAAATTGTTTCATGTTTCTGTTCATGATCTGATGCATAGAAATTAGCGAGCAAAATATTTGCTCTTCATCGACAATATTGAAAATATTCTATTTTGCGAATGTCTGCAGATACGTCACGTACACTTTTGAAAGTCGAGTCGGAAATTAGAGAAAGATTTTTGGGGTCAATTTTTGAGCATATAGGTGCATGTTAAAACAATGGAAACAGTATTCACTTCTAACGACTACCGGTACTTTAACTACCCATTGTTTGTTGTTTCTACAGTGTCTTTCGACAGTGATAATGACACTTAAAATTCTGTTACACTCGTCTATACTTAACTAGAAAAACTGAAGCTTGTTTCATTCATAAACAAAGGACAAGAGCATGTGCAGTGACTCTCATTAGTACTCGGACGCTCTTAAAAAAACGATAACTTATTTAATGTTGGACCATACGCCTTGGACTTTTTTGAGAAATTACAATTAGTTTGTTACACCAAGGCAATACACGGCCGAACTTGTTCCTCATTTTTGTTCCATAAAACAGTGAAAAAAAATCGTACATCAATTTTTAAGGTGTCGTTGTAAAGAGGAAGCTTCAATCTTGAAACTTACTTTAGTTTCAGACACAAGAAAAATTTTTCAAAGTCTTCACAGACGTTTGAACGTGCAACATTTCCAATAAGACACGCGTCTTCAGTTTCTCGCTCACTACGTCATGAAAAAGGATCGTGGAATAAAACGAACGATGGATTTTGAAAGTAGAGGCTTTCAGCTTTAAAATGAGTCAAATTTTGTGATCGTGTGGTCATTTTTTACGAAATTATTACTGTTTAAATATTGGCAATTTTTCGGGAATCGGGTATTTAGTGTTGAAGTATTTCTTGGATTCATATAACCCAAAATTTTTTATGACTGTGTCGACCGCGCCAAAAGTATTGAATATGGCAGGAAAAATTCGCACGACGCGAAGTGCTCGAAATTATTAAGAAATTGTGTATGCCGTAAAATCTCATGGAAAATGAACAATAATATGAATAGTTACATGCCAGTAACATACAAATGGGACTTGTTAAAACCGCTTTATATGCAACTGTTGCGTCACGCATGCGAGCTTACACGTGCGAGTTTTAACGGTCCGCCGCGTCGTCTCCTTTGATGTGCGTCTTTTTCGACCCTTTCGACTGAATCTTAAACCCGTGCACGACGCACCGCTTGCAAATTGTTAATCCGACCAAACGGGCAATACGTAGTCAATAACAAATATTTTTTATCCAGTGGGTGTGGACAAAAATGTGAATTTTATTTGTTTAAATTGATGAATCTTTAATATTGTATATGTTTGGTACTACAGATCACGTAAAAATCATGACATTACGAAAAGTTGAGTCCGTCTTAATTATAGTTATCATTAGGTTTTTATGCATTTATGACAAAAATGGGTTAGGTGCGATTGGAATCAATATGAAAATTAAAAGAATTTGAGAATATCAATTAAAAGAATTTGTTTACATCTTAATAAACTCTTACTTGTTTCCCTGTATGCTGCAATTAATGTAAACAATTTTTATTTTGCATAAAAATACTCGGTCTAGTTATTATGTAACGATAATAAATACAGTCGAAATTAAATAAAACATTTTAACGACTCTGAAGTTATTGAAGACTTCAGAAAAATCGTGGTTTGTCGCATGCTTTCCTTTGACATTTTCTTCTATTATCGATAATAAAAGAGATATTTAAGGTGACCAAATTGGGAGGGACATCCTGTGAATAATCTTGATGCAAATCAGGTACGAGATATGAAACAAAGGCAGCAACTAAAGAAAGTGCTGCATAAAGACAGGGGGTTGTTCATTCAGTTGATTATGCATTTAAATCGTCCTCGTTAACCTCGCAACCCTTGAAGAGGGTTGTTCGAGTCTACAAGCCGGCACCATTTAGACCTGATTTATTTTCCTTCGTGTAAAATATGTTGAAAAATTTCTTCATTTACGCATCTTTAAAATTAATACGTACAACATTCCATTAAAAATATTAGATTTATTCGTGATAAATTTAATATCACTTGTTAGTGTCTTAAACAAAGTATACAGTAAAAAGTGAGGACACAGTTACATTCGTCTCGTAATGCTAATTTGTTTGATACGCTATTTTTTGTACATGCCCACCATAAGTATGCGGACGACTGTAACACAAAACAATGATTAATCTGTTTTGCTGACAAAATTTCGTTGTACAAAACTTAAATACCAAATGCTATTTAGATTTGTCAATTATCAAATTGTTATTAATTGATTGTAGCATAATTAATTATTGAATTATTTTGAAATCATTAAATCATTTTGAAAATATGTAGACAGCGGATCTTTATGCAAAATCAAATTTTTTTATTTCAATTACAACAAATTGGAGTGAAATAGAAATTTATTTTCCTTCTTAATATGTTTAATAGGTCGAAAATAATATAACAGTACCTTTAAATTTTTCTAATATTTTTACTGTTGTAAATTATACCTACTAATTTTTGCCATAAATGCATAAACATCCGCTGTCTAGTAATAAGAAGAAATCGAATACATCCGCGTATACTTGTGGCTGGTCCTACATTATGACCAAAAGAATGGCGTCGTGGAGAGAGACCACCGAAAGTATAGTTTCTGGATACACCCATTATTCTGTTCTCTCGTTTTGTATTTCCAGGTTACCTTTTATTTAAGGATTTCTGCGAAAACGTGTCGGAGGAGCCGGTCCCGCAACTTAAGTTTTACGAAGAGGTTCGTGTTAGCCCGCACACACACTATAGTTAAGTTTCGCTAGCGTGGTGACACGCGTCGCCATCCAACCCCATAAGGAATTTCTCATTTATGCATTGTAGATCAAGGCGTACGAGAAGCTCGAATGCCCTGAAGAGAGGAAAAAGCTTGCCAAAGAAATCTTCGACAATTACATCATGAAGGAGCTGCTATCGCACACGCATGTGAGTAACTTTTCCACCGATCGTTTTTTCAAACTCGCAACCTCCTCGAAACATCAGCCGTTCAATGCAAAAGTCTTGCAAGCCGACAATTATCTGTTTGCTTTAACAGTACGTCTCAAGGGTTTAATCGTCGTTAAATAAAATAACTGTAATACAGACTGTCCCAAAGATGTCGGACCACCTTGAAAGAGCCGGTTCCTCAGGGCGTATGAAGTAACTTTTCCCTTTACGAAAATGTTCTCTGCCGGTTTTTTTAAGGAGTTATTTAAGAAAAACATGGACCAATCAGAGCACGGCTACAACGGAGGGATTCCGACTCGACCAATGTCAACGCCACACAGTGGGCAATTCGGACGAAATCGGCGACAAAATCAAAGAACTTTCGATAGAAATGAGATAGAGCGATGAAATTTTTTTTAAATTGTTGCTGAAACTTTGTAGAATATGGAAAAATAGGGAGATTTTTTAATCTTGATAAAATTCGTTAAACTTGTACAATTTCAAGAAAATTGTGGTTTTTTCAATACCACGCGCGGAAAATTTTTTTAATACATGCTATACATCATTTCCCGTAGATTTTTTCACGCTGATTTCAAATCTGGTTTTAAAATTTGTCTACGACATCAGGATTTTGCACAAAATCTATTTTTGTGATACGAAATTAATGAAATCTTTTGATTTCTTGTTCTGTTAAAACTTAGTTTGAACATTTAAGAAGCTATTGGCATAAATTTCATTAATTTTGGACGAAGTTGAAAAAGTGATTTTTGGCCACGTTTTGGCGATTTCGAACCACTCTGCGCCGCTCTCGTAGAGACCCATCGCCGAGTAGGAATCGCTCATTGGTTCGTATTTTTCCCGAAGAATCACCCCTTCCGAGGAAGAACAACATCTTTGGAACACCCTGCGTAATTTTAGCGTGACTGACTATTTTTGACTTGCATTATTTTTCCATTATACGACTCGTATTATAAGATCATGCCAACGGAAAATTTGTGCACGTAGTATGTATAATACAAATGTGAATTTAGGCTCTTCACTTCGGATACACATCCTGGTTGATTCATTCACAATGAAAAGTGTGAAGATTGTTTTCACCTGCGTTTCATCCAGAATGATCGTTCAATGTGATCAGAGTAAACCGCGGATCTTTCTGCAAAATAAAACGGTGCCCGGGTCCGTTTAGACCCGGTATTTTAATGTCTGAGAAAAATTTTGGGAAGTTTTGGAAACGTTTGCAGCATTTAAAAAAAAATGGGTCTTCCCACAAAAATTAACATTATTTTGCGAAAGTAGTATGTTAGATAATAGTACGAAAGTTATACTATTCGTTTGTTATGAAGTTATCAGAGTTTGTCTGTAAATTTATCGGTTTCCATCTTTCGTATTCATTGTGGATCATCAGTAAACTACGGATTTTATGCATTTATAATAAAAATGGGTAGGTCTAATTTTTGACAGTAAAAATATTTGAAGAATTCAAGTATACTACTATATTATTGTCAACCTATTAAACATATTCAGCAAGAAATCAAATATTTATTTGACCGCAACTTGTTGCAATTCAGATAGAAAGTTTTGATTTTGCATAAAGATCCGCTGTTTAATCATCAGTGTCCAAAGTGAAGAAGCGTAAATTCGCATAAGAGCGATCGCTTCCTTCCGGCAGAAGTGAAGGCCGAAGTTCAAGCCTCGTGGAATCGAGAGAGATCACTATGCATAATGTATAGTATACATATATCCGGGGACATATTTACCGAAACACGTTTTTTTGAGCTTCCATTCGGCGGAAGAAAGAGAAGCCTTGAGGAAACCTTCATCTTTTTGTCTTCCAACATGTGAAAAAGCGCCAAAAATCGTTTCTGAACTATGAAAAACCGTATAAAAGCCTCGGACCCTACTTCGCCTTTGCCTTCTTCATGAATGCTTGAATAAGGTCTGGAATAGGTCTTTTCGTGTCGCGCGGGGGCTTCTAATCTCCAGCCCTCGATGCGCTCAGAGGAAGAACTATTTCCGTGGGTTTTTTTTTCACACGATTTTTTCCCGGCTCGACACGCCCCTAATTTTAGCCTCGCATTCAATCGCTCCCTGCTTACGATTTTCCTCTCGGTTGCGTTAGGCAGTCCTCCTTATTAACAGTAGTTCGTGGACCGGTCGATCTTGAACTGAACAGTTTGGTCTGTATCTTGGCCACTTCTCACACGAACGCGTCAAAAATCGATTTTAATTCGACATTCTGTATACGTCACTTATTTATTTATGATTTTAACCGTTTATTTCGAGCCCTGCTTACAAGTAAAACCATCAGTAAATTAAAAAGAAAAATGAATTTACAAATTACATTGTTTGTCATCATTAGACAGCGGGTCTTTATGCGAAATAAAATTGTTTCTTGTCAATTACATCAAATTGGAATGAAAAAGAAATTTATTTCCTTTCTTAATATATTTAATGGGTCGAAAATGATATAACACTATCTTTAAATGTTTCCAATATTTTTCTGTTTTAAATTATACCTAATAATTTTTGCCACAAATGTATAAACATCCGCTGTCTAGTCATCATATTAATTTTGTATCGTTGCATTAATTTGACACTACGAGATAAATTAAGTTGAAAAAATTAAGAACAAGAATTAACCCCTTGTCGTATTTTAACGAGTCAGATTCGTGATGAAGATTTTAAACAAAGTCTAATAAATACAAATGTTACGCCTTTCTTTTTAGATGAAATAAAATTTGATTTGTTAGTAATCAATATTTCAGCATTAAAATCAATGTAGCAATACAAAAAATATATGTATTCTTTTCTCTTATACGACATTTTTGGGGATGAAGAAGTTTTAATCACTGTAACCGTAAAGAAAATGGTACGGCAAGGGGTTAATACGTACAGACTGACTAATCCATAACCGCAACAATGAGATACAATAAAATCAATCGTAAAAATTTATTGAACATGTGGCCCGCTCGGTATGTCCGTACGACGAGAGAATCGAGTATCGATCGATATCATCGAGCACTATCGAACACACCGTAATCTACAAGGTGTCGCGCATAGTAAACAGCAACGAGTCCTGCCACAGTGTTACATGTTGTCATATTATTATATTCTTGTAATATTCAACTAAATATATGTATGTATACAGGGTGTCCCACGTAACACTTTTCACGAATTTTCAAGTACTTGCGATAATCTGACAAAAAAATTAAGATCGGTTTTCGATTGGCTATACATTGCAATAAAGAAAAATAAACAATAAAGTGTTACACAGTTACGATCGACATTTCACACTAAAATTTAATAAAGAAAAAGTTCGAAAAACTTTTTTCGATCATTTTCAAGGTCACCACCATCATTTTTTAGAATGGCACTTTGTATTTTTGACTTAACGGTGCCTTCAAGGTCATCCGAAGGTCATGATATGCTAGGTCGTTGAATTCATGGACACGGGCTATAATACTGTTAAGTCAAAAATACAGAGTGTCATTTTAAAAAAATGAAGGTGATAACCTTGAAAATTATCGGCAAAAGTTCATCGAACTTTTTTCGTTGCAATGTATGGCCAATGGAGGACGGATCAACTTTTGTTGAAAATATCTTTTTGTCAGGTTGTTGCAAGTACTTGAAAAATTGTGAAAAGTGTTACGTGAGACACCCTGTATATATTATATACATAATATTCCACAAATCCACAGAATAAAACGAAAACAAAGAAGTTCAGATTTCTTATGTAAACCATCCGCCGGTAATATTGTTTTTCTTTGACTAATGTGATCTGCAGAACAGATCTTTCATTCTCTGACGTAACGTCTCGTTATTTTCGATTTAAAAATGTTAAAGATATCATTTTTTATTGCACTCATATTGCACGTCTTCCAATCCCGTTTAATTAATGGCTAATTTCTCCCAATTCATAATATAAAGTAAATTGCATATTAGAACCCTTTAGTCTATCTTAATCTTTAATTTTGTACAGGATTTAATTTATATTTATTTTCTATTCTACGAAATAAATACTTTTGCATCACTGAAGCTTTATGGTTAAGCTCTACATCTTGATAAATTTTGTTATGTATTCTTTTTATATGTAGAGACTGACACTTAATGTGTGCCTAGAACGACAGAGTCTTTTCCACGTATTAAAATTGGTTCTAAATTTTTAAATCTGAGGGTTCCCTTTGCTTTTCGCTGCGCCACGCTTGCTTTGAACGAGCCAGAAATGTAATATTTGCTTCTATCAAAAAGATACATTGCGTCCTTCTCCTGGTTGCCTCGTTTATGCATGTATAGTTATCTTCTGGGATTGCGCCCATTCATGTAAACATACGAGATTCTCTCGTTACAAAATCGTTGCATAAATAAATAATATTACTAAAACATCATATATGTACAGAATACTATTAATGAACAATGTTTTTATAATATGGGAAATGCGATAGTTAAATAATTATTGTACATACCAAGTAAAACAGTGAAGAATAGCGCAGTGATCGAATATTAATATTTGTTAGTCGCGGAAATGATCAGAAACGGGACCATTAATTTGTAACTAAAATCTTCATAAATGCAACATTTTCCGTTCGAATAGAACAAAAATTATAAGACACTCTATTCAACAATAAAAAAATTGGCATGGTTAAACGAACTACCTGTAAATTTGATTATGAATTATTATTCCTCTTAGTAATAAACAAATAAATGTAAGTCCCCATTTCTTTTATATTGGAGGCAATAATGAGATAAGAATAATAACAATATATTAGATGAAATATTGTGCCTAACATACAGGGTGTTCCAAAAATGTTGCACTTGAAAGAGATCATTCGTGACGTCATTTGAGGTAACTTTTTCCTTTGCGAAATTGTTCTTCGCGGCTTCGTTGAAGAGTTATCGACGTTAAACGCGGACCAATCAGAGCTCGGCTACAGCGGCTCCGGCTGAATGAGCCCGGCGTCGACATTGGCTGAGCCGGCATCCGTCAGCTATAGCCGCGCTCTGATTGGTCCGTGTTTTTGGTTGATAACTCCTTAACAAAGCCGCGAAGAACAATTTCGCAAAGGAAAAAGTTACTTCGAATGACCTCCGGAATTACCCACTTCAAGGAGTACAACATTTTTGGGACACCCTGTATCCACCTTTACCTGTCCCGTAGTGATGATTAGACTGTGGACCTTTATGCAAAATAAAAATTATTTGCATCAATTATAAGGAACAAGAGCCAAATAGAAATCTCTTTCTTGCTTTATTTAATACATTGATGTTTTTGAATTCTTTTAATTTACTTATTGCATTGTATCGCATCTATTCAGTTTTGTGGTAAATGCATAAAATCCGCAGGCCACACATATTTTTGTGCATACATGTGTTTTCATGTCACTATGTATCAAATTCACAGTGTTATAATTAGACAGTGGATTTTATGCATTTATGACAAAAACGAGTAGGTGTCATTTAAAATAGTACAATCAAGGAATTTAAATATACTGTTATATTATTTTCTGAGGAACGTGCGAGGATTCTCTTTTTTTTTTTAATGTCGAAAGAATATTTAATCGTTTGTAGGCAATCGAATTGTACTAGTTTGCATATTTTCATTGTTTTCCAGGAATACTCCATGGAAGCGGTGTCCACCGTTCGGGAATACCTCATAAAAAACGAAGTTCCCGTTAATTTATTTGAGGTTGGTCCTTCACGATCTGATATCGCTTAATTGTAATAACGTTAACGACTTGGTCAATCTGCGTCGATCCAATTAAATCGCATCGATTACCTTTGCAGCCGTATATCGAAGAAATTTTTAATCACTTAAGGGGCGAGCCCTTCAAGAAGTTTTTGGAGAGGTACGTTGCTACATACATGAACAAAACCAAAGAATGTCAAAATTTGTACTCGCGTCAGAAACAATTCCTAAGAAATGTTGTTGTATGCTTTCAGTGAAAAGTACACCCGGTTTTGTCAATGGAAGAATTTAGAATTAAATATGCAGGTAAATTTCAACTGTTTTCTATTGTGATACGTCTATTTTTTCGCACTGTAGTGGATGCAAATTCGTTAGACTGTAGATTTGTATACCAAATAAACACGTTCTGCATTGGGAGAAGCAGATAATGAAAAAAAAAATTATTTCCATTTTGCATTAAAAACATTAAAAAATTCTAAAAACACTGTTGTGTTGTTACCAACCTATTCAAATTATTCGAACAGTAAATAAGTTTTTATTTAATTTCTAGTTGTTGTAATCGAGATAGAACATTTCTATTTTGTATAACAATCCACAGTCTAGTTATGATACGTAAAAAATAGTAGGTCATTAATTGAATGTAGTAACTTTTCTTCTAAATGCATAAAGTTCACAGTCTACTAATTATAAATGTTATCAGAAATCTCTTCTCCCATAGCACGGCCATATAATTATACGGCGAAGTGCGTAAACCTGCAAATTCTGAGGAAAAAGATAAAAAGATGAGCTGCGAGGTAGTCCAAGGGAAACTCAATTAACCTGAAAACTAAACAACCATTGTTTTCAGACACTTCAATTTGCCTCCACTATAATGGACTCAAACGCCACATAAAATTGCATGTTTAATCAGCCTGAATGCCTCCGCTGCTTCTTACTTTTAAATAACCTTGCCGCGCCGATGCTATTACAATTTAGTAACAATAAGAAAAACATTTACCACACTGTCCGAGTAAATTAGAATGAAAAAGGTAACGATTTAGTATAAATAATAATGGGGCATGCGGCTAGATCATTTTTTATTGTTACTCGGTTGTATGGATTGGGTTGTCGAGAAGGTTTTAAATTTCTTCTCTTTTAAATCTGTACAATGGAATAGTTAAATTGAACGTGGTACCTACTGTAATTTTTGTGGATGATTTTTTGCTATCTTGTAAAGAACCCAAAAAGATTAGGACCTTTTCTGACAACTCCACACTGTAAAATCAGTTTTGCCAAACTGATCGACTTCTTGACGAAATAATTGGAAGATAAAAGCAGCAAACAATTGAAAACGTCGACTTTTTATAATAATTTTAAAGTAAGTCGTCCCAAAAATTATTTTCGTAAAGTGCGCACTTAATGTTGTTTAAACAATATGAGCATATTTAACACTGTCTGCTACATTAAAAAAGTTTTCTGAATTTGCGTTATGCAAATTTAATTACGCATTACTCGACACCAAACGATTTTTTGGAAAAACCTTGCACAATCTCTTGAGAATATACAGTGGATTCAAAAAATATTTGGATACTATATTTCTCAAGAAATTGAAAAAATGGTATAAAAATATTCCTGGACTCCTTTTAAAACTCAAAACCCTTCTTTTTCGTATCCATTCTTCATTTCCCATAGGTCTAAGATATTTTTGCATGATACATCGACTAAGGAAACTGAAGATGTTTATTTTGTTGAAAATGTTACAAATTGAAACGTATGTAAAAGAATTGAAAATTCTTTTTGGTGATTGAAACCACCGTAAACTTAAACATTTAAAGTTTCCTTTCACAAGGAACGTTTAAAACTTGTTCTATTTTTGAGCTGTAATACATAAAGTTTGTTTTTATCTTATAAAACGGCTAAAAAAAATCGCGTTGTAAAGAGGAAGATTCAACCTTCGAATCTGTAATAGGTTTATTTAGAAAAAAATTTCTTGATGCTGTTACAGACTTCAATTTGTAGCATTTTCGATAAAAAATGTGTCCTCGGTTTTTCAGTTTCTACATCATATAAAATTATCCTAGACAAATATTAATGATGACGCGCAAAAGTGCAGGCTACGAGCTTTAAAATGAGTCCAAGTTTATTATTGCACTATTTTTCCTAGCGAAACTATCACAGTTCAAATATTGACAATTTTCCTCGAGAATTGGAAAATTAGATTTATCGAGTCTCCTGCTATTTTTACATCACCCTTATAACGTGCGTAATATTTCATGTTAAATGAAATTCATCTAATAACAGTTTGAAAATCGCACGAAGATTGTCGTTAAAAAAGAGCGCATATATCATGTAAAAAAATGTAAAAAAATTGTGTCAGCTAAAAAAGCAGAATAAAGAGCCCGGTGGTAGAGCAAAATTAACGGATAAAGTGATTAACGAATCGTGCAATTACTATGGTAAGGCAGCTCATGCATTATTTAAACATCGCACATGGCCTGGGAATAAAAATTAGGTTCGCAGTATGCAATTATTCCATTCGATCAATCCTGATGAGTACTATAGCCGTTCGTACACGCGGTATATCTTTAAACTGTTTTATTTATAAATAAGATAAACGAACGCGAAAGTTCAAATGCGTTTTTTTTTTTCAAATACAAAAGTTAGCAAACTTGTTTTACCACTTTTTGTCTGCTAATTTCGAATAGGTTAACTTGTATGGAGGGCGTTGAAAAGTTTCCGGAATGTGCTGTATTATTCATAAGCAGAACGCTATATTTATAACTAATTGACGCAAGTGTGAACTCGTTGAGAGTTTTTTTTATCAGGCATTTGCAGCAGTGCAACGCGATATTTACGCAAAATAATGGTAAAGCGGTTAATTCGATTTGCTTTTTGTATTTTATTTTTTTCATTACGTTTTGCAAGAACTTTTTGAACGCTCTATATATTTTCCGGTAATCGTTTGATATAACAATGTATTTAGGTAAGCCTACGGAAATGAACCTGCGGCATTGCAATCAATGATTTTTTAAACGAATGTCCAAATATGCAACCTCTCAACGTTTACAAGTACCTCTCAGAAACAAAAATTATTACTATTAGTATTATTATTAAAACTGGTGATCCAGGTTTGACTTGATCATCTTTACCTCTCAACGATAGAGTATTCACTATGAAATAATATACACAAGCATCGTTGTTTATTAAGTACTTGTTTAGACAACTCATATTTAAAGAAAAGGTAAAATGAGGAATTAAAATAAATCTCCCTTTAATTGCATAATCAAATTTGCAAATAGACAATATTCGGCTCAAAGGAACTAACATTACTGGGTGAACCACTAACTTTTACCACATTGATATTTCCGTTATTTGTAATAATATGAAAAAATGATATACACAAAACTTTCATGATATAGAGGGGGAAATATTGTGATGTAAACATTTTTTGTTTCAAGGTCACTTTGATTTAAATAAAAATATCTTGTTAACTCTTAGATCTAGGACATATGAAGGTCGACACATTTTTACGCAGAATTTGACGATCTATCGACTCACGATACAAAAAGTAAGTCATTCCACTTGAAGAAATCAAGGTGACCTTGAAATCTCCGACACGCCGTCACCCATATAAAAAAGATTTGCCTCACAATATTTCCCCCACTATACCATGCAAGTTTTTTACTGTATATCATTTTTTCATATTATTAAAAATAACGGAAGTAATCAAGATGCGGAAAATTATTCGACCACTCTGTACGTTAAACAAGATACTCAATCGAGAGGTACTACGTATTATTTTGTGAAACTGGAAAAAGGTGTATCACGACAACAGTGCGTTAAGGAAACATCGTGATCACTTCATCTGAAGCAAGGTATGTATTAACAATTTATATGCAGCTTCTTAAAAGTAGGGTCGCTTTGTGCAATAGTCAAATTAGGCATAATACCAAAAATTTTCGAAACATTTTGTATGGATCATTCTCCGGCCTGTCAGCAATGTCAGGAATTCGAATCACAATAAAATCCGAAACAGTATAGAAAAACAATTTCAAAACTTGTTCGAAGTTTCGAATGTTCAATTTTCAAATGAATTTTGTAACAATGAAAATTGGAAAACCATTTTTCCTTTGTCTTCAAGGGAACGTACCTGAGGAAAAAGTATCATAGTGAATAGGACCTACGAGTATCATCACGCGCCCCTGCTTGAAACAACTTTTATAATTCTTGTATGCTTCATATTAAACGTCTTATGTTTCAGGAATATTTCGTGTTCCTGTAGTTGTGGTTTTCCGTATTCGTTGCAAAGGACAGCGGCAGGGCTGGCGCGAGGCAGGTTCAGCGCGTTCGCCGGAACCTTTGCAGGACCCGAAATAGCAAAATCAATCAATTTTTATGACGTAATCAAAGATTTTGCGGTGAAAAAAGCGAGAAAAATTATGTAATATTCAGCCTATAAAAAATATATGTAACATCCTTATTCCCTATTGTGAAATTTAAGTATAGGATTTGAATGTGTATTCTGACCCCGCAAAATTTTTGAACCGGGCCCCGCAAAAGGTCACGCCGGCCCTGGGCAGCGGCAATGATTGTCTGAATTTCATTATGGTAAACACAGGTATAGGGCAACGGCTGTCAAGGAATGGTAGAACTATCACAGAAGATAACAAGAGGAATAAGTGAAGCAGAGGAGAAGAAAAGGACTTACCGATGCGTTCAAACTGTAATGCGAAAATTACTTCAATTATTTCACCTTTATCCGATTTGCTTTTACTTTGCTGATGCCATTCTTTACGAAGAGAACTGGGTCGAAACATTTATAAAATATTGGAAACTGTGCTCCTCATGAACTGAATCATATCGTGTTATTATTATATATTAAATAATCTAAATATATATTAAATACTGTATTATAAATATAAATACTGTAAAAAAAAATCTTAAAGCAATTTTTCCACCTCCGGCTCAATAAATCCCATTACATGGGCGTTATGCTATTCCAAACAATTTAAACATTGAGAGGTCTTGCATAGATGGACAAATGGAGGCGGCCGGAAAATTTTTATAAGGGTCGCCTAACAATATTGCATATACAGTGCATGTTTGATCTCATTTTAAGAATGTCACAAACATGTTGCTAAAGGATTCACAAGAAAATAACTAAAAAAGAAAATATTGTCATTGGATTAGTTTTGTTTCAGCGATATATCTAATCCAGTATTACGATACTGTCACGTCCGGTGGTCCATTCACTAATAATAATTAACAATTTTTAATGATTATTAGTGGGTGAACCATCGGACGTGACAATACACTTCTCGACGATCGAACTGTTGAGTTCTTCAAGGTTCTATATTCATACTAAGTTCCACCATACTAAGGATAAACTTGTCACAAATAACGTGCACATCTCTTTCACATATATCGAGCCATTACTGTACTTTTTTCTCAAACGGTTTCCGACGAGAACGCAGAGAATGATGCTAATCTCGAATCAAATTTCGTTAATTTGCTAACATCAACGTACACCTTCGTAAGTTAACACGACTAAGAAATTGTAATGATGTTTCTATTAAGAGAAAACTGCACTGTGCAATTGTATAAATAATAATTGGAAATAACGTTGAAATAAGTCGACGTATTATCCGTACGAATTCTCCAACTCGAATCACTTACGAATTGTTTTTTCAAGGGATCGATCCTCCTCGTGTCGTTCTCCACTCTCACACGATCATTGTTCTTCCCTGGCAAAATCTGCCAGAGAAAAGTGTCTTTGCATCAAATGCTCGTTGACTGTAGCAACTTCAACATCTGCAAGTCATCATCGGGTATCGATGACGTTGAAGGACACTGCATTTGGCCAATGTCATCTATTCTTGTAGCTCGAACACTCTCGCTGACATTTTCAAAATCGACTACGATAGAAATTAGCTTTTCCGATATACTTCAAGATATTAGCTCTCTAGTTCCAAGAACGTCTCAGAGGATTTTAACTTCTCAAATTAAAACTTACAAAAAATAAACAATATAATATGTGCCTGAATACCTCTCTGAAGGTATTGCTAAACACATGTTATTGCAAAAATTATTTTTTATAAATATAAAATAAATTTTTCTATAAACACAACAGTGGAGCAGATATTAAAATATTTTTAATTCTTCTTAGTACGTTCCCTACCAGCAATAACAATCTTTGTAGCGACATTTGTTTAAATATGCTCTTCCAAAACATGGTAAAAATATTATAACAGAAACATGATAAATCTCCTGAATACGTAATATGCTGTGTAATATAATTTTAAATAGCGACATACAGTGAGTGTATAAAGTATTCGTACACTGTTTAAAACCGAATAACTCTTTTAAAATTGGACCATACAATTTGAGTTTTTTTGGAGATGTTAGAAGGATTAGTTTACCAGCTAATGTGTAAATAATTGTTTTTAAAAATTGTTATTAGTCGCATTTGCGTAGAAAAGAGTAAATGTCCCGACTGCTAAATTTTTTATCTGTGTATGTAATGAAAATTTAGAAGCTGTATTTGGTAGATCTAAGTAAGTTATATACACGCACAAAGTTTCATCGAAATCGATCAAGATTGTTATGAATATAGTTGAAAATAGCAAAAATTTGTAGAGTATTTGCGATTTAAATGAATCGCAAGCTCTAAATTCAAAGATTTTTACATGTTACAATGTCCACAACTTTTTTATGCGTCAACCGATTTCAATGAAACTTTGTACGTGTATACAACTTACTTACATATACAAAATAAATGTTTTAAATTTTCATTACGGGCACAGATAAAAAATTTTAAAAACGCGACCTTTACACTTTGCTTTGCAAATGTGACCAATAATAATTTTTAAAAACAATTATTTACACATTAATTAGTAAATTAATCCTCCTATCACCAAGAAACTCAAATCGTACGGTGCAATTTTAAAAAAGTTATGCGGTTTTGAAAAGTGTACGAATACTTTTTACACTCACATAAAAAATGATGGTCGTCGTACCTCCGTGACCAGCGAAGTCGAATATAACAATGTACTTTCGAATCATCATAATCCAGAGAAATGTTATTAACTTGAAAATGAAGTGAAAACTGATTTGCTCTTACAATATTAAAAATGATCACGCCACAGGTAAATATCTCGAAAAAGCTATTAAAAGATCATATGTATTTGATCATTCTGAAAATTCTTACGAAAGTGAAAGTTTTAAACAGTGCCTTATACTAACTACATAATATCTTTTGCGGTATTGTTGTAGCTAACGTTCGAACGTTTTCAACACCCGAGTCTCTTGCGTGGGCCAATCCCGAGATGTTACTATGAACTCTTTTCGAGGTCGGTTGAACTGATTAAACGGAATGACTGAAAATTTAAATATCAATTGGCCTAAAGTTTGGAGTCGTTGATTACTACAGGAGTAACGAATCTACCTATTTTAGGGTCACTAAGATATACAAAGACCAACCTAGCAACCTTCCTGCTGTGCACATCGTGTAATTCGTATGCCGATGGCATGTCAGCGTAACATCTCGGGAACAGCTCGTGTAAAAGACACAAGTAAGTAGTGTTTTGAAAACGTTTCGATGTCAGTTACACAGAACATGCACTAAACGATAGTTTCTCATTCGTACATTTCAAATTGATTCAGTGGTTCGAAAAAAGATATTTGAACAATAAATTTCCGATTCTGGAAAAATTGTCGATATTTAAACTATGGTCATTTCGTAAAAAACAGTACTACAGAAATAAATTTGGACTCGTTTCAAAGCTGGAAGCCTGCACTTCTATAATCCATTACTTATTTTATTATCAGATTTTTGCCATGATGCACCGGGTGAGAAACTGAAAACACGTTTTTTCTCAAAAATTATATAAATTTAAACGTGTGCGAAAACTATGAAAAATTTTCTTCGTGACTGAAACCACCATAGATTTAAAGACTGAAGCTTCCTCTTTACAATGGCATTTTAAAAATTGAAGTACGATTTTTTTAGTCGTTTTATCGAGCTTTGAATGCGAGCTTCGAAGTTCAAATTTCATATTGCCCCTCCAACACTCCACAGGAGTTTGGTGGGGAGGACCCAGGAGTAGGGCGAGTCGACTGGAATAGTTCCTTGTTTTTCTACCATAAAACAGTGAAAAAAAGTCGTACATGAATTTTTATGAACTTGTTGTAAAGAGGAGACTTCAATCTTCAAATCTACGGCAATTTAATTTACAAGATAAATTTTTTAAAGTTTCTGGAGACGTTTAATAAAGTATTTATTTATTTATTTATTTATTGCTTTAAACCAGGAATGGTTTATGTAGCATATACAATACAATACGTTTAATAAAGTATCTTACAAAGAATGAGCACTGCTTTGCGAAAGTGAGGGCTTCAACCTTTGAACCTTTCAACCTTCGAACCCTTCAATCTTCAACCTTACATATTTTTTTAAACGAAATTATTACAGTTTCAATGTCGATGATTTTTCATCGGAAATTTAGTGTTCGAATATTTTTTGGATTCAGTGTATGTGAGTACTCGCGTACAGCGAATTGTTGTTTAAGATCGATCGATGAGAAAGTGAATTGCATGTCGTATTCACGAATTTTTCGAACGAATTACTGTTTCAGCTGACGATGAACGACTTCAGTGTGCATCGAATAATTGGCAGAGGTGGTTTCGGAGAGGTTTATGGCTGTCGAAAAGCGGACACGGGGAAAATGTACGCCATGAAGAGCCTCGACAAGAAGCGAATAAAAATGAAACAAGGCGAAACGTTATCTCTCAATGAAAGGATAATGCTGTCGGCAGTCAGCACAGGGGTAAGCTATATTTCGCAATGTTCCATTATATGTATTAACCCTTTGCACTCGGAGCTATTGTAACTCCAGAG
This sequence comes from Lasioglossum leucozonium, assembly GCA_028454225.1. Lineage (NCBI taxonomy): Eukaryota > Metazoa > Arthropoda > Insecta > Hymenoptera > Halictidae > Lasioglossum > Lasioglossum leucozonium. The sequence continues at coordinate 14,786,802 of CM052205.1, read as the reverse complement.
TTCAGACGTTTCATCTGAACTAGAATACTTTCGTGATACAGGGTGTCCCATTTGAAATGAATCACGTGATCCATTAATATCTCTGTAATTATTAACGATATCGAAACATGAAACAAAAATTACATACTTTCGAGAGCGGCATAATTCTGTTAATGGTTTTTTTGTAGGGTAGAGGAGTAGAGGACATATGAAGGTCACTTCCAATTATTTTAATGGAATCATATATTTTTTGATACACCAGACGATGTAAATAATTATTCTACATGAAAAATCATTAATCCAGAAGATATTTCAATGTTAATGTTTTTAATTTTTTCACGTTAAAAAAATTTATAAGTATTGTTAAAAGTATAATTAAGTCATTAGAAAAAACTTCGTGTGCTACGCTTACTTTTGTTGTCCACAAGAAATTCTGAAAAATGAAGCCTTGGAAAGGAATTTCGAATCATCGCTGTTAAATTAAAATTCAATTACATTTTATAGGGTGAACGTAAACAATTGCAATCGAGCTCCTTTCTTGAATGTATAATTGCTGTTGCTCCAAAGTTAACGTAATTAAAAATTAATAAACTGGTCTGTCTTTAAAGAAACTTTTTGACTCTTGATACAGTGCCTCCGCTAAATCTATGTATAGGCTGATTATTTTTTAAAATATTGGGGATGCAAAGAAGTTTTGTTACTTACATGAAATAACACGAGGGGGTAAACTTTCCAGATGATATGAATTTTTTTATAATACAAGAAACCCAACGGACAAATTTTATTTTTAAAAATGTGTGTTTTTTTTAATTATTGGATATGATAAACGCAACAATTTATAAAGTATAAAAATGATTTTTAATAGTTCTCAAAGATATTTTGTGTATTTGTCTAAGCTTCTGAACTTGGTATTCTATTTATATTTGTGTCTTATTTATTGTCACTGCTACTTTATCCAAATCTCTTTTCGCCTATGCGAAATAAAAAATACTGAAATTTTAAAATAGGCTTCGACTCGTACTGCGCCCGATGGGTTAAAACTTACGAACGTCTTAAGATAGACAATGGTTGTTTGTTTTCATTCATCTACTTTTAGGGATGAGGTATTCCTGACGCACATAAGAAATTTACCATTTTGCAAGTTAAGTTATCATTTTCGATAAATTATTAGTTGAAAATTAGAGATTTAATTTCAATGAAATAAACAACAGTTGCTATACTTGCCATTACTTACAATGGTTCGATGGCCTCCATTATAATTTGTTTCCAGAAACAGAAATTATTTATCAAATAAATATACTGTACAATTATTCTGAATATTTCATTTATATTTATTACATGTCTTCCTGAATAATGTTTTTGTCTAAATTAATTATTGGCATTAGAACGATGTAAAAAAAAAATACGATTGTTATAATGAATTTCCCAGAACCGTTCTGATTCTACGCCAGCTAATTATGGTACACTCGTCATATTTTAATATAGCATATACCACACACGGCAACATAATCTTCTGGCTGGGAACGATATTTCCGATCCCAGGAACGCTTGCGCATGTTTAATGTCAATCAGTACTCGTGATAATACTGACAATTACTGATTGCAACTATAACTGGAAAACATCGCAGCAACGGCTTGTTGTTTTCCTGCGATAGTTTCCTGTTCACGATATTCAACCGGAACGAAATCAGTGTGTACGATGCTTATTCTACGCTACGCATGTTATCTTTTTTGTTGCTCGAATTAAAAAATTTTGGTGGGGTTAAAGTAAATAGTATAGATTGTATTAGCTCGCTAAAAGTGATTTACTTAGTCAATTATATAACCGCTATTACTTTTAACAACTTTTTTCTCATTCTTAATTTCAAAATACAGGAGCCGCAATATTCATACATTCTTTCCTTTTCTTAATAGTTGTAATAAGCTGGTAAATAATAATGCAACAGTATATCTAAGTTTTTAAAATATTTTCACTGGTTTGCATCCGATCTACCCAGTTCTAATATACAGCGTGTCCCAAAACTGGTGTACTTCCTTCAAAGGTGTGATTCCTGAGGTGATTGGTAATAACTAGACGGCGGATCTTTACGCGTTTATAACAACATTGAGTATATAAAAATCGAAGTTATAGAAAAATTTTAAAAATTAAAGATGTCAATATATATTTTCTCCTCTATTAAGATCATTACGAGAAAAAGTAAAATTCAATTTAGTTTCTATTTCTTGTAACCGGTGTAGAAAATTTTTATTTTGCATAAAGATCCGCAGTCTAGTAATAACTTTTTCCTTTGCGAAAATGCCAAGGAAAATTTCCGGGCTCGGCCAATGGCATCGCGACGCTCAGCGGGACCAGTCGCCGCACCAAAACTCGTCCGCTGTAGCCGTCCCCTGATTGGTTCGCGATTTTCCTTAACGACGCGGCGGAGAACATTTTCGCAAAGGAAAAAGTTACTTCAAATGACCCGAGGAACCAATCCTTTTAACACTAAACCTACCACTGCCGGCCAAACGACCGATTTTATATTTTTCATTTCAGAATTATTGAAATTATAAAATTACATGGAAATTGTTTGGATAAATTTTTTTATTGAATAAATCAATACAATAAATACAATAACGTGCAACGTAATTAAAACAAAACAATAAATACGAGTGTCGAGGAGTTCAAGCCAATTGGAAAGAACTCGTTAGGTGTATGTTCTCATTCGTAAGTTTAACATTAGTTTTGAATGACAGCACGATTACGATTAATCTTTCAGGTGGATTGTCCCTTTATAGTGTGCATGACGTACGCCTTCCAAACGCCGGACAAGCTGTGCTTCATTTTGGACCTGATGAACGGCGGCGATCTCCACTACCACATTGGCCAACATGGTGTGTTCAACGAGAGAGAGATGAAGTTCTACGCAGCCGAAGTGATATTAGGATTAGAACACATGCACCGTAGATACATCGTCTACCGGGACTTAAAGCCTGCGAATATTCTCCTGGACAAGCACGGCCATGTCAGAATATCGGACTTGGGATTGGCCTATGACTTTTCGAAGAAGAAACCGCACGGAAGTGTGTACGTACAATCAATCGGACGATTCTGTTAGGTTGTTGCACGTGAAATATCCGATTTTTTACATTAACGTTAAACAAACACGCTCGTAAATGGATTTATGGATCATAGTAAGCATTAGTCGAATCGACACATTCTGTGAATGAACTACAAGTTGTTTTAATTGTATTACGGTAGAAATTGAATTTTTTCTTCATTTACGAAACTGTCATTTCCATTTTGTAATCTAATTTATCATCGACGAACATTTGATTAATCGCTACATTTTGACTGTTAATATGTTATTTTTCCATAAAAAGAATACTCAATGTTGATTGACATCGAAATAAACTTTATCTAAAACTCAAAATTGGATATCTAATTAAACCGTAACGTGTTAATTAGAAGTTGATGGCTATAGAAAAAGGAAATAGGTGCGAAATCGGTTTACTGAAAGATCTTTTTGTTTCAGTGGCACGCACGGGTACATGGCGCCAGAGGTACTCTCCAAAGGCGTCACCTACGACTCCAGTGCGGACTGGTTCTCGTTTGGCTGCATGTTGCACAAATTATTAAAAGGACACAGTCCGTTTAGGCATCATAAAATGAGAGGGAAACACGAAATAGATCATATGACATTAACTAAGGTGCGTAATCCATACTCATTGCCCTACGTATTCTTTTCATTATTATACTCATACAGTGTCACATACTGGGTTAACTATTCTTCTATGACACTTTCATCAACATATTTGTGACATTTTTCTGATCACAATGAGTTCAAACATGGTGTAGTTTAAATCACGATACAGAGAACCTCGATTACCTGTACTGATGGGTGGAACACGAGTGTTCGTGTAATACAACAATTGCTTAGCTACAGTGTTAGATGAACTGCAAACCTACCGAGCTGTAAAAATGGCTAGCATGCTTTGCCTTATAAAAATGACAAAATTTTATATAGATTTTCAGTGATTTTTATTGTAATATGTGCTTGGATACAAAAATATGCATTATTGTAATTTCAATAGTTGTTAAAGAAAAAAAAACCCTGGAACCGATCATTTGACCGGCGGTAGTAGGTTCAGTGTTAAATTTTTACCGATTTATATTTGTTTAAGTGACGCATCGAACGAGTACAATTTGATTTTTTTATATCTCATTCGTTCTGAGATATCAAGGTGACCATGAGTGTTTTCAACGTCAATGCACCTTTTTTTAATACCACGTTGTTACCGATGAAACGACGAATTCGGCGACCTACATATAATATGACGACCTTGAGTTGACCTTGAAAAAACCAAAGGTCATCGGGATATCTGGGAAAACGTTAGATACAAAAAAATCAAATTGTACTCATTCGATGCGTCCCTTAACATGACACATAATTCATTACAAAGGTTTTCGATTCAATCAATAGATAACGAGTTGTTTTAGATAGTAGTTTTTAACGATTCACCTTGTATGTGAAAATCAGAGCCGGCGTAACCTTTTGCGGGGCCCGGTTCAAAAATTTTGCGGGGTCATAATACACATTCAAATCCTATACTTGAATTTCACAAGAAGGAATTATTTATTATAAGTACAAAGGATGTTACATGTATTTTTTGTAAGATGAACATTACGTAACTGTTCTCGCTTTTTTCGCCGCAAAATCTTTGATTACGTCATCAAAATTGATTGTGTTTGCTACTACGGGTCCTGCAAAATGTTTGATGAGTAGACAACGGATCTTTATGCATTTATAGGAAAATTAAGTAAATGAAATTTAAAATTACTGTAAAATTCAAAAAATTGAATGTGTCAATATATGATTTCTTCTGTATTAAAACCGTTAACGGAAGAAATAACATTCAATTTGGTTTCTATTTCTTGCAATCGATGCAGACAATTTTTATTTTGCATAAAAAATCGGCGAACGCGCTGAACCTGCCTCGCGCCTGCCCTGGTGAAAACATTACTGTATATTTTAGCTTGCTTTATTTCGAACGGTCGATTTCATCGAGTTTTCACGATACTAACGGGCTAAAATAATTTCAGAAGGTTGAGCTACCAGAAACATTTTCGAAAGAGCTGCGATCGCTGATGGAAGGTTTGCTGGAGCGGGACGTGAACAAGAGGATCGGTTGTCGGGGCGGCGGAGCGGACGAATTGAAAGAACACCCGTTTTTCACCGGCATCGACTGGCAACAAGTTTATCTTCAAAAATACACGCCGCCACTTATACCACCGCGAGGCGAAGTGAACGCCGCCGACGCCTTTGATATCGGTTCCTTTGACGAAGAGGACACGAAGGGTATCAAATTAACGGAAGCTGATCAGGAGCTTTACAAAGATTTTCCTTTAGTCATTTCGGAGAGATGGCAGGCCGAGGTTGCGGAGACTGTGTTCGAGACGGTCAACGTCGAAACGGATAAGGTACCGATTCTTAATTAATTAATTAAGCTTCTTCTTGTACTACCAGAGAAAGAAAGCTGAGGCTTCGACCGTTATCATACCGTTCATTCTTTTTCTTCTTCTTTCCCCTTGCAGATAGAAAGTAAAAAGAAATCGAAACAGAAACAGAGGTTCGACACGGACGAAAAAGGTAAACAATAAAAGTACTGTTCTGTTTTGTACCCTTTGTACTCGAAGATATTTTGTATGCACATACAACAGGAGGTATAGTGGGCAATTGTCTAGGTAAACATAAGCCAATAAAATGGAATAAAATTTTTTCATACGATGTGACTGTATCATCATCTATAAATGCAAACTTTAGTTATAATTATTTTGGATAATGTTAAAGAAATTCTCAATGGCTCCTCGCAGTCGCCATTCGAGTGCAAAGGGTTAATGCTGTCTTTATAGTCTGAGTAAAGAGATATCATTGTAATTGTAGTGATTTATTACAGGCTCGGATTGCATTTTGCAAGGTTATATCAAAAAGTTAGGTGGTCCTTTCGCCAGTGCGTGGCAGACGCGCTACGCGAAATTATATCCCAATCGATTAGAATTGCATCCTGAATCCACGGTGAAGCCAGAACTCGTTTTTCTTGATCAGGTAAGCCAATCAAAAGTTTATCATGTATTAATTTCTTCAAATTTCGATTAAAAATGTTATTTTTGTATAGCATTCAATATAACAAAGACATTTTTAACTCTAATTCACGGTTGCTTACCCTGTATATTGCAAATTATTCAATACCAAATTACAATGAAAATATTGAATTTTTAGGTAGAAGAAGTCAGCGCGGATCTTCAACATGTAAAAGGAGAACAGTGCATTATCGTCCGCAAGAAAGATGTAAAAATAGTGCTCACAAATCCCGTAAGTAATATATTCTCCTAAGTTGCTTCTATAACATAACAAATTTTATTTATTTTAATAGACCCATAGGGACTTTTCATATATTCTACTATATGTTTCTGTTTTTCTCTTATTCTCTCATACGCAAAGATAAAGTCATTTTCATTCGTTTGGAATTCGTCTAATTTTAACTAATAGATGAATTAACGTCCACGAAATTTCCGAAAGCTTTGCAATTACGTTTCAAAGCATTTGAGACTTAGCAAAAGACATTATAACTATGCAGACTAGCCTTTGTTAGCATGCCAGTACATTAAAATCAGGATGTTTATTGGGAAGCCGCGATTACTCTTCAAGCAATAAACGTAGTTAGCACGTTTGACCAAGAATCGCATTCTTTCAGGATGAAATCAGTTTAAAGGAGTGGGCGGTATCGTTAAGGTCTGCACACAAGTATTCTATGGAAATGTTAGGTAACATGGCGAAGAAGGCTGGCAAAATCTACGGGACGAACGGTAACTAGCCCAATGCTAATACCTGTGTGCCGTTGTCATACTCCAGCCCCACTGCCTACCAGCAGCAACAGCAACTTTTTTTATACTGAGAATCAACACGAGAGAGAAAGAGAGAGAGAGACCATTGAAGAATATCTCCAACGAAGATATGGCAATTGGTTGGCGATTTTCCGCAACCGCGAACCAAAAGCATCTAGGTCTCAACAAAACAGCTCCAAAGAAACTCCCTTTGAACGGCGGGTAGCGTCGCGCTGTATAGAGACTCTAGGAAGTAGTGTCGTACGAATCGTCACGTCGTTATATTTGTACGTTAGTTGTATGTGCAATGTGACGTAGGAATTAGCAATTGATCAATGCCCATCAGTATACACACTCACTAAAACTCGAAATTCGCACTGTGTACACGCGTTACACACAAACATGAACAGACACACATACACACACTCCACACAGAAACACGCAGGTGACACGAAAACGCAACCAGTAGTATATTATTGTTATATCGATACGAAGTATACCCTGGCCCCGATTATACTTCTCCACCGTTTTATACCGTTCGTTTACTTAATTTATTTACTAATGCAGGACGATTTTATATTGTGGTTACGTATTAGTAACATGCGCGCAAATTCGTTTATTTATTGTGTTGAGAAAAATGAGAGAACGAGAGAGAGAGAGAGAGAAAGAAAGAGCGAGAGAACGCGAGAGAGTGAAAGAGAGAGAACGAAAGAGAACGAGAGAAGAGCTCGAACAGTTTGTACATTGTCGGTAGCCAACCGAAGATGGTTATAATAATTGTATACGCTCGAGTAGGTACTGGCGAGTTCGCTCCGGCAATAAAATTGTGCGACGAACGCAGCTCTTGTATTATATTTCTTTATTCCACTCGATCCTGTATTCGAATTGAGAAACACGAAACATGAGAAATCTGATATTTTCTGATAAACAGTCGTTGTTCTTACTTCTTCTGCACGGCGACCATAATGGAGCATTGTTGATGGCTTGGAAACTTTTTCATGACCGGACATTGTAGTATCGCAGTGCATTGTGTGGAACGGGAATATCTCTCAAATTGATTTTAACGACCCATTCGTCATCACTAGGCAGGATGTGTCGAGCATAAAATATTCCAAACTATTTTGGACGACTAAGTTAGCAGCTTTTATTGACAATAAAAATTGTTACTGAGATAATTTTGGTTTCCCTTTACCGAGCGAGTCATTCGATGATGAGAAATTGTGAGTTTTGGATCCTAACATATGTCAGAGAAATCTTAATTTTGTTGGACTTGAATGGCTGGGTTCATCTTGATCCAGCATTTCAAAGGCATTTCTTCCTACTCAGTTCCTGGCGATTAACTTCAAACAAAGGTCGTGCAATAAAAACAATGAATCTAGATAAAGTACCATTAAAAACACGTTAAACGACTGTCTAAATGGAGCTAATCGTTGTCATCTGTATTGCCATATGAATGTTTACTTTATTCATTGTAAAAGATAAACTCATAATTAATTTTTATTTAATGTTAAATACACATTCCATTATCTGGAAAGTTTCATGTATACTTGGTCTATAGTGATAACGATTGTGTTTATTTTTAGTTGTTTCTATATTTTTGTATAACAAACGTACCCTTCATTATTGGTTGTTGATTATTATAACAGAAAATGAGTCCCCAGCTGTATGGTTCCCATGTTAAACTATGCTTGGAAGTTTCTCTACATTGGGTAAGTACATTGGTTTTTATTTAAAAAAATAATAATAATAAAAAAGCTTTTCACTCGTAGAAAGTACATAAGAAGAACATAGAAAAGTATCTGTAGATGGTACATACATACGTTCTACTCCATAGTACGTAAAAGTATCATCGCTTAATCAGCTGAAAGTATAATAACTGTTAAAATATAGTTGATTGCATCGGCCAGTATACGGATGGGTCATAACCACAATGCACTTGGGACCAGCACCTCGTGGAAATTGCACTCGCGTATATCTATTGTATATTTTTAATTGAAAAATTAGATCAGTTTATTATGGACATCATTCTGTCTAAACGGATTTTATGTAAACAATGGCTTACTTACTAGTGATTCTTCACATATTTGATCAACTATATGTATTTTTTACTGGAATATTAAGAGATATTTTTATTTTTTCAATACAAATGATGAACAAAAAGCATGTTTAATCATTTTTGAGGATCTTCCCATCAAAATCGTATAAAAATCAACGAATTCGTCATGCGTCTTTGTTACAAATCTAAATTCACATATAAATTTAAAATTTTGAACAATATAATTTAGTTGTTCACATTATAGATTTATGGCAAGAACAGTTTATTCCGCCTGATGTATAGCTTTTTGTTGAAACAGTGAACAATAAAACTCTACTCTACGATCTTACTTGTTCCAAATTTCCCTCAGAAACAGAGCCAATTGAGGATTCACATTGACAGATCTCAATCGTCTTTCCAAAGCCTCGAAGTCGACTCTTTCCAACCACGATGGGGGATCCACCTTTTTATGCGGAAGAGGACATAGCAATCGTTCCACTGCGGCGCAGAAACCGCACCAACTTCTGAAATTTAGCGACTCCTTGATTTCACCAATCACAGATTTCAAGTACGCTTCTTGCTCTTCGGTCACGGGCTTTCCAATGATATCTTGCAGAGCCTCGCGAATGTCGCCGGGTAAAATGCATCTGGTAGTGCGTAGCGCTTCTTCTTGAAATTTATTGAAAGCTCTGCCGAAGATCAGCTTTCTTCCGGAGGAAATGGAAACGTGTTTGCTGAGGTAATCTAGTACCGTTAAATCTGAAAGGAATTAAGACAACATTTTAAGGAATACAGTAATTAATTAGTTTAGAGAGACAGTTTAAGGTAATAAATATATTTGCTTTTTTTACTTGTGAACAGATAATAATTAATAATATTTGATGAATACTTACGAACAATATTATGAATATAGGTACCTTTTATTATGTAGAAATGGATAAAAATATGCAGAATCAATTATTATAATAATATTGCATTATTGCAAATATGCAAACCAATGGATAAATTTCGAGTATTAAGTTGCAATAATTCAAAGATTCGAATTATGAATAAATAGAGATTGATATACATTGATTATAAAAATTTAAAGACGTCGACAACCTTTTGCATTATAATTACATATTAGATTTTTATGCAAAATTTTCTGTTGCGAGAAACAAGAGCCATTTAGCGCTTCTTTCATCCTTCAATAATTGCAGTAGATTGAAAGTAACATATTTTTATTTATTGCAGCTACTCATTTTTGTTACGACTTCGTGAAATCCACAGTCTAATAATTATTGTCTCCAATTAATGTGGCTGAACAGACAATAATTCTGCACCACGAACAATCAAAAAGTAACAGAACAAAATTGTTAGATATATTTTCTATTTAATAAAATAGTAAGTAAAGTACTCGTTTAATAAAGCTTAAAAAAAAATGTGGAATCTTCGAGTAATTTGCTTGTAATATATGATTGTTATACTTGCCGCGCAGACTCTCGCTATCGAGAATTTCGAAGCGAGCCACTTGACGGGAGAATACTCTTGGTGTGTTCGCTAGTTTGGAGTTCGAAGATCCTTGATATCCTCTAGCACGTGGATAACTTTCGCCTTTAGCTCGTAGAGCTTCTTCCAGCGCAAGTCTTCTCTGGTGTTACAGAAAACCATCGGATTAAAACTATATCTTATAATTGTATATCTTTGTAGCCGTTTATAGAAACAACTACTTTTCACACGGGTAATTATCATTGATTTATTGACGAATAGTCACGCTCTAGTTATTTAATATTACGCTAACATCTTCTTCGCGTTTTCTAAAAGATTTCATGAATTTTGCTTCTCACCTTGAGTGAAAATTCTGCTTCCACTTTATCTCGATCTAGTTCTCGAAATAAGTGTTTCAAAACATCTGGTGGGATGAAACTAACAGGCAACGTGGAAGGTGCAGCGGCTGATGCAGTTACCTTTTTCGGAGTCGACGAGGGATTTTCTGCGTCGCCGTTTGTTGTATGAACTCTACAATAAAAATCGTCGTTCTCTATGATTCGAACAAAAAAAGAAAATGTTGAAATAATTGAATTGCAAAGATTAATCGTCGTGAAACACTTATTGTCATTCAGTGCGTAAGATTACCATTAAGTTTAGTCAAACTTGTTGTATTTAAATAAACATATTAATAATTGATGTATGGAGATGTTTTCAGTCGAACTTTTGGGACTAATAATATATACAAAAATTTATACATTGTAAATTTATTTAAATAAAAATTATTTTAAAAATAGTTACTTCTATAAAATTTGTATATCATAAATGTACCCCATTAACCACTCCAAAAGTCTAATAATTTTCTATCATTATTATTTTTTGTAAAACTGTCACCACTATATACATTTGTGACATGTTTCTGGCCAAATGAGTGCAAACAAGTTATAGCTCGGAGCATATTTGTTTCTTTAACACTAGGTTTACGGAGTGCTAAAAGTAACATTAATTTATCAGAATCAGCGATAAAAATATTATTTCGTTGGGTCAGCATTGTCTCGCCTAATTCAGTATCGCGTTACACTTCTAGACGATCGAGTTTTCGAGGCCCTCGAGGGATAAGTTCATCGCACGTATCGTGCACATTTCTTTCACGAGCATCGAAACATTACTGTACTGACCAAAATGAAGTGCGTATACTAGAGGCAGAGACAATTTATCTGTCCCTAATGGCGCAACCTCACTAACTACGAGAAAATTTTTTTACTAACGAGGTCCTTCGAGAACCGTCTCCTATGTGCGATATTTGAGTTTCGGTTGGTTCTAACAGGTCGTGGACCTCTGTGTGGAGTCTATAAGCTGAACGGCTGCGGTTCTTCCCTTTACGCAAGCGTTTTCCTCGCCGTCGAATGACCGCTAGCTCCTTGTTTGCTCTTCCTGGACTGACCTCTTCTGCGGCTCTACTCGAGTCCTTGATGGATATGCAGGGTGAGTCGATTAACTGCATTATTATTAAATTACTTGTTGGAAAAATAAATAAATATTCAATTTTTATCGATCGTAAAATGTTAAAATCTGTATTAATGTTTTCGGCGCTCGGGTTCGATCAATTGTTACTATTTAATAGCATGTTTGCAATATATTTAATGACGTTTCGGTCTTATTTTAGACCATTTTCAAGAAAAATAATTGCGTCTGTGAAGTAATAACGTTTTCTTTTAATATATATTATTGAATTGTGGGTTGAAAATAGAAGAGAAAAGTACCACTAACAATATTACGTATATATAATAATATATACGTTATTATTGCGCAGACGCAATTATTTTTCTTGAAAATGCTCTAAAACATGCTATTAAATAGTAACAATTGATCGAACCCGAGCGCCGGAAACATTAATACAGATTGGAAAAATAAATGTTTCAAACGAGAGTCGTTCGCTATTTTTCATACCACTATCGCAACAATGAAACTACCTAAGTTGTTTTAAGACAATTTCGTTATGTATAAAAAATCATTAGCGTCAGAATATTAAGCAACTCATCTTTTTTTTTTTAGAAGTCAACAATCATTTTGACAACTGAGGTTCCATGATTAAGAACTAAATGGTTGCAATTCTATATAAACAGTCTTGTTCTCGAATTTTGAAACGTTCCTACCGGTTCATAAATGTCTTCGCGTGGGCTCGGAGGTGGTGCATCTGCTGATGGCTTAGGCGAACGCGATCGATGTCGAAGAGGTGATTTTGACACAGTTATCTTAGCTTTTCGAGCAGTCGGTGGTGGTTCCAAAGTGAGAGCATGCCAAGTAAACGTTTCATTTTCCTGAAAGCATAGAGAGTTTTCAGTCATCGTTCTGTCATATTCTTCATATTGATCAATTAGACATCTTTTTAGTCCCCTCGGTGGGTGCTACAAGGCCTATCGCACCCTTTTGCACAGTGGGCCCGGAGCTCAAAAGTCAATTTTTCCAGTTTAATGTATCGATACAATTTCTTCTTTATAAACTGACAACTCTTTGAAACTCCCAAATCCAAAATATTCATTTCAGATGATTCTGCGATGACACACAGCGTTCCAAAGACAAAATCGTAAAATCCAAAGTAAAATTGAACGTGTTTCATACCAATTTGGAATATCAGGAAACGTGGTTTTATATGTGTTAGGAGATGCACTTCAAGTATATAATCCAGTTTTTAGAATTTTTTAATCCATATACAGTGCAAATTTTTAACAATTTAAAATTTTTTTAAAGTTTTCAAAAAGTCCTTACATATGACATGAGGATTGTTTCATATGAAAATTTAGACATTAAAGAAAGGGAATATAACAGGTTTTAACTGCTAATGCCAGCACGTTTTATTTCTATGCAGACTTTAAGAACTAGACGCGCGAGATATTGAAGCGTTCTCGACGCTCAAGTACTTTCAGACAACACAGAATTACAATCAAAATATTCAGTATAATATATAATAATATATAATAATATTTCTTGTGATATTTTAGCTGTATTGGGTATACTAAATGCCTTTTAATTCAATATGAACGTATTTTTAATTTTGGCCACTAACAGCGTGTTTCGGAATCATTGACCGCATTGTCAACGCGATTTTTCAAATATTTTTAATGGTCAGACAAAAAATGTTTCCAACAAAAGTTGATCAGTATTCTTTTTTCTTTTATAAGAAATGAAGGTCGCCTCAATTATTTAAATGTAAACATATATTGTTTATTTCATAAACATCTAACTGGTATCGATATGAATTCAACGACCTATAGTAGCATAACAATAAACATTGAAATAACATTACTAGACTGCGGATCTTTATGCATTCATGGCTTCTAAAAATTTTCAAAAAATGCTAGAACATAAAATTTCACAGAATTTAATACGATTTTTATTTATTTCAGATCTGTAAAGCCTACTACCACTGAAAATACGATTCAATTTGTTACCGCTTTCTTGACACTTAGCTACAAAAATTAAAAATTGCACAAACATCCGCATTACAATAGTTTTGGCCACAAAAAGCCGGCTCCTGGCCCACTGTGCCCTGTATAGCTTCGGAACAATCGATTTTCGAAATTTAATTTTGCATGAAGATACACACGTCACCGATTACAAACCATCTGTTTCTTGGAGTTTGCTCTAAGGTCCAAAATCAGCGTGGTGCGTTCTTGCAGATTACAGGTAGCCAGTATCTCATCTTGTAGTCTATTTGTTAATGCAGGTCCACTGGCAAGCGTGGGTGCCGGTGTTAACGGTCTGGAATCTGTCTCAGTATATTTGCGGAATAGTTCCTCGGGAACGGTGGCAGTGTCAACGTTAGTCGCCACCATATTTTCGGCTATACCTGCCGTGTCCGTAGTGCCGCCAGATGCAGCTATACTTGCCCTAATCATGTCCATTTCTTCAGGCAGCAAAAGAGCCTTCCCCTCTGACGCCTAAGAAACATGTGCACTGACGATCTATCAATCATTGCTTAAAGTTGTTCTCTACAATTGTTACTATGTGCTCGCCAAATTGAGTGACCCCTTAAGATCCTTCATTTCAGGCTTAAGTGGACTTTCAAAATGTATTTTTTATATTTTATTATATTATTATATATTTTATTATATTTTATTTATAATTGTATAATTGATAAAATTTGTATCAGTTCTACCTGGATTTTGTAAGCAATAAGTGAACTATTGTGGTTGATGCTGCCACACTCGTAATAACTATTTAATATGTGTAACTATTAATAATATTATAATGACCCCTTAAGACTTAAAATCCCTTCATTTCACGCTTAAGTGGACCTTCAAAATGTATTTCATATTTATAATTGTATAATTGATAAAATTTGTATCAGTTCTACCTGGATTTTTTAAGCAATAAGTGAACTATTGTGGTTGATGCTGCCACACTCGTAATAATTATTTAATATGTGTAACTATTAATAATATTTGCGGATTTAGTTAAAATTTTACTGCGTTTCTATTTACCATTTTGATACAGATGAATATTTAGTAATAGTAAAATTTTATCCAAATCCGCAAGTATTATTATGAGTTACACATATAAAATAATTATTACGAGTGTGACAGCATCCACCCAATAGTTCACTTATTGGTTAAAAAATTCAGGTAGCACTGATGCAAATTTTATCAATTATACAATAATTAAGATCATTTTTAAAGATCCCTCGTACGTGTAATTCTTTAATTTTTACGTTTGCCTTGAATTTCGACGTTCTTTACCACTGCATGATGGATAGTTGTAAATAATTCATGAAATAAATATTTAGACAGCGGATCTTTATGCGAAATAAAATTTTTTTATTTCAATTACAACAAATTGAAGTGAAATAGAAATTTATTTCCATTCTGAATATGTTTAATAGGTGGAAAATAATATAACAGTACCTTTAAATTTTTCCAATATTTTTACTGTTGTAAATTATACCTACTAATTTCTGCCATAAATGCATAAACATCCGCTGTCTATAAATATCGCATAAAAGGTAGTACATAGTAGGAAAGGAAGACGCGAGGATCAACACGGAGAGAAGAATATTTAAGTTGAGTAATATTCAGCAAGAACTAAGCAAGAGATACAGAGTTCACCACGGTCGGTACAAGCCTGCAGGAACTCGGAGGACATGCTAACTCGGATGAAAATGGAAATAAAGAAGAGATACGCAAGCAGCGAGAAAAAAAATAATACAAAGATAAAGGAGGAAATAATTAAATTAGAAAAAAGGATGAACGAGAGGGAAGGAAGCGATGGATGAGAGACTAGAGATAGCGGGAGAGGAAGTTGGAAGCGTTCGAGCTGAAGAGAAGAATGGAAAGAGACGGAGGAAAGCATTCATTATTGTATCGCACAAAGACAGTCTGTACTATAGTGTTAAAGTGAGACTTCTTACCCATGAATCCTTAGCTCGACGGAGAACCTCTTTGGCTTCACAGTCAGCTGGGTGATTACACAGTACAGAACAACCATAAGGGTACGGATTGAAGATGCCAGAAAATGGTCGAAGTATAATAGGTGCTGGTTTAGTAGTTCCTGAAAGTTCTACACGCTGAAATCGAAAATACGTCCAGATTTTTTCGAGCTGGTGTTTGTGATGAATATGAAAATCTCGTTTCTTGTGACGTTGTACTGTTAATTGATTAGTTAATTTTGAAGCTGTTTCCGAGATAAACTTTTTAATTTTTTAACCGATGACGACTTCATTCGTCATATTCACTAGCGCAATTTGTACTGTGACGTTATACTGTTAATTAATTTATTAATTTTAAAGCTATTTCCGGGAGAAACTTTTTACTTTTTTAACCGGGGACGACGACTTCATTCGTCATATTTACTAGTGCATTTTGACTTAAAAATATTTTTTAAACCAACCAGTATAATTCTTTCACAGTACTGTGACATTATACTGTTAATTAATTAGTTAATTTTTAAGCTATTTCCGGGATAAACTTTTTACTTTTCTAACCGAAGATGACGACTTAATTCGTCATATTCACTAGCGCATTTTGACTTAAAAGTATTTTTTTATCCAGCCAGTAATTCTTTCACCGTACTGTGACGTTGTACTGTTAATTAATTAGTTAATTTTTAAGCTATTTTCGGGATAAACTTTTTAATTTTCTATCCGAGAATGACGACTTAATTCGTCATATTCACTATCGCATTTTAACTTAAAAATTTTGTTTAATCCAGCCCGTTATTACTGTTGCATAATACTAAAATTGCTATAAACTATATTGTATTCGCGACGATAGCAACAAAATTTTTATTGCATAGATTTGTCTAGACTTACACCTTAGCGAATGTTCAAAAGTATTATAAATAGACAGCGGATCTTCGTGCAAAATTTTCTTCGTTAATTATAACACACAGTAACTACATAAACAATTCTTTCTATCTGCAACAATTTTAATAAATTGAAAGTAACATATGGACGATTTGAAATTGTCTCAATGTTTCCAGCGTTGTAAATTACGTTCATCTATTTTTGTCATAAATGCATAAAACCCACATGCTAATCATTAATTATATGAACCCTTTGCTTTATAATATCAACTCAGATTCCCAGCGAAGATTTTGATTACGATCCATGGATCCACTGTATGTATTTACCTACATGGTGTGTCTAATGAGACCACTCATTTCTCAACACCTGGCTGGACACTAGAAACACATTGGCTGTGGAATACAATCCTACTCTACCATATTTGTGAAATTACTGACAGCATACGTGCACAATAAATTGTTTTAAATAATACGTCGAAGATACCTTAATTTTAGGGCGATCCACAGGCCGCGTACGCGCCTCTATTAATCCCGTGGCACTCGCGATTTTCAACATTGTTATTCTTTATTGTTCCGTGCAAAGTTGTATCTACTCTAACGTGTATCTTGAAAATTACTGTCAGCACCAACAAAGTAGTCGTGAATCTCCTTGGTGGCGCGTTGCTACGCGTACGTGATTGGTCGATATCACCCAACGGCAGGTGGGTGAATTTTAATACAGGGTTAAAAACATACATCTAAATTCTAATTTTTCAGTAGCCAGTTAAAATTATTAGTTAGTTGTTCCAGGAATCAAAATAAATTTTTAAAACAATTTTCGTTTGAAATTCTACATTTCTACAACACAGCTGCAATAATTACGGGAAATACAAGAAATAGCTAAACGTGAAGAAACTAATTAGGCAATCATTCTATTAATTATTATTCGATTATATCAAGTTGTATCAGGATCGCCAGGTGAGGGGAGGGAGCACGAATTGAGGGGAAAAAATTTCCCTCTCTGTGCTGGTACTGGACACGTGCACGACAGAGACGGAATGCTTCACGTGACCGGACGGAAGTGTGGGGAGTAGCGTCGTAGAAGGGAAAGGTAGAGTGGGGACACACGTTTTAATTTGACGACTCTGATTAGTATGTATTGAAATCATTCGCATAAGTTGACAAGTTTCCATTAGCACAATTATTTTTTGAATGAAACAGCTGTAAATCATTTTTGTATTGATGTTTGAAATTTACAGATGCATATGTAGCAGCAGTATATAGACAACGTTATTCATAGTGAAAAAATGAAGTCTTCGTATAGTTATTTAATCACCCATTCTAGTACTATCACTATTATTGTTGTTAAGTATATTATTATTCTATATTAATAATAAATATACATATATATAGTGAGATTACACAGGATTTTTAATTAAATTAAACAATTTCATCAGTATATTGGTGAAATACTTTTGTAAGAAATTACATTTGAAAATATATAAGAATATTTTCCGAAATACACATTACATTTTGATCATAATTGAACAGGTTGCCAGTACCATGATGGAAGACCTAAGGAAGACATTTTTGGCAAGGACTAACATCTTCAATCGGTAATGAGAATCCAACTTAATTATTCATGGTTGGCTGGCCCTCTCAGCTAAACCGTTTTACGAAGAGAGTGAACGGGTTTTGTTAGGAGCGAGGAGCATGAAACAGTGGTAAATTTCCGGTAACATGTAACAATCTGAGCGTGCAAAATTATTGTTATCCACCCTGAGGCTCTTTGTGCGCTCTAGACTTCTTTTACATGTGACTGCTCATTAACACATCGCTGTTAATTGCGCTGATAGTGGTAATATTTAGAAAACGTAGGTTCCTGCGTTCCACACACGTGGAATATGCCACTTGGGTTCCTTGACAACGAACTCGGTGCAAAAACGAATACCAAATGTTAAAAAGTAAATCCAAGATTTTAACGAGTTATAGTTGAATTCATTAAGATCAAGTTTAATAATGCAATAGCCAGTTAATCTCGAACTTTTTTCTAATACTGTCATATTTGTGCTGTTTCACATTTTTCAGCCCTTTTATATTTTAATGTTGTTATGAAATCGTAACGTTTATAAAAAAGGTCTGCATATTTATTCTTCTGTTCATAGACGTATCTTATCAAGACGTTAACCATTTTTTCGTAGAGATACAATAAACAAATAACTATTTAGTATTAGGTGACTATACTTTTGTTGACGTGTAGTACATTGTTCGTACCAGATCGCCAGATCAGGGGAATACAGTTACCCCCTCTCTGTCAGTATTAGTCGCGTGACATTGTGACTCTCGCACGACAAAGAAGAAACGCGTTACGTGACCGGGCCGCGGCGGAAGCGTGGGGGAATAGCGTCCTAAAAGAGGAGGGAAGAGTGGGGAGACAAGTCTTAATCTGGCGACTCTGGTTCCTAGCTATTCTCATATTCTGAAGTGGCGTTATCTTTTGCTCGCTTATCACCTAAGAGTAACGTAATTTCTAATTTTTCTAATTTGTTTTATAGGTAACAATTAATTTTCAAATCATATAAAAGAAATAAAGATACACAGGGTGCTTCAGATAATAATATACACTGTGCACGTTCAAATTATTATCAACAAAATTCTACAGATTTTTCAACTTGTGACATTTTGGACGAAAATGATAAAAAAAGTAAAACGTCAGAAACGAGCTATTTAGTGATGATATTTTATGATAGAAACTATTTGATAAAAGAAACTATTTTGATAATATAGAAACTATTTGACAATAGACTCTTTGATAATAGAAACTATTGGGTTGGCAAGAAAACAATTTCGGTTTTCGCTAACAGATAGTGATATATTTCTTTTGTTCAAATAACTTCTGTTAAGGTTATAATTTTTTTCTTTCTGACATTTGATAACTAACATTTAGTAGTAAGATTGCAGAGAAGTTAAAATATTTTATTGATTAAAGTTTATTGTCCATTAATAAAATTGGGTTTTATTTCACCGTACAATACAATATTTAATAATAGAAGCTATTGGATAATAGAAACTATTTAATATTGGGTCTTTGATCATAGAAACTGTCTGATAATAGACTCTTTGATATAATAGAAACTATTTGATAATATAGAAACTATTTAATAATAGAAACTATTAATTAGATAATAATTATTTTACATCAACGCGTTTGTACAAATTTTCAAAAGTTTACCCAATGTCTGAAAAATGCATTTACTTTTTCACTCATTTGAACGTTCACAGGACTTCAATTACAGATTATCCTCGTTACAACAATATGAATTTTTTCAGATTAAAAAATTGATTTAACTTCGGATAAGCGGTGGAGCAGCTTTCGGGGTCGAACTTCGTTCGGCTTAGCATGATGGGAGTCAGTGTACGGTAATTATTCAACGACATCCGTCGTTACTCCTGTTCCGAGCGGGAATCGGTCAAGTCTGGATGCGGACACGGAATTCTCAATTCCGCTTCGCGGCGCAACAAATGCAAATGAAACTTTCTTCCTCTCAGACGCGTGTCCTGGCATTACTCGTGCCAAGGTCATTGATTCCTCCAGTAGTTCCGGCTTAGTATCTGGGCCAGGTTAACCGATCCAACAGAGTTGCCAGCATCGACCGGAATACCATCGCGAACCACGCGACGCGCCGTCACACGTTTTGATACGAGTGTTCGGCCTGTTCGATAACTAGACGACTGGACACAATCCAGGAATCGGTTACATGTCCCCTCCTCGCATACACAACTGTGCTTTTAAGATTCTTATTCTGTTAAGCATTACTGTTAAGGTCATTACTGTCAAGGTCATAGTATACTAGGCCGTTGGACTTATCGTCTTGGCATAAGCAATAATATTATATAAAATATGTAGTGCCACTTAAAAAACTTAAGGTGACCTTCATTCTTCGTGAACAAATTTCTCAATTTGTTTTCTATTGCATTTTATAGCCGACTAAAAACTAATTCATTTTGTTCGAAACGTTTTTCTTTTTGTATGTAACTACTGGAAGTTGCTGGGTTAGGTATAGATTTGTACAGATTTTTATGCAAAATAAAAGTTTTCTACCCGAATTGCGACAAACTGGAACGAACTAGAAATTAATTTTATTTCTCAATATTTTTAATAGGACAGAAAATAGTATAACAGTATTTATAAATTCTACTAATATTTTTACTGTTTTAAATGACTCCTACTGACTTTCATCGCAAATGCATAAAATCTGCTAATAATATACACAGATAACCTTATCACTAGACTGAGCTTCACGCGGTTCCGCTATTCTAGACATTAGTTTAGCAAAAAACTATGATTTGTTGCACTAACGGTCTTGTAAATATTAGATGATTGCAAAAGTTCATGCTCGATTTTGTAAATAAAACACATTTTAATAGTACAGCACCATCAATGTAGATATTAATTGGATTAATAAGTAGATATTAGTTTAATTAATGTCTACATTTTCTTTCCACGTTTTTGTATTTCTTCTTGTTGTACGAAAATAAAATGAATTGAAATTCTAAGAAGAGAACAATACAATTTGCTAAAATGTTCGCATTTATTTCGGAAAAATTGTGGATAAATAATAAAATATTTCGGGTATACTTTATATTAGGAGATCTAATTTTTAAAGATACGATTCAGCAGAAAGAACGCGATGAAAAAAAAGAAACCACAATGGGTAAACTAGTAAAAGAATACAATGACCTAGTCACAAATTACAGAAAGTCTTCTTTAGAACCAGCACCGTGCTAAATAGCAATTACTGTGTCGTTCAGACACTAATCAGTAAGCTAAGGATCTTTATGCGTACTACAAAATTTTCTACATCGATTGTACAAAACAGAAATTGTATAAAAAAATATTTCTTCTTTTAACAATTTTAATGAATTCTGAACAATAATCCGTAAATTCTGATGTCTTTACTGTCCTACATTTTACGCATGTATTTTTGTTATAAATCCATAAAATGTTATAGTGATTAGTAGATTGCAAGTAATTTGTTATTGTCATTTGCAAATTTGTAATTCCATCAATGTAACTTTGCTAAAAATAGCAACTCTTACTTCTCAAAAGCATTATGAATTAATAGGCAGATAACAATTAATGGTTAATGATGACAATATCTGGCATTATTTGTTCATAATATTCTATAATGTGATAATGCGTTAAAAGACACATTATTATCCTCGTAGTAAGTTTAATACTTCTTAGAAATTAATTACCAGCACTGTTTTGAATTTAATGACTATACAGACAAATTACAAAGCTTGTTTTATCAATAAACGTACAAAATAGTCTTAGTAAAAAGTCATATCAAAACAAGCATTGTTACATTGTACAAAACAAAGTAACACTGAAAAGGAAATATTTACTTTGAAGTCTCCATTAAAAAATAGACCTTGATGAATTATTTTTGGCAAAATAAGTATACATAAAATTTGTTTATTTAGAAACGATAACGAGTACATAGTGTCGTAATTCCATTTAGTGCATACATGACTCACATCTTCCTGAACAATCACTATAGCGTAATAGTATACAATTCAGTAATAATGACGCGTAAATTAAGAATAGCCTTACCATCATCAGTGATGTGAACATACAATCTGATTAGCATACAATTGTTAGAGGCTTAGACCATTTCTCTATTAAAAGACAAATTCGAAAAATTCGACATTATTCAGTTCTTGTTAAATTTCCAAAAATTTTTACAAATTAGTTTTGAGAAAAAATGGTACACTATAATGGTACACTATAATGGTACAGATGTAACAATAATTTCTTCATTACCGTCTATTCATTGCTAGGTCAGTATGAGGTATCTACCTATACAGGGCGGTCCGTTTAAATAAGAACACCTAAATATCTCTTCAGGTTATTATGATTCAAAAATTATTTGTTACGTAATGTGCATGGTGTCAATGGACCAAATATTTGGCACGAATATTTTTTTCCGAGGGTCAAAACTACATTTCTTTTTATTGCATCGTGTAACTGATAGAAAAATACATTCAGATATGTACAATAACATGACCTTGAAATGACCGTGATCCTCGAAATTGAAAGTTTTACCTAGAACTGATGTCTATTGAGATCGTAGGCTTCGATCAAGACTTTACATCAAGAGCGTGAATGTAAATAAACATGTTTACTGTCACAATACTGATGATACCTAACGATTTGAAGTTCCGATCAGTTTCAATTTATCTATCCGTGTATCGACGTGCTGTTTGAAATGCAATTACTCAATGCAAGAGAAAGTTGATATGGTCTTCATTTACGGTAAAGCTGATCATTGTTTAAGGTAACCAGTTAGAATGTATAAAGATAAATTTCCAGACCGTAATTGTCCATCACTTTCTACTTATAAAAAGTTGATCAGTCATTTTCGTGAACTGTTACGAACGAAAGAAACAAAATAATTATTGTCGATAAAGTTAACGAAACTCCACAAATGAGTTTAAGACAACTCGAGCGTGAAACTGGCATTTCTAAAACAAGCATAATGCGGATATTGAAAGAAGAAAAATTTCATCCCTATCATCTATCGTTACATCAGGACCTTCACGGAACAGATTTTGTAAATCCTATGAATTTTTCTCGGTGGGGTCTGCAACAATACGAAAATGACGAATCATTTTTTAAAAGAGTACTATTTACTGATGAAGCGTCTTTCGCCAACCATGGACAGCTAAATCTAAGAAACATGCATTATTGGTCAACTGACAATCCACACTGGCTAAGATTAGTGGATAAACAAAGACCGTGGAGTGTAAATGTCTGGTGTGGCATATTAAATAATCAAATAATTGGTCCTTATTTCATAAACGGTACTTTAAATGGAGAAAAGTATGCAACATTCTTGCAAAATCAGCTACAAATGCTTGTTCGTGATGTACCACTAGATATCCGTTTAAGAATGTGGTATCAGCATGACGGTTGTCCGGCTCATTCTACACGCCTTGTCAAACAAATTTTGGATTTAAAATTTCCAAATCGATGGATTGGTCGTACCGGAGTTCTAGGATGGCCACCGCGTTCACTAGACCTCACACCAATGGACTTTTTTCTGGGGAAAATTGAAACAAACAGTTTATAATGAACGACCAACTACACCAGAGGATACGAAGAACCGAATAGTTAGAGCTTGTGCTGATATTCCATTAATACCATGCACATTACGTAACAAATAATTTTTGCATGACAATAACCTGAAGAGATATTTAGGTGTTCTTATTTAAACGGGCCACCCTGTATTACAATAATACAATTTAAAAAATCAATTTGCATTGGTTTAAAAAAAAATCCATATGCGACTGCTCCCTTGAAGGGTATGTGAATGATAATGCGAGTTACTATACGTCCCAGTCATGGTAGTCTGAAACTCCTTGCGATATACAGTAGGTCAGATCAGAGTCAGATGAGGGGAAATGACTCGAATTCAGGGGAAAAAGTTACCCTCTCCCTGCTGGCACCGGATTAGTCACGTAACATCGTGACACGCTTAAACCATATACAATACTAATAGACCCGGCATAGGTATAGTATGTGTATAGGAAAACCGAGAATTTAGTGTCCGAAAGATGATGGGACACTGTGACGTCACAAGATAAGTCTTAAGATAATTTCAAAATACTTTTCATTGTAATACCTTAATAAAACATATGGAATAAACATTTGTATCTCAAAGACAGTTTATCCTGTTCATTCTTTCCATTTACTGTGTACATGACCCCCCTCTCCCCATGTAAGCCAAGCGTAGGCACTGTCGATGAACATAGCTTGTACATCTTTTGAAAATGTGACGTCACAATGTCTTTCACCTGCTTTCATCTTTCGGACAGGGAAAATTATCTACGCTGTGTCTATAGGTATATATGGTCTAAGGTGACACGTGCAGGACGGAGACAGAACACGTCACGTGACCAGACTGCGGCGGAAGTGGCGGGAGTAGCGTCGTAGAAGGAGAAGGTAGAGTGGGGACACTTACAGTGAGCGTAAAAAGTGATTGTACGCTCTTTAAAACCGAATAACTTTTTTTTAAATTGGACCAAACGATTTGAGTTTAGTGGAGATGTTAGAAGGATTAGTTTACTAGCTAATGTGTAAATAATTGTTCCTAAAAATTGCTATTAGTCGCATTTGCGAAGGAAAAAGAAAAGGTCGCTATTTTTAAAGTTTTTATCTGTGTATGTAATGAAAATTTAGAAGGTGTATTTGGTAGATCTAAGTAAGTTATACACGTACAAGGTTTCATTAAAATCGGTTGACGTATAAAAAAGTTGTGGGCATTGTAACATGTAAAAATCTTCGAATTTGGGGTTTGCGATTCATTTAAATCTCAGATTCTCTACAAATTTTTGCTACTTTCAATGAACTATATATTTCACAAGAACCTTGATCGATTCGAATTCAAAAGAGTTTACGAATACTTCTTACACTCACTGAATGCGATAGTTATTCAGCGAATTTTATGCATTTATGACAAGAAAAGTAAAAATATTACAAGAATTTATGGATAGTGTCATATTATTTTCAACCTATCGAACGTATGAAGAAAGAAAATAAATATTTCACTGCAATTTGCTGCAATTCGTGAAGACAACCTTTATTTTGCATAAAGATCCGCTGTCTGGTGATAGTACATATAATAGTGAATTACGACTTCAACAGTAGGTGAAAATATAAAAGCTTTTTCGTAGGAACAGATAATTTTAATTGTCATTTTTTATTGTCAAAAATTTATATTGTCATTTATTGTCATTTTTTATTGTCAAGAAAATATTCGTTCAGGAGCAGAACAAAGAAAATTGACGGATGCATTGTTCCAAGAGACTTGAACTTGACTATTGTTTACTTAACAAATCGGATGAGATATAAGTGTCCTTACCATTCCTATTGGAGATAGGGTATGGAAATGAATCAAAACCGTTTCACTGATATAAACTCTAAGTTTATTTAAGAGCAAGGAAAGACGTCGTGTCGCAACGAAAGCTAGACTGGAAGTGAAGAAGGCAATATGGAAAAGTCCGTTAGCCACTTAAGGACAAAGGACAAAGGACCAGGCCTACGTCCCATCCCTAACCCTGGCAGTTAGGTATGGAGAGAAAACTCACAGACCCAAAAGTCTGTTTAACATCTGGTTTATTGCCTTGTTCGGTGATTCTCACTTGTAACCATATTCAGTTTTGTATTGGCATTCCAACAATTCCACCAGGCCTGGTTTCACAGTATTTAAAGACATGAAAATTCTTTAATTAATCCCACCCATTTTACAAAAAACGGCCCACCGCGTTACCAAGATGTTCAGGGTGCCGCGCCACTGACAGCCAGCTCGTGCTCGGAGCGGGTGACGTCAGACTCGGCAGCAAGTCAGATGACGAGTCATGACTATGATCATGCACGATGACGTTGGCAGGGCAAGAGAAGGCGACGGTGGACTCAAGAAGAGGAAGGAATAACAGGAACTTGTTTCGCTCCTCTCCTCTACGGCCAGTTCTTTCGAGCGCCTCGCAACGTCGACTTCGCGGCCGGTATGTCAACTGTGCTAGGAATGAAGCTATTCCATCCGCTCGCAACTACTTCCTTCTTATAAATTATCCGCAGGGAATGACAGTGACCCGGTTATCAGTACCCGACTCGCGCCATACTCGCCGCTATCGCTCGTGCAAAATTATTTCGGACGGCGAACGTTTCCTGTGATTTAATCGGCCTCGTTCCTAAGATGATTCATGTGTGACCGTTGCCCGGAAGATTAGCTACGTACCTGACGAAACTGTCAGGTTCTCCGCTTTTCGTTGCTGCCGCCTGACACTTGACGCACACGTGGATAATTCCGCGTCGCTCTTCTGCCAGCAAGCTAAGTATCTCGTTAACCGTTCCGATCTAATTTTGTGCAATCCGATACGCTGCCGCGATCGAGGAGAGCTGCTAACAGTTGGTTAAAGAGACCCCGCGTCTGCGCATCTTTCAGGTAATTAACAATTTTATTAACTTGACGCTAATGGCAAAACATAAAATATCAATTATAAGAAATTCAGATAACGACTCTTAACAATTCTATTAACTTGATGTCTAGACAGCGGATCTTTATGCAAAATGAAAATCTACAGCAGCGATTGTGGAAAGCAGGAGTTAAATAAACATTTATTTCATCCTCTGACATTTTTTTGCAATGAAAACAGCATAACAATATTCTTAGATTTGTCAAATTTTTCACTGTTTTATATTTCACCTAACCAATTTCCTGATAAATGCATAAACATCCGCATTCCATTGATGATAATAATAAAAATGTCCTATATCAGTTTTATAAGAAACAAGGGTCAAATAAAAATTCATTTCCTCTCTGAACAATTTTATTAACTTAAAAATGTCTTATACCAGTTTTATAAGAAACAAGGGTCAAATAAAAATTCATTTCCTCTCTCAACAATTTTATTAACTTAATAATGCAAAATAAAAATATTCTAAATCAATGACAAGAAACAGGGATCGAACAAACATCTTCTCTCAACAGTTTTATTAACTTGACGATAAAAATAAAAATATTCTAAATCAATGACAAGAAACAGTGGTCAAATATATTTCTGCTTTTAATAGCTTAATAATAATGTACCACCAAATTCTTCTGATGTCCTAAAAATGCTGTTATTATCTTCAGCCTGTTAAACATATTAAGAATGAAAACGTATTTCTGTTTCACTCCAGCTTCTCGTAATTCAAGTAGAATATTTTTATTTCGCATAAACATCCGCTGTCTAGTAAACGTGGTGACCTACTGCGCCGAAGTGTAGCGTAATACGTTGGAACGTACACTGTCAATACCGATTTGGTATTGTAGTTATCATAACGCGCCAGGTTTAGCGTGAACACTTGTCTCAATGAAGTCTGCGTCAGCACCTAATTCTGATCTTTTCGCTGACGCGTTATTCAGAACCATGCGTTTTCCCCGGTACACTTATTCCTGCCCGCGCAAGCGATGCTGTTCTAACCAACGCAACGAGCCTCGTTGTAGATCGCATAGATCGTCGGTTCCGTTTGACGGAAATCCACAGAAAGTTTCCACGTAATCGAAACTAGTGCCAATTGCTTCTGTCGACACATTCTACTTCGGCGGCTGCTCGCATCCTACTCGTGCTCGGATTACGAACGTATTATCTCCCACCGTGCTCGACACCTTTACTCCACCGTGCCGTTTTCTGGGACCGTTTATAAGGCAAACACGGCGAACACGACAAAATGCATCTCTTTGTCGCAGATTAGTACTGTATGTAAACTCGAGGAAAAATTGTCGTCGAAGCTTCTGCATTTTCCGGATGTTTCCTTCAGTGGACCTTCAAGTATTTTATCATTAGCAGACAGCGGATCTTTGTGCAAAATAATTGCAACAATCCGGAATTAAATAGAAATTTGTTTTCTTTCTTAATATGTTTAGTAGATTGAAGGTAATACAACAATATTATTAAATTCTTCGAATGTTTCTACTGTTTTAAATTTCACCTACTCATTTTTTGTCGTAATTGCATAAAATCCGCTGTATAATCGTTAGACAAATCTTAAAATCTGAATTCATCGACGATTTAACATTACATAATATCACGTTGACGAACCGTTGTCTTTTATAACGATATTATACGAAAGTAAACATCAGATAAGATTTTTCATTCTTAGTATGTACCACTATTACTTTTCCTTGAGGACATTGATACTTGAAAGCCAAATTAATTTCGCTGGATTAATTTCGTCTAGAGTTTCATATCCTCATAGAACGTAGTTTTTTAATCTTGGTGGAAAAGTTTTTCTGTCGAAAAATAGAGAAACACGCGAAAGTCCACCAGTTATTTCTGTGACTTTTTCTATGAACCATAGTGATACGATAAAACGGTGTTCTCTGGTTGGATAAACTACTCTCGAATTTACGTAACGCGCGAATTCGCCAGTTAATATATCCACGATAACAAGATTGACAGC
Source organism: Lasioglossum leucozonium (assembly GCA_028454225.1). NCBI lineage: Eukaryota > Metazoa > Arthropoda > Insecta > Hymenoptera > Halictidae > Lasioglossum > Lasioglossum leucozonium. The sequence continues at coordinate 14,758,167 of CM052205.1, read as the reverse complement.
GGTGAATATATCATAATTTCATCATAATGTATCATAATCATCATACATACATCATAATCATAATGTACATTTTGCATGATTAAGAAAATAGTTCGAAACAACGTTGCTATCAAGAGTATACGGCAGAAGTCTATTAACAATTATCTCAGTGATCGTACTATAAGAACAGAAACCTAAAAATCTTTTTGTAAATAATAATTCCAAAATCACCTTAATCAGGATGACCTACTGGCACATAATTAAAATGTTTGCACAAAAATCTGTAGCTATATGAATTTTTAAATATATTTTAAATAACCACCGGTGCATAACAATGTTAATATTTATTTAAGAAAATATAGAGATGTGTACAGTGTTGTTTCATGATAAATGTATCAAAATTTGAATGGTGAGTCAAAATAATCAGGATATTTAATAACGTATATTCTTTTATTAGTGTTCCGATTAAATATTTGTCCAAAATAATTATTCGAATAACTTCTTTTTAGTCGCATAAAATATTCGAACAAATAATTATTCATTATTCGTAACAAGTTACTCTTTCTCTATTTCATCGAATAATTCATCATTATTTATCTGAATATCGATTGCAAAATTATTCAAATTATGCGAATAATTGTTGAATGTAGTTTTAGAAGAAATTCAGATCAATTGCAGCTAATTCCTGTACGATTCAATTCTTATTCGGATAAAATCTTATCTAGTTAAATTTTTATTCGATCGAAAATTTTATTCGTTGTGTCTCTTATCCGCTATTCGAATAAAATGTTGCCCGACTCTGGTTAGAGTATGGTTGAATGAACGAGAGAGTTGTAGAATCGGAGAATCGCGTCGACCCCGTTATCCTTTTTCGAGCTTTTAAATTTATCATCATGCGCCGCAAGCGCAATTATTATGCGTGTGTTTTTCAGAAACGAGTTTTGACATCAGGAGTTTTCATCGAGGAGTTCGAATGAAATTACATGCTGATATTCCAAGGGTGACTTATGATGAGTGGTGCGCCCGGATGAGGTCTTCACCGGCCATAATTAAATACCCATGGGTCGGTGGGACTTTCGTCCGTTTGCAAAACTCTCTGAATACGTCGGAAATAAATGTTTCCATTGACAACATTCGATATTTTTATAAGTTCCTGTCATTTGCTAATAGGTGTCGGAACTAATAGTACTTGTACAAGTATAATTTGAGCTGGTATAGCATGTACAGTTACTCACATAATTGATCACACACATTTTAGATCAGAATAATTTTTTTATAAACGGACCAAACGACTTAAATTTCTCTGTAAGGGTAGAAGGAGTAGTTTAGCAAGGATTATAGCAAGGAAAATAAATTTCTACTTCACTCCAGTTTGTTGGAAGTGACGTATAAAAATTTTATTTTGCATAAAGATCTGCTGTCTAGTTATAGCTGACGATGGAAAATAATTTGAATAAAATATTCTCCACTTTTCTATCCACACGAACGATATTTATTTGACAAAAGAATGACAGACACTTATCGAAGTGCCGATAATAAAAGTGGGAATTATTGTTTATCATATGTAGTAACTTTGGTATTGAAAAATGTTGCAAAATAAATTATCCATTTTTATCTAAGCAGTCATATTTATCACATAACATACGACGAAGTCTAATGAAAATAATGCACAATTTCTCAAACATTTAGCAGATGTACGAAATTCCAGTAATTCTAAAATTATAGGACAATCAATCAGCTGATTGATAAGATTGTATACAAAGTGTAAACCAGCTATAGTTCGCTGTTGCGTAAGAGTCAATAACCCGAAGCGAGACAATACAGAATGATAATCATGGTAATAAACTAACAGAGGTGTGTTAGTACGGTAAGAAAGGAATCTAAGACCAGACAATGGAACTATACTCGATTTGACATCGTACCGACGTATTACAAAGTAATAGAACATTTATAAAGAAATACAACAGTCCAAGTATTTGAAACGCACAGATTTAGGACGTTGTTTGACAGTGATTATCTAAACACGAAGAAAAAACTAGAGGTAATACTTACTTTGTTATTACTATCAAGAGACCCAGAAGCCCAAAGAAGTAATTGTTAATTCATTGTATTATCATGCTAGGCCATATAAGGCAATCTGTGCAACACAAAGCAACAATTATTAATATATTCATCAAGCTAGATCAGGTATGGGTAATCTGTGCAATACAAAACAACAATTGTTAATTTATTTAACCGGTTAGGTCAGGTAAGGGTCATCTGTGCAATCCAAAGCAACAGTTATTAATTTATTGATCAAGTTAGCTCTGGGTTAGGCAAATCTATGCTACACAAAGCAACAATTATTAATTTATTGTATGAACAAACTAAGTCAGGTAAGGCAATTTCTGTAACAGAAAGCAACAATTGTTAATTCATTACATGATCAAGTTAAATTGAGTATGGGTAATATGTGCAACCCAAAGCAACAATTGTTAATTTATTAATCAAGTTAGGGCAGATATAAGTAACCTATGCAACACAAAACAACAATTGTTAATTTATTAATGAAGTTAGATCAGGTATGGGTAATCTGTGCAACACAAAACAACAATTATTAATTTATTGATGAAGCTAGGTCAGATAAGGTTAATCTGTGCAACACAAAACAACAATTATGAATTTATTAATCAAGTTAGATCAGGTATGGGTAATCTGTGCAACACAAAGCAACAATTATGAATTTATTGATGAAGCTAGGTCAGGTAAGGGTAATCTGTGCAATACAAAACAACAATTATTAATTTATTGATGAAGCTAGGTCAGGTAAGGGTAATCTGTGCAACACAAAGCAACAATTATGAATTTATTGATGAAGCTAGGTCAGATAAGGTTAATCTGTGCAACACAAAACAACAATTATTAATTTATTAATCAAGTTAGATCAGGTATGGGTAATCTGTGCAACACAAAGCAACAATTATTAATTTATTGATGAAGCTAGGTCAGGTAAGGGTAATCTGTGCAATACAAAACAACAATTATTAATTTATTGATGAAGCTAGGTCAGATAAGGTTAATCTGTGCGACACAAAACAACAATTATTAATTTATTAATCAAGTTAGATCAGGTATGGGTAATCTGTGCAACACAAAGCAACAATTATGAATTTATTGATGAAGCTAGGTCAGGTAAGGGTAATCTGTGCAACACAAAACAACAATTATTAATTTATTGATGAAGCTAGGTCAGGTAAGGGTAATCTGTGCAACACAAAACAACAATTATTAATTTATTGATGAAGCTAGATCAGGTAAGGGTAATCTGTGCAATACAAAACAACAATTATTAATTTATTGATGAAGCTAGGTCAGATAAGGTTAATCTGTGCGACACAAAACAACAATTATTAATTTATTAATCAAGTTAGATCAGGTATGGGTAATCTGTGCAACACAAAGCAACAATTATGAATTTATTGATGAAGCTAGGTCAGGTAAGGGTAATCTGTGCAACACAAAACAACAATTATTAATTTATTGATGAAGCTAGGTCAGGTAAGGGTAATCTGTGCGACACAAAACAACAATTATTAATTTATTAATCAAGTTCGATCAGGTATGGGTAATCTGTGCAACACAAAGCAACAATTATTAATTTATTGATGAAGCTAGGTCAGGTAAGGGTAATCTGTGCGACACAAAACAACAATTATTAATTTATTATATTATCATGCCAAGTCAGGTAAGGCAATCTCAGGTGGGCAAATTTTGAATTTATTGTATGAATAGACTGAAATCGGGCCGAGGTAACTGGTGTGCAATTTAATTCCCATCCAACAACCGATACCGCTGAAATCTGCAGAGAATTGGAATAACACCGTTCCGTTGGAACACGCGGCCATCACGCGGCAGCCGACTGAAGATTATTCGCAAATGTGAACGGACTCGACCACTCGTCAGATATACCTCTCGTTCGAACTGATAATCTGGTTATTCATTTGTCGTCTGCAAGACGATTCTCATCTCAGGTCTCGGACAGCTGTTCGCACGTCGGCGTCGGTGCCCCATTCTAACAGTGACACTCTGCAGAAAAGTAAGTTGAAATTCCGCTTGTTCTCTACTGCAATCGAGGCACAATGGACTCGCGTTACCTACACCGCCAGGTGAATATTGTCGAGGTTAAACCACCTGCAAAAAACCTATTTACGAACACAGTCTTAATGTTTACTGTATACTGTCCAATAAATGTGGCAATATGTGTCATTCCTTCTCGCCGTTGTGGACGAGTATGCGGGTGTAGCACGAATTGGATTATCGATCGAAATACGGTGGAATGCGTTTAACAGTCGTGATTATCGAAATTTAATAAAATGCAGCCAGTATTTCAATAACATTATGAAAAATAATGGAGCATTTATGAGTAGAACAAAAACATTTTAAAAAATGGAATAAAAAACCCTTTGTGAACTTGTTCAAATTGTTAGAAGAAAATATTTTTTTATTTATAGAAAGAAATTAATAACTTTTTCTCATTCCTAGCAATTATTTTATTGTACGCAGAGATCTACAGACTGACTATCAATAATGTTTTATATATTACGTGTATCACAGTTTTAATTATTTTAGCTGCTTTTACAATGGCGCCGTCACTTTGTATTAACTATTTCGTAGTAATAGCATACATATATTGACGTACTTATTATATTTATACATAATCATTTTACTAATATTTACGTATTTGAAATAAAAACAAACTATATTACTAACAATTAAATATAGTAGGACACTTCGAATATTTTTTTTTGTGATTGGTATGAAAATACAGTTTATTTCTTATCATCAGACATATATGTATATATTTACCTGCTTCGGTAGCTTACGTAACTAATTGTTCAATAAGTTATGAATTCGTTAAAAACTTTGAATTGAAACGCTGATAGTCACCTATTCATAATGAAACTACGGATTGTATGCATTTATGGCAAAAATGGTACCATTTTAAACAAAAGAAAAATTAAAATAATCGAATAGTATCGACATAGATACTATTTTCAATTTGTTAATATTATTAAAAGAATAATGAAAGGTTTATTTGGCTTTTGTTCCTTGAAAACGATGAGAATTTTTATTTAACATAAAGATTTGCAGTATATTCATGATAATTTACAAATTGTAATAATATTCTTAATATTTTGTTCTAAATTTAAATTAATTTATATGTACATACATATATATATACAATATATATAGTCTTGTTATGAAAGAGAATTTATTACAATTGTCAATATTGTATTATTCATTGGTATTAAATTTAATCTTAATCTAATTCCGAAGCATGAGAACGATATCTTAGCGGTAGCGAATAAGGTTACAATGATAACGTATAAAATATTTTATACAATACGATGTACAATAATAAGCTGCTTAAAATTTCATATTGAGAAATGCAAAATAAAAATCATACTTTGCAATATCGTTCGAAATTTACAAATTTGCACGATTTCTTTCAATCCCTGTTTAAACATTTATTGCTTAGAACTGTTTGAAGTCCCTTGTTTATGAACTCTTTTTATTTATTAAAACTGTTTCAAGTCATCTTTCTTTATCTTTATCGCAACATCCGTTTTTAAAAGCTTTCAACCCTTAACATTCAATTTCTCATTTTATAACATTTATTATATTTCGTAAACAAAATGGTAAATGTTTATGCATTAGTATCTTCAATTGTATATATTTATAGTGTACCATTCCTTCCCAATTAGTTAGTTTAATACTTCATGTCCCGATCATTTTTTGAAACAAACATAATTTATACCACACTTCTTCATTAGAAGCTACATGTGCTTCACTGTTAATTATTATTGTCCCAATAATTGACTCCCACTATATTTCATCTGACATTAGCACGTGAATAACGCATATAACACTCGCACAGCCCATGCAACAATTGGCTGTTGATAAGAAGAAACACAGTTATGACAACAAGTGAGAAATATTGTTATATCTACGTCTTGAAATAAGAAAGACACAACTTGCCACCAACAGTCAGATAAATTCACTTTCAACCCTCAAATAGCGGATCATTCAGACCCGCAATACTCTAATAATATTTAATTTACTTTTGAATTTGTAATAGATTTGTATGCAAATTTCATAAATTAGTAAAGGATAAGAGAAAGTTGCCAATATCGTATCACATAAGAAATTTTGCTCCTAGAAGAGAAATATGGTTTTTCAAAAAGTAATGTTCCAACATTTCAAAAAAACAATTTATTTACGATGACTTATTATTTCTATAGGGTGATCCATAACTGGTGGAAAAAGGGTGAATCTACATAAAAAAATAAGTCGAGAATGTGGAATAAAATTTGTTCATATGAGGCTTTGTTTTCGAGAAAATAGAGTTTGAAAATTCGACGATGCGTCTGGTCATGATCTACCGATTCTACTTACAAATTATTTCTTTATGCAAAATTATGCAGGATTATTTCTTTATGCAAAATCGCCCCACAAGTATTAAACACCCTGTATAATGTCGTAGCTTTTTTCGCACATTAGGTGAAAATTAACACCAGAATGAGGAAATGTAGAATATTAATTCCACTTTTAATATAACTCGGTAATATTTATTATCGTGTTTAATTCAATAGTTTCTGCAGTTGCTTCGTGATATTGTTGCATCTTTCTAATGATTTGTCCATGGTCTTTTGTTATCTTCATTTCAAACATTTATGTTAGCAGCAATTTACATTTATAAACTCGTGAGACACCATTGTTTAAACGTTACTATTTACAGTAGGGGTATACTAAAATAAATTAGCGTACATCGTGAGCTATTGTTTTGCTATTAGTTTAAAAAAACACACACATACCAATGACTCTGTATTTTACACAATTCGGAATATTGTCTAGGACAATGCATGCGATCTTTATGTACGCTATGAGTAGTTTTCGTGTACTCGAATCCAAATAAAGCGTTTTGGTTAATCTTAGTGTTATCGTGTCTAGACGATTCTCGTAATTGGAAACGATAAGCAAAATGGTACAGATTCCATCGCCATTTTTATATGTGTAATTAGCACAAGAATGATTGAATAATCAAATATCACTTACTTAGCAAATGGTCTTCAAATCGGAAGAATATTCTGTGAAGTCTTATCATTAGACTCCGGATCGTTATGCCAAATGAAACTTGTCTAAGCTAACTGTACGAAGCAGATGTTCCATTAAAATATATTTCCCCTTTTAATAATTTTGATAAGTTGAAAATAAAAGAACAATGTCCTTAAATTTTTGCAATGTCTTTTAGATTTTGTATTTAATCTATTTTTGTGATAAATGAGTAAAATGTGTAGACTACTTATCAATACAATAAGAACAAACTGGTTCAAACATTTTAAAAATTGACCATGATCTTATAGGACGTTTTTTTATTAGTTTCATTTTATTCTCGCCAACAATACGATTTTTTAAGTACTACCATATAAACAATATTTTATTTTCACAATATAATTTTATTGTTTAGACACGGTCTACACGAGAATGGAAAAGATAAATAGCAAAACGTCGCTGCCGACGAAAGACGTACCGGCAGATAAACTAATTCAAACTGATTTGAAACCGAAAGTTTTGCCTGCGGAAAAATTAAAGAGCGTCATTGTTAATCATGAGCGTCAGATCGAGCTCGAAAAGAAAGAGAAAAAGAACAAGAGTGAAGACAAAATACAACAACAAAATCAGAACTTCGCGTGTTGTAAACTGGAAAAACCAAAAACTGAAAATGTGAAACCGAAAACCGTCGAAGTGGAGAAAATTAAACGAAAAGTTGAAGACACGTTAGTGAACAAGGTGACGGATGATGTTGGTACGAATCAAACCAAATTACCGCAATGCAAAATGATCCCAATCGTCAAAGAATCGGTAAGTTCAATTTACATAATAGAGAAAAGAAAGATTATACTAAAATATTATATATTTAAAAAAAACGATTACTTGTTTAATATTGAACTATATGACTTGGATTTTTTTGAGAAGTTACAACAATTGGTTGTTTTACTGAAAAAAATTTTTGAAAAAATTGCAATTGGTCGAAATTGTAGAGAAAATAGTAAAAGTTGTATTTTACAGCTTTTTTATGTGGGTTTATGTTGAAAATTTAGAAAACACGTTTCGTAGATCTGTATCGATTTAACATATCCTGAAAATTTCATAAAAATCGGTCAACGTTGTAATGAGCTACGTGCGTTTAAACATGGTAAAAATTGCAGGTTTTCACGATTTTCAGCCTCTAACTGCAATGAATCTAAGGATTCTTCTATTTTTCAATGCCTGTCGTGTTTTCCCGCATCAACCGATTTCGATGAAACTTTCACAATGCACATAATTGACACAGATGATCAAAACGTATTTTAAAAATTTTTTAAAATGCAACCTTTTTATTTATAGTATTATATACCTTTTTATTTATAATATTTTATAGTATTTTCTCTACAATTCCGACCAATTGCAATTTTTGAAAAAAATTTCTTGTCATATTATGTAAACTAATTGCTCTAACTTCTCGAAAAATTTCAAATCGTATGGTCGAACATAAAAAAAGTTATCGTTTTTTGAACAGCGTCGGAATATTAATGGGAGTCACTGTATGTATAATAATAAAATTTACATTAAAAAATGCAAAAATAATTCCTCCCCGACGGGGAATCGAACCCCGGTCTCCCGCGTGACAGGCGGGGATACTGACCACTATACTATCGAGGATTGGAACGATTGCTATTTTTTATATCAGGTACACCTACCACACATTTAGATATTTTAGTTTAATTACAATATTGTTAATATTAAACTAATTTGAGTAGAATTGATACTTTCTATATACACTGTACAGACACCTATGTATACAGTGACTCACATAATTGATCACACACAATCAGAATAACTATTTTTATAAATGGACCAAAAACTTTCAGTTTCTCTGTAAAGCTAGAAGAATTAGTTTACTATAGATATACAGGGTGACCCACGCAACTTGTTCACCCTCAATAACTTCCCAAATATTCATTGTGTGAAAAAACTTTTTCTAGAAAAGTTTATTAGCCGTAAACTTAATAGTTAACGAATAGTTTCACTTTGTTTCTTGAAAAGGGCCCGTGCATGATATCAAGTAAGAGTTTCAATACCAGCAAAGATTTCCGTAAATGATTCGTTAAAAGATCACTACTTTTTTACTTGAAATTTAACGCTCTTCTATATTTCGGCATAAAAAATATAGCATTCCATTTAAAAAAGAAAAAAACGAAATCGACCTTGTAATCTCCGAAACGTCTTCACTTACAAAAAAATATATAAATTACATAATGTATCCCTTCAAACCACACAACTTTTCTCGAAAAAGTTTCTTCATACAATGTATACTTTGGAAGTTATCGAGGGTGAACAAGTTGCACTCTGTATAGCTACGAACAATTAAAAATGAAAATTCCGGTTTTACACGACTTACGACCTACGGTTGTGATTTTTACAATTTTTGATAGTTCATAATTCGTGTTTACGCTGTAACCGTACGAATGTAACGCGCGAGTTTCGACTGGTAAACTCACCATAAATTGTAAGGTCCGGATTGAATTATTGAACCCTTCGCGGACGCGTTTCGATACCCGTTGTCGCCGACTAATCTCGGTAATCTGATTCAAAGTGATGGCGTATAACTTATACTTGTGTTTGAAAACGTTTCGACCCTTGAAAGTTCGACGATCGACTGAACTGACCCTCGTCGCGGCAAGGAGCACCACTCCTCCCTTGCGACTTGTAGGCGTTCCCTTTTTTGGAAGTTTCGTTTCGAGACTTCCATTTCCATGCAGGAGAAATGCGCCGATTGGTTCTTGCCGAACGCTGCATTTTCCCAATCAGCGCATTCTTAATGTATCGTCAGCACCCTCACGCCCAGAGCGTGCCTTGTCTTGGAGAGGGTGGGAGTGTTAGCCGCATGACCGTGGAGTCTTCGTGGCCTTGGGCAACGTTGCGGGGATTCCTCCAGGCCTCCAGATCGCTTCGCTTTCCGTTGCGCGCTTGGTTTGGGATGACCCTTCGGAAATTCCCCGTTTATGGCACGTCACGGCTATTGAGGAAGACGGGAACGAATGTTGTCGACGCCGAATGGTCGCCAAATGTGGAAAAGTTCCGTACCGAGCTATGAAAGTAATAGCAGGGCCGGCGCGAGGCAGGTTCAGCGCGTTCGTCGGAACCCAGCCTTGCGTTTTGAAAGGCCCCGCGGTCTATGAAAACTCATCAGTAGACTGCGGGTCTTTATGCAAAATAAAAATTGTCTGCGCCGATTGCAAGGAGTAAAAACTAAATAGAATGTTATTTCATCCCTTAAAAATTTAAATTGATAAGAAATTATATATTGACATCATCAATTTCTAAAATTTTCCTAGAATTTGGAGTTTCATCTACTCAATTTTGCTATAAATGGATAAAGATCCGCAGTCTACTTATCAGAGATTTTGCAGGACCCGAAGTAGCAAACTCAATCAATTTTGGTGACGTAATCAAAGATTTTGCGGCGAAAAAAGCGAGAAAAATTACGTAATATTCGTGTTACGAAAAATATATGTAACATCCCTTGTACTTGTAATAAATAATTCCTTATTGTGAAGTTTAAGTATAGGATTTGAATGTGTATTCTGACCCCACAAAAGGTCACACGCCAATCCTGAGTAACAGGCACGTGTTACCTTATGAAAATGACAAGATTTGATTTCTTTAGACTTTGCTCGGTTGTTATTGTAATATATGCTCCAATAACGATATTTATTACATCATTTCTTGTGAAAGCATCTTTACAATTTGAATAATTGTAAAATAAAAAGTCTAGAACCGCTAATATCACCGGTCGTGGTAGCTTTAGTACTCTGTTCCTTCACAACGAAACAATTCGTAAACCAATTAACCAATTTCGATGAAATTTTTGTTCAAGCAGTGGATGGAATTATCTATGTTTATAAACGAACCATGTATTTAACAAAAAACATTACATGTAACACAAAAGATGTTCAATCAACTGACAAATTTTCCATACAAAACGCTTCCTCATGCACACTCATTTGCTCATTTATTTCGTTCAATAAAATTCACTTAATACATTTTGCCTCTCACTCATTATGCTTCTTTCTCATTCTCACCACACATATCCACACAATTTTCTGTATGTACATATGAATCTGTACAGAAATTCCCACCATTTATTTTCTAACTGTTAAAATAGCGCCTTGATCTTTGTCACAACAGCTCGGGAAGAGATAATTTCTTTGGCACGGATAAACAAGAGACGAATCACCAGTTCGGAACATAATCCAAAAATTATGCAACGCCTATTGACTATGTGATTTCATTTTCTCCCTTGTTCAAGGACCTTTTCCCGAAACTGGCGTCGCCTTTCCGCTGAGTGTGGGTCTGTGTTGTCATTGTCATTGAGTGGAGTGCGACCGATCTGTTTTCCCGTTTCGAAACAAGACACTCAACTTTCAGCCGTACCCAAGTCCGTAACGAATTCTAAGGGCCTAGCACATCAATAAACCACTCAAAAATTGTGTCGACTATTTCTGTTCGATTCGATCGTAGCACAGACCCAGACACGATGCCTAGACAATTCTAGACAATTTTTGATACATGACACTTGGTTTTTCTGAATTATTCTTCCACAGTTCAAAAATCTGAAAAATATGGGGTGAAAAATGTCGAATTGGACTTCTCGGGGAAAACCCATGGGGGTATACCGTCAGGTAGAAAACATGCTGGCAACGGGGGGGTCCTTATGACTAGAAATTAGCTGAGCGGTCACTCTTGAAGTGACGCTCAGTGTGTAAATTCCTTTTCTTTAGAATAAATCGCACTCATTGGCGGACGGCTTCACCGTCAATACGTGTTTTACTTCAACACCCGCTCCGATCGTCCTGTCCCAGGAATATACAGGGTGGCCCACATAACTCTGAACAGCTCAATATCTCGAAAACTATGCCATCGATTTTAAAGTTCTTAGTCTTAAATTGCATGGAACTGAAGGGCCTTTCTGACTACATAAACGTGAAGTGGCCTCCCTTCCCCTTTAACGGGGGAGGGGAGGTACCTTTGTAATTTAAAATGGAACCCCCTATAAAATGTTACACATTTAGATTCTACAGGAAAAAACAAGTCAATTTTGTCTGAAACATTTTTTTGTCAGATACTTCCAGTATATATAGTTACGGACTGTTCTACCCTCTTCTGTCTTATAATATTCCTTACAATGGATAGCGCTATAATTATGTACCGCAGTGTATAAAGCGACTGTTTAAGAATCTGCAGTTTTTTTTTTTTAATTTTCACGGGGAACAATTAATTGGCAATTCATAATGGGTTTACAGGATGGACAACATCCAACAAATGTTGCTGTTCCGCGGAAGTATCCCCCTTTGTCGAAACCACTGTTAAGTGTACGTCCCATTGTGTTGGCAACTCATTTAGTGCCTTCGTTACCAATTGAATTGTTCGAAGTGCTTGTGGAAGCAATCGAAGTTGCAACTGAAAAGCCGGTTGTGTTGATGTACGAACCTAGGAGCCATAGACCAGTTGCGAAGGATGTCGTTGATATCGGTACGTTGAGACTGCTATGTTTAATTTTTCTATAGAGTAATGATGTCCCTTAATAAATGAACATAAGTAGTACACAAATAATAATTTTTAAAAAATATGTATATGGTTTATGCACCAGACACGATCCAAAACTCTCTGTCAATAAAAAAAAAATTGCTGTAAGTGTTGTGAATTTGTTGTGTTTCTTTTAGCTATCTTGCCAGCAAGCGAAGTTTGGGAAGACGGTGAACTTTTGCCCGCAAGTTTTTGTTTCCAACACCATTTGAATAAAAATAATTCGCCGTCTGTTTACGCCGACGTTATCGTAGCTACCGATCGGGCTCCGCATGTTGAAGTAAAAATAAAATTCCAGTAGAAATAACAATCGTTACCGTAAACTTATTAACATGTATATATCTTGAACTGCAGGACATAATAGATCTTCGTGGTCATCGATGTTCTCTGCCAGATCGGAAAAAACAAATTGGAGCAGCTGCATTGATTTTTAATTATTTGTATAGCAGAGGCGAAAATCCGACCTTCTTTGGCAACACGCTGGGTTCGTATATGTATATTATGAAAAGCAATTGCGCGTTGACTGTTACGATGCATAAGAAATTGATCTACATTAGAAATCGATTTTCAGACGCCGAGACGCAAGTTGCAGCTCTGCAGATGGTAGCAGGAAAGCAAGCAGAAGTTGGGATCATAGAGTCGCCTGTTATTAAGTGCCAAAAGAACACACTTCCGGGTATCGACTCGGTTCAAATTTTAACAAGTTTGGGACCTTTACCACCTTATCGCATCATGGTAAAAAGGACACTTTCAGGTATGTTGACTTCATGTTGATTTCATGCATACGATAAATGATATTTATTCGTTCGATTCACAGGCGATGTGGTGAAACAGATCACAAATTATCTGCTGAATATACATCAAGACAAAGAATGGCTTGACAAATTTGCTTCATTTGGTGTTACAAGCTTTGCGAAGAATTCTACAGAATTTTATGATCAAACGGATGTGAAAGCTGTAGTTACAAGTGTGCCATACTATTAAAATTTATTCCTTTTTTTACTAGATTACATAATAGATACACATAATCACATCATCCACTTTTTTTACATTTCTTTACGTTTATACTTTTCGCAAGTTGAAAGTTTAATAAATACAATATTTTTAATATCAATTTTCGATATACATATATAAATTATTTTAAGTTACACTATCTGCAAATTATATATCAAATAATTTTTAATAACATTAGGTTGTAATATTAACTATTAACAAGACTTCAAGGAATAGCTCAGGAGATACTGCCTGGTTGCTTACTAACAAAGTGCAAATCGTTTTCATAAAATTTTCATAAAATTTCTATTACTTTACTATGGAAGTAGTTTTTTTAGATTATATATATATACATATATATATATATATATATATATAAAGTTTTATATATTTATTAGTTAAGTTTTTATTCTATTTTTAATTGCATCTAGGTTTTAATTTTTACCATTGATGACAGCACAATCTTGATCCACCTGATATCGGTACAAGTAAGAATGTTATGAATTATTAAATTTCATTGACAACATTTGCAACAAATAATATATATATATATCTTATACAAACTGAGGTAGTGCTTTTGAAAAATTTTCTGTCGTGAATAAAATATAGAAATCAATATCATAGATAAAAACTTTTTAATCAAAATCTTAATTTGTACAAGAAAAAATACCAAAGCATTATCAATTAAGTAAATTAAAAAAAAGATTTAAAATTATTTGGCAACTAGATGTTGCATAAAAAATTACTAAGCACCCTAATTTCACAAAAAAAAGATTCTTATATACAAATTCGATATTATTATTTGTACTAAATTGTATTTATAAATCTATTTAATACCAATTAAGTTTGTATTCATTTCTTTTAAACGAACTTAGTCAAATTAAACAATTTTTAGTTTAATTCAATCAAAATCCCTTTAAACATAAATTCTCATTCGTTCAATATCCAACTTGGCGTTAGTAACAAAAAATAATTTAGACAATACTATCTTATAATATAAAGAATATAAATATGAAATGTTTTACAAATCCTTACTGCAATTTCCGGAACAATAGAATATTATAAATCACCTTATATCGATTGGAAATCACCAGAAATTGGAAGAAAGCTGACCATCAGGTTGCGGTATAAAACCTGTTGTTAAGCAGTTTTTTAAAAATTCTTGAAACCGTACTACTGGACCACCACCAATGCATCCTATAGCTTGCATACGTGAGTAATATTCGTCCGAAAGCAAAATCAAAAGTTTCTGAAATTGTCGTGGATAAGCAGTCCACAATGCGTTTCCGGCAACTTCGAGCATATCTAACAAAAGAGTTGCACAAAGATCGGCTATTTCCGTTCGTGGTTCTAAAACACAATTGTATACGTCAGAAAATGTACATATATATACATATTTTACAATGTTTTTTTTTGTGTAATAATTACCAATATTTAAGACAGCAGCTAACCATCGCCAAGCATATTGAAGTCCATGGGGATTAGTTTTATTCACTCCTTTCCTTTGTGACGTGATAGTAATGGAAGCATACAATCTCATTAAACCGGACATTCGTTTCAAAAATTTATCATGTTTCTCGACTGTACCATCTTCAGCATATTTATAGCCCATTGATTTGTAATAATCTTCATTCGATTGTCCTTCCATTTTGGGTAAAAACACAGGGACAATATATGGACAAGCATTATGAAAATGTGACAAAAGAAAATCACCAAAATCGGGATGATCATTCCAAATAGCTACAATAACTGCAGCAATTGGAAACGCCATTTTGGATTTACTTGAAACAAGTGTTTCACCTTGATTCTGTAAAACCAACATACGTTCTTGTATCAGCAAAACCTTCACAAAAGATGTAGTAGCATACACAGGTTAAGAATTATATAAAATTACGTACAACTATCTTTTTAGCCAATACATTTTTACAAAACGTTGTACCCTGAGAATATTGGTTAACATTTGGGGAAGATTGTCCTATTAGAAGATTATGTAACCTTTCGTATTTATCATATAAATGTTGTCTGTTAATACCAGAGATTGCATTTACAGGTATGTTTATTGCTTTTTGACATTCAAATCTGAACTTTTTCGTGCTTGCGGACTGCAAAAATTCATCATAACTTTTCGCATAATTTTCCAAAAATTGTTTACTATTCGCATACATTTGTAATGATTCTTTGTCAACGCATTCATATAAATCAGCTACAAATAAGGAAAATCTGTTTAATATGTATATATTAAAAATACGAGTTATTGTTACAGGTGTGCGAGAACTCGAAAATGTCAGATCGGGGCGAGACGAGAATTTTATTTAGGATGGGGGCGGCTTCTCGACCCGATGCCTTCTCGATCCCTCCCGACCACCTGGTACCCTACATTTTCGAGTTCTCACAGACCTCTAATTATTGTAATACTTGTCAAACTCACATTTGCTTTCATTCTGTTCATTTGTTGGAGCAACTGTTTCTTCAACATGAACAGTTGGTAAAGTTACCGGTGGAATGTTTGAAGTTGTATTCTCTATAATTTGTACATTTTGTTGCTGTTCTTTATCTTCAAGGTTGTTTTCACTATTGGGGATAGTACTGCTGTCAACTTGTTCCAAAGTAATTATCTCAGGACTAGCGTGAATATCATTAGGTTTTGGTACTTCTAAAATTTCAGGTTCTAACTCAGATTGCTTTAAAGTTTCCTTATTAACTAAACTTCCTTGGTATGCAGTGTTTATCCTTTCTAAAATTATATCAAACAAAAGATAAAGTTTCGAAAATTGAAGTACGAAAACAGGTATAATTAATCTCTTACCTATTTCTACTATAACTATACACAATATTTCTTCCATTTGTTGAGCAGCTTTCTTCATAGTATTTAAATCAGTTGTTGCCACATCTCCTGTCTGTACAGAACACATAATCATATCAGTTCATGTTTTTTCAACATGTTTTCATAGCATTTTTTCAAATTGTAATTCTTACCATAATTTTTTCATCTATAAGCCCTACTTGATGAAATAACTCATCTAATTTTGCTTTACAGGATGAGAACAGAATAGAAACAGGTTTTATATCGTTACAGCTCTGAGCGGTCAAGAAAATAGTATCATACTTGGTTTTAAATATATTTCTCAAATTTATTATTGATTTGATTAATTCTTGTTTCTCTTTCATTCTTTTCCTGTATTCCTCAACTTCCTCTTGTCGTTCGTGTCTTTTTCGTATTTCTTCTTGCTCTGCTCGATTTTCTTCTGCTAATATATCCTCATAATTTTTTTTACTTTTACATTCACGTTCTTTTGCCATATGGGACCGAGAATTTTCCATATCCTCCTTTATGGCTTTCCCCTTTTCATTCATTTGCTGCCAATGACGGTCAATTTCTTTCTAAATATGGAAATTCACATTTCTTAAGTTTTATAATTGGTATTTCTTGATCGTTACACTTATATTTATATTATTTTATTCGTTATGCTAAATTAATATTCTACAAGTGATAAACTCGAAATTAGGAAAGAATTATATTACCTGAACTTCCTCTTTCCTCTGGTATTCGCTTTCTAAGAGAATTTTTTTAACGGAAAATGTAATGCCACTGTGCACAGATAGCTTGTTGTTTTTTAAATAGCTTGTCTTTTGAGGAGGTTTAATATTACAAGAATTCTGCTCATTTTCTATGTTCTCTGATGTTTTGTCTTCATTCTCGATCATTGTAGATTCAGGACCTATTGTAATCCTGTCTACATTTTGTTTTATAAGCAAAACTTTCTTTAAAACTGACGCTTTAAGGCCAGCAAAATCAGAAGTGATATCGTTCATGTTCTGCATTTATTAATGAAAAAAAGAATAATACTATAATATACAGTTATAAATAATTACAGATCAAAATTATGAAATTATACGTACCATGTCGTCTTCGTCGCTATCAAAATGTGGCATGTTTGCAATCGTGTTGAGAAAATAGAATATGACGTAATAAATTTGAGAGATTCGATTATTTACAGAAATTTATAAATATTATTGTAACCTAAAAAATTTTATTTGTTCACATTCACTCTAAATACATTCAAACACAGTTTTAAGAATTACTTCACGTGTTGTCATAACAATAGAGTTTTTATGAACTCTATTTTATTTTAAAATATTAACATTTCTTTCATGTTCCGAAAATATTTCAACAAATACACCATTCACCCCTCAAACATGCCAAAACTAACTGTAAACTGCAATACATTATACATACATTGAGTATACTATCTGACCTTCTGAGGGCGCTTTAAACGCAATTTCTAAATTTGAATTATTCAATTATTATTTGAAATAAAGAAAGTATGCAAACAATGAACTGTGAACTCAATAAATATTAAACCTAATAAATTTGTATATTATACTGTATTTTATATTTAAAACCGTCATTTTAAATGAGAAAAGAAGTAAAAAGGACGAGTCGATTTACAAAAGTTTATTTTTCACTATACTCTAAACAAAGTTGTATAAAGAGGAAATTATAAGTACAACATACGTTTTTAAACGATTGCAATAATTGATTTTGTTATTATATACAGTACATTCTGTTTCACTCTACTAGTATCTTAATTCAATATTCTTTACAAAACGTATGAAATCAGAAGATAAAATTAGTCTTATTATCCCACAGTCGTAATATAATTGCATTTTTATAAAAGCACAATTGTATTTGATATTTGTTTGATGAGAGTACAGAAAGACTATATTATGTATAATCAATACTACAATAAAGTCATTAATATTATTCAATAATGAAACAGTGGTCAGACAGGATTTTACAAAAAGTAAAAGGTGAAAAAAGCATCTAAATAATAGTACGATTCCTAACTTATAAACACTTTAATTTTTAGATGTATTATGTTTTGAATAAATCGATACAATTTTGAGATATTTCACTAAAATTTGCAATTTTAATGATATATTATATTCGCCTAAATATTGGATAACTCGTTACATTGCATTATTTCAGTATAAACTTAAAATTGAATTCTAATTTTACAGTTCCAAGCTCTACATATACAATGACTTACTCCATATGAAATGATGGACTTGTTTGGCACGATTTCATTGCTTTTTACCGCTACAAATTACGAAATCCTTTAATTAATTCATTTTGAATGTACGATATTGCACACGATCATTACTATTATTTTTAAATGGTAAAGTTAATGTAATTTTCATAATGTTCGAAAAGTTATGTTATTCAATCAAATTATATTAGATGTATAGGTGACAATAGTGGTAAATATTGCAGTTTTAATATTCGAATAAATCGATCGTTGGTATGGTACATGTGTAAAGTGTATCTTACAAAATATGTAGGACCTAATGAACTAAATTATATTGGCAACTATTCGGCATGCTTAATTATGACTATAGATACTCGACTAATAGTCATTGCGCCTGATACTACTTGATAAAAAGAATAAATAAAACTTCTACAGTTATTCCGAAATGAATTAAATCAAAGTGGAGCGAAACTGTTAGTCTCTACCTTTCGTTGCATACAAATAAAAAAAATAGTACCTTTGAGACTTTCACAAATTATTATACTGTCAATTTCGATACAATAGTATATACGCGATTAGTATTAAACCTTATTAATTAGATTAGGTTTCAGCAACGATCAATTGCACTATTCCTACTCATTTCCTTCTTATCCTACACTCTTTTTCAGACTCAATTCATTACGGAAGGTGTACATTATTTCTTCAAGAATGTGATGCACGTGAAAAAATAAATAATTTAATGCAATTTTATTCATGTTGTAATGGAAACTTTTAGAAATTATGTTAATTTCAAGCAGTCTCTTCAATTCCGTTATTATTATATTAGTCTACGCCAATGTGCATTGTCACCATCCCTGAAGAATTTATTTTTTCCTATTATATTCATTTCACATAAAAAATTATTCACACATGAACTTTTTATATAGAAATATGCAACAATTGTTCAATGAAATAATAATAATTTTCATTTGAAACCACAAACAAATTGCAACTGTTCAAAAATGTAACTCATCACTTGTTTTCATATTTCCTACTCTGTATGGTTCAAGGTTAGTACTATAGTTTTCAGGTACACGTAAAGGTAGATCTATCAACCTATGAAAGCAGAAAACGGATCTGTGTTTGAATAATTTTTCATGTAAAACAAATTCCTTTCCTGCAATCATTGAAATTCGTTACTAACTACCTTTATGTGCTGTTAATGCGTTCATAGAACAGAAGATATGGTGTAGCACATAAAACTTCAATTAAAGACATGTTCTCAACTACATTATCGGAAGTGTATAGCCACTGATTTGGTTTATTTCCTTGTCTGTAGCAGACAAAATGCCCCGAATCAACTGGTCCACGATGTTCCACTACCGCACGTAACTGATACCTATATTTATCAAATTTTGTTGTCCGAGTAGCAAGCAACATTGTTGCTTCAGGATCCCCCTGCAAATAGTTTTTATACTCATACATTTTCAACTAGCATTATTTTATTATACAGGGTGGAAACCATGCAACACTTGTTTGAAAATTTTTTTCGTACAACAAATAACTTATGGGTTATTTGAAATCGTCATGTTACAAAACTCACCCTGTATATAGAAATATATTTAATAAAATAAAATATACCCGTGCATTTCGTTTCTTTGTTTCTGTGAACGTATAAGGATCCAACGTTAGTACTTGAGGAAATTTTACTGGATCATCTCTTTTAATGGGTGTTCCTGAAGAACTCCATGTAGTTCTTGATATATGTAAACACAAACATTTAGGAAGTTTGCCAAGAGTTAAAGTTTTAGTAGCTAAACAACGCATTCCACATCCATCGCACAGTACATCTTGAACAATCTCACTAGTTACGAAACGCGTTAGTAGTTCTTCTAACGTATGGTATGTTCCAATATGTATCCCCAATGGAGGTAAGGGTAGAGAAACTGTTTCAAGTTTGTCATAACGAACAGGAGACTGTAAAAAGTAAAACTTATTCATTTTATGTAACTGACCACTATACAAGATTGGTAAACTATATAAAAACTGACCTTCCAATTGCAGTTACTGCATTGTAATTGACTAGTTAACAACCCTGAAAATGGATGCACTTCTATGGACATCGGTTGAAAATTAGGAACAGGCATGGCACATAAAGAGCTCCATGATCTAAATTCTTTATTTTCTTCGTTTCCAATATTCTTTGAAAGTAATTCTGATGATCTAGCAATAATCATACCAGGCTTATTATAAGCCAAGGGTATATTAGATATTGATGATGTAGAGGATATAACATGATTGTTGCAATTTCTATCAAATCCATTTGGCATATTTAAATTTTTGTTAGCTGATACAATATCATTACAAGATACACTTCTGAGGTTTGCAGAATCTCCGAACTTTTTTGTATCTATCAATACTGTCGGACTTTGTAGTAAAGCATCGGACAAACAACCTTTCTGAAATGATTTTTATCAATGACTTGTATTTGTTCATAATACTCGTAACTTTAATTTAATAATTCCTTTTATTAAGCATACCCTGTTTGTAGGTTGAATTTCTGCTTGTATTGCATTAAGTACAACATGAAACAGTTCATGTGCATCTTGATAACCTGGTGCAAAACTCCATAGATTACCAAGGGATGAAATTATTTCAATTGGTGTTACGTCACCATAAAGATCCTCTGTATATCCATTGATTTCTAACAAAAAAAAAATTATAATTGTGTTTCGTCTTTTATTTTAGCTTCAGCTGGAAGCTCAACTATATGAAAAAGATTAAGTGTTGTAGATTATTATGATAATAGTGATTGTCATGCGAAGTTCACATACTAATTATAGTCAAATTTACACATAGAATACATTCTTGAAAAACATTTGACATTTTTTTATCTCCTATTGTATAAATGTAGGTAAAAAATGTAAAAATAAATAAATTATATTAAAATTGTGCTAAAAATAAATAATTTGTATACCAAACAACTGTATCTACCTCATAACTTGAAGTAGACAGTAACTTATAAAAATTACTTTTGGTTTTTAACTGTTATAAAAAAATTATATCAAATAAAATTATGTCAAATAAAAATCAAATAATAGTTATATATCAATTAAAATGTATGCAACATTTACATGATAGTCGCAAATATGTTTGCTTTATATTTTTCAGCACGCAACTGCATAATGCTGTATAATTTTTCAGTGGTTAATAAATTGATAAAATGTCAGGTAATTTACTAAGGAAGATTACATACTTCTGAAAACAGAAAGCAAAGTTGAAATGAAATTAACTTTGCCATTCTTTTCACACCGTTGTTTCAACCATCCAATAAAAATTGGACACGCAGCCAAAGCTTGTAAAAGAGAATTTAAGAAACAAGTATATCCCAAGTTATTAATTCCAATAATTTTTCCTGTGAAAAGATTATGATATTATAAAACATCTTCTCTAAGCACATAAATAAAATACAAATTGTTCAAACTGGAAACTAAATATTATTATACCTTTTTTTCTAGGCTTGGGGGAAGGTCCCCATAAAACAAATGCGGCAACGGCTATTGCAAATCCTACACTAGCAAATACAGCAATTTTTTCCACATCCATGTTTCCTGAATATTCGTATTTAGAAATGTTTTTCTTATACAAACTAACCTACATGTCAATACAGTTGGCGAATACAATTGTGTCGGACGAGCACATAGTATTTCCCCTGATGCTTAACCGTTTTGTAACGTAAAAGATCAATTTTTTATAATTTGTTTGAAGTTAGGGTATCGAAAACAGACGCTGGAACATGATTTAGTCATATCTCGCGACTTCAATGCAGAACATTATTTTAATAAGATTGAATTATTTATTATTTAAAAAGCACGTTATGTATTTTCAATGATCTGATAATGAAACAAATATTTTTGTAGTAAGAAACGTACTTTAATAATACAAACAATAACGGATGTATCCGTACGTGTAAATTCTTACGTTCGAACACACGTTTGGTGTCGTAAAATATACATATATATTTAGCATATACATAGATTCTCATAGAGGTTATACCGACATTCATATTAACAATTACACCGTAAATACATAATTACATTCATAGTTTGGCAAATATTATGAATATAATAACAAAAGAAATGTACGTGATAGAAGAATTAACTGCGTTACGCATTTTTTAAATTATTTCTATTAAAAGTTGTGAAGAATAGTTTGCATTAACAATGAAAATAATAATACCATTTGTAATAGTATTAAACAAATATTACTTATCGTTGCATATACAAAGTAATTGTAAATTCATAGTGGTTTAAATGAGTGTTTGAAATTCGATTATCGACATTTCGATTAGTCGAAGTTGAGTATCTCGGGTAAACTTCACATCTATTCATTCTCGCAAATACACACGATTTAGAGTGACGTTGCCATTGACATGATTTCTCTGTCGGTTCTTTTTCAAGTTTGTTTCTATACGATATAGAAACTTTGTATTGTTTATTAAATGAAAATAGAATGATTGGACGTTAGAGTGCATTTCAATAACATTCACGTAAATGCAGTGATACGCGTAAGAAGGAAAATCAAGGTGACCGTGGGACTCGAAAATGTTCCCACGTTCCCGCTTCGCAAGTGTGTGTTGCACGTGCGTGTGAAATTCCTAACAATAAGCGAGAAAATGAACGCCCAAGGACAGGAACATGGTCATGCTGTGGTTGTGTGGGAGTGGGAAAATCGTCACGGACGTTGGAGACCTTATAGTCCCGCAGTATCCCAACACCTAGAAAGAGCATATTGCAAAAAACTTACACGGGTCTTTCTTAATGATGCAGACCCTAATTTGGATAGGTTTGACATAAAATATTTTTTTTTCAATTTTCATAATACTCCGATCATTTCTTGAAAATCTATTTTATGCGCTAGCATATACATTATATCGTATCGGTATAAAAATGTATTAATATTTTTATGTCAGTATTAATACAATTTTTTACATTTAATACAACATGTAAATATATCAAATTTTGTTGTATTATATTAAAGGAAAATGAATATGAAATTTGAACGATTAATAATATCGAAACATTTTTATGATATATATATTCTTAATATTACGAATGTAGAAAATTAAAATTCTTATTAAGAATGTAGAAAAAATTTTTAAATATATTTGTTTATAAAGATATGTTCCTATATAGATGTATTTAAAAAGATCTCTAAACAAGGAATAAACCTTTACTTATATAGCTTGTTTTTAAAATAGGTATTATATAAATTTGAAGACTAAAATGCAATGTAGCGAAGATGGAAATGAATCTCACAATGTTAGAAGGAAGTTTTATCTCCCGAATTCCCCAGCTGGAAAGGGAGCTAAATGGGAATGGGCTGGTGATACAGACGATTGGCATACATATGATATGGAAGTACAATGTCTTGTAGAAGAAGCATGGGCAAGGGTGAATATAAAACTAGCTTCTAGAGTAGGCACATCCAACTGGATCCCATATGAGTAAGAGCACTTTTTATAGCTCATGAGCAGAGTCGAGTATATGTATACTGTGTACTTAATGTGTCTCAAGTCAGTTTTGTGTTTAATGTACTTTACTATTTGTTATGCTCGTATGATTAACTTTGTTTCTAAAATTCATTATATGTTATGTTTTACATTACATCATATACACGTAACTCTTGCTGCTAATTGTAAGAGGCCTGTGGTCCTTAAATTCACAGATTACTCTGCCATGAGACTGTTACCCTTGGAGGTGTGGCTTGTTTGTCTTGGCTGCTTTTCACATACTTGCTCGTCAAACACTGCTGACATACCTGTTCTAGAGTTATATAAGTTACATAATTTATAATAATTTTAAATACATATGTATCAATTACATTCCTTTATTGTAGGGCGACAAAACTATCGACATTTCTAAGACTTATTTAGGCTTTCCATATATTATAAACTTTTGCAATTTAACTCAAGTACGTTGTTGTACTGGATATGTGAGGCCAATACGACGTATCCAGCAAGCACCTTATCCCTTGGTTAAAGTTGCTTTGGAAGAGTTACAGGTCATTTCAGAAAAGAAATCTATGTGTGTCACTATAAAGAGTACTACAGCAAAAGTAACGCACAAAAAATCATCCACAGGAAATACAAAAAAGAGTAATAAAAAGGTAAACAACAGCATTTTATTATATGAACATAAATGTACTTTTCTAAATGTAAACTGCATTTGAATAGGGTAAAAATGGTGATACTGGCCCATCAAATATAGCACGTGTTATACTGAGCAATTTCAACATATTTAGTAACAGACATGGTATAGAAAACAGTAGCTCAGTTACAACCATTGAATCTGGTCAGAAGAGGAAAACATGGGATAATGTGCTCGATGTAGATTCTAGCAGCACAAAAAGTGGTCGAAGACCTAGCGTTGATACAGTTTCTACTTATTTGAGTCATGAAAACCCAGTAGATTTATTAGATAGCAGTGTAGGAAGTGATGATGCATTTAAAGATTCTATTCTAGGTAATTGATCTTTATATTTCCTTTATACATGATATGATATGTATACTACATGCAATTTTATTTTACATGAATATAGATTCAGAATCAGATGTTATTTCTCAATATGTGAAAGTAGTTGAAAGCAATGATTCTGATTCTTGCCCAGTATGTCTTGGTATTCCCGAACCATTAACTGTAGAGTTGACACGTTGTAAACACAGATTACATTTAGCATGTTTAAATGCAATGCTTAACTGTCAGCAACCACCTATGTACATACAATGTCCGGTCTGTCGATTAATTTATGGTGAAAAGAGAGGGAACCAACCTCCTGGTACTATGAATTGGACAAGAATACCACGTGCTTTACCAGGATTCCCAAATATAAATACAATTCAAATTACTTATGAGTAAGTCCATGTCATTTTTACATTCTTAAAAGTTTAATGGAAAATATTTACTATATAAATTTTAACGTCTCAGATCATATTTTTATCAGTCTATATGTTATATAGTGAAAATATAATTTCAGCATTCCATCAGGAATTCAAGGAAGGGAACATCCCAATCCTGGTCAGGCGTACTATGCAGTAGGTTTTCCACGTGTATGCTACCTTCCAGACAATAATCTAGGTCGAAGGGTTCTAAGACTACTACAAATAGCTTTCGAGCGAAAATTGATATTCACAATTGGGCGGTCAGTGACCACTGGTCGAGAAGATGTGGTAACATGGAACGAAATTCATCATAAGACTGAATTGGGGCCATCAACATCTGGCCATGGTTATCCTGATACAAGTTACCTTGAAAGAACGTTGGCCGAACTGGCAACACAAGGTGTAACAGACGGACAACCACTGGCTACACTGTATCAGGAGTTGCACTAAACAACAATGTGTCTATTTAGTGATTCCACTTGTTCGCATATAACAATAACACGTGTACATATTTTCTACTACAATTTTTGAATAGTTAATAATAATGAAACAATGCAATTGTCTTCAGTATAATTAGAAAGTTGTATTAATACTTAAGTGATAGACTTCTAAAGAATATATTTTAAGAATAATATCTCTTTTTCCTAATAAAGGAAATGAAGAAATGAAAACGTACTTATAACTTAGTTCAAAAAACATTATTTACAACTACAACATAAAGAACGAATACCTAACTGTGCAATAATATCACGCGTGAAAGATTAATTTGTAAATTAAAAGATACTTTATGAGTCAAATTGAATGATCTGATTACAAATTATAATTCTGTTTAACGTATCTCAAATAATTTACATGTGTTCATCTCTTTAAGTTTGTTCAAAATTTTAAATACCTTGTATGTTCTAAGAAGTTTACTTAGTTTATGATTAATAATAAATCAATAGATTACTTTTATGAATTATATATTTTATGTTTATATTACAACTGAAGTACATATCATTTCTAGTATAATAAGTTAATTTTTATAAAGATTTTTTTGTTATAGTAATAATACTAAACGTCTACTATATTAAATTAAAATGTTTATTTCGATGTATTTGAGATGCTATGAATGCTTAAAACCCACACAATTATTAAAAATTGTTGTATGTATGGATTTACATACATATTTATATAATTTTGTTTACAAAATATACATGTGTGTTAATTATCTTTACATTCAGATATTATTCCGTAAATGAGACACATACATATGTATATGCATACAATTGTAGCTCATGCGTGACTATACATAGGCAATTCAGTGAGGAAATAGAAAAAATATATGTATTTATGTAATAAGTTTATATTTCTGCATGTGACATGTTTATTATCTACAACGTTTCAATTAAATCTGTTTCCACCTGCAGTATGCAATTGAAAAATATGAAATAATCATGGTATTTTTCTATGAGCATGTAAGTATACAAAATTCTTTCATTCTTTTTTGTATTGGTAGATGATAGGTGGCGCGACTTTCAATACAATAAAATGGCCGAAAACTGATTTTTCTACGCGGACGTGAGTTCTAAAGATTTTTAACATTTACATATGAATGAGTAATATATTAAGTGTAAAACATATAATGTGTTGAAAAAATAACAATCATATTAGTACGAGTAGTTGTTGATTTTAATTACAATAATCGGGATTGGTTTACATTGTGCGAGAGGTTTGTGTATTCTCTGACGTAGAAACGTCTAGCAAAATTTCTGATGTTTTTTCTGAAGAATTTGCGTTTAAATGAGTGCTAAAAGGCAACACAAGTGTGTTTTGTGTGACTCAAAATTGGAATCCAAGGAAGCCTTACAGGCACATTTTAGGTACCAGCAGAAACTATTATTTTTCATTTTACTTATAAGCAATTAATTGACTATAAACTGCTCATACATTTTATTAAATCTATATTTCATATTTCATTTCTATATGTAATTTAAGATATTGACGTGCAATTAGCCAAAATGTTTTTAAAAATGTTAAACTGCATTACCGATAGAGTTCAATTATTCACGCTGTTCTCTCATTCCATTTTTTACATTCAAATATAATTACAGAGTTCTTGCAACATAATTTTTTACAATAGCGGCAAATGCTTTTTGAAATATAAGTAAAGAAGAATTTATAAAACTGTTAATTTCAAATTGTTTTCGCATTTCTTTAAATTATTTGAAAAATTTCAAGTAAGTTTCAAATTATTTATTGAAGTAATTAACAGAATTATAAATATAATTGTTTAAATAAGTATCAATGCAGTTTTGACAGTTTTTAAATACTAATAATAATTATGGTATTAAATAGTGATGTTTAGGGCAATTTTATAAAATATACTTTTTAATGAAAAAAACCCTGTTTTTAGTAATAATATTGTATATAAGATTATGTTCTGATGTAGATTCTAATTGTAACATGGTATGACTAAAACGATTTAATGTATTTTTTATATAGTTTTATTCAATATTGGAACCCTTATATTATATTTTATATTATTTATAGAAATTAATTAACAATGTCTGTTTTATTCATATTGTTATTAAAAATATATGTTATGGTATTGAAATTTTTGTTTTTATAATACCTGAATTTTTTTATTCAATTATTAAGTTCTAGAAGAAATTAATTCATAAATGTATCAATATTTGAGAAATAAAAAATTTGATTCAATATTAAGTGTTAAATACTTTATACAGAAAGCATGCCAACAAAGAAATAGATACACGTGGCAGACCTGTGAAATCTAATAAAAATGCTGATACCCAATGTGATATGTGTGGACAAGCATTTGAATCAATCACAGCCACAATAAGACATAGGTTTAAAGTCCATCCTAATTCACCAGCAAAATTTTATTGTCATTACTGTGGAATGCAGTTCCCTCTAAAAGTATGTTCTCTCATTGACTGTAACTGTATTCATTTTTGAATTCGCTAAAGTAATTATATTTTTTAATAGACACATAGAGATAGTCATCAAGCATCGCACGATTCATCTGAAAGTGAGAGGAAAGAGCAACATAAAAAATGCGAAGACTGTGATGTATTATTTTATAATGAGAAAGCATTAGACTATCACTATCGTTCTATACATAAAAGGTAAAATGATATTTCTATATATAAAGTTTTTGTTACCAATAATCATAATATAAAATTCTTTATATTCATATTATACAAAAGTTTAATTTGCAGAATGGTCCATCTTTTTCAACCAATTGCAACGCCACCACCTAGCAATAAAATCAAAGTCAATTCTATGAATGATGCTCTTAGTGTATATTACTGTCATTTGTGTGGAGCAGAGTATGTTATAAAATTCAATTTACAACAACATTTGGAGCGAGCTCATACACAAGTAAAACAATGCGTATAAATCATTAGAATGTTTTCTTGTTATATTTGAGTACACTACGGATTTTATGCATTTATGACAAAAATGAGTGGGTGCAATTTAAAATAGGGAAAACATTATAAGAATTTAGGAGCATCAATGTACTATTTTCAACCTTTCCAAATCATTAAAGAAAACAAGAACATTTTATTTAGCTCCTATTTTTAGCAATTGATGCACAGAATTTTTGTTTTGCATAAAGATTCGTACTCTAATGATGAGGAATAGATATACAGTGGAACCCCGCTTGTCTGGTTAAAAAGACAGTGATTATGTTTAACAATCTGGATAAATGGAGTTTTACTGTAACAAAATACTTCTCCATGACTTTAGCTTTTTGTTTATAACAGGAAGAGAGAGAAGCTGTCCCAGAAGACTTAATAAAATGTACAGTATGTGCTGCATTATTTTGTAGTAAAAAAGCTTATGAAGTGCACAATAGCTATCATCAACCAGATGATTTGTATGTAACATCAGAGGAACAAAGATTACAAACTGTAACTAAAGTAGATCAAGATTTTGATATTAGACGTGTAGAAGGTGTAGCTGATAAGTATCTTCCAAAAATAAATACATCCAAACGGCCTTTTAAAAGCTTCAGACAGGTATAGTAACTAAATTGATTGGCTCTTTTGTTATTGTTATCGATCAAACATTTATTTTACAGACTAAGAAGGCACTAAAAGTAGACGTTAATCAAACAGAGAACTATCTCTCTTCTGATGATGACCCAATTGCTGTTAATGATTCGAGTGATTCTGAAAGTGATCTTCCACTGAAGCAAAGGATTTGCAGCTAACGGAAGTCGTTTATTGTTTATAAGACATTTAAATGTATTCAAAATTTTGAAGTGTCATGATTGTGTTAATATGGTTGCCAGTATGAAATTTTTATTATTTTTGTTTTTAAATTTGTGCATTGATATGTAAGATGATGTATGGATAATTGTAGATGATCAATACTATATTAGTATTTTTGTATCAAAAATCTATGTATGTGTATTATCATTTATTTTTTTTATCCTTCCATATAGTAATTTTTTTAAGCCAGTACAATTAGAGCATGAGCGAGGTACATTTGGTGCATCCAAATTTCTATATTAATATAAATAATGTGATTACACTTTTAGGAACTCAACTAAACAATAATATGTGTATATATTTTTTCCTGTTTAAAAAAAATGAATTCTATTTGAAAATAAAGGATATTTTTTTTTATTGTAAAACATTTATAATTGAAAACTATATAAAATCATAATAGATTAATTCAGAGCAGATATTAGGAAAGCAATTAGTTGAACTTTATTTAAAAATTTAAAATTCAGCAATGAATTATGTTTTATTTCCATAAATACGATATATTGTATTTATAATTTATGGTTATAATTTAATGATTATAATATAAATACGTCACTAATTTATAGTTTTGGAAAAATTTGTTTTTTAGCAAACACTTAAATTGATAGTGAAATTTTAGAATTTTGTATTTATACAATGAATACCGTAATACCGTTTATATAAGATACACTACAATTTAATCCATATAATATTCTCACACAAATGGGAAATCCGGAATGACAATTTTCATATCTCTCGGAAAGCATATGTATAAAAGATTCTTATAGAGGCGAAACTCTGATGTTTTTTAAGAACTAATTTCTAGTGCGCATGCGTTTATAAGTAGATCCATCCGGACTATAGCTAATATACTTGGGCTTGGTTTATTTATATTCATATACATGTATATTAACATACAGGGTGTCCCAAAAATGTTATGCTTCCTTGAAAGGGGTGATCCCTAATGTCATTTGAAGTAACTTTTTCCTTTTCGAAAATGTTCTACGCGGCTTTGTGAAGGAATTATTAACGAAAAACACGGGCCAATCGGAACGCGACAACGGCTGATGAGTTTCGGCTCGGCCAATACCAACGTTATGTTTAGCGGAATCTTTCGCCGCGCCGCAATCCGTTCGCTGTAACCGAACCCTCTGATTGGCCGATGTTTTTCATTAATAATTCTTTAACAAAGCCGCGAAGAACATTTTCGCAAAGGCAGGAATCATCCCTTCCAAAGAAACAACGTTTTTGAGACACTCTGTGTGTAAATACATATACGAGTGCACATAGAAGGAAGTGCACGTGTAAATAAATAGTTCCGAGTATGTTCGTCCATTCAATCTTCGAATAAATTCAATATTGAGATTGAATGATAAAACTGCATAAAAATTACGGCTCTTAGTTCCTTGTAAGAAATGTTTACGTTATTGAAAAATACTGTTGCGCTCCAAACACATTATGTTACCTGCAAACGTATATGCATCAAACAATATTGTTGCAAGGTTAAATTTTAATATGTTTAAACGTATATACAGATAGTACACGAAATGTATAAACAATACAAAATCGAATGTACAGGTTTCTCATCACCCAAGGAGAATATTTTCTGGAATTCAACCTACTGGAGACGTTCATGTAGGAAATTATTTGGGTGCTATTAAAAAATGGATAGAATTGCAAGATTCGGAAGAAAGTGTTATTTGGAGTATAGTGGATATGCATGCTATTACTTTGCCGCACGTAAGTTTTGAATTATATTTCTTTAAAAATATACACAAATATGTGATGTTAACTTTGAAGGGTACACCTTGGAATGCATCAAATGGAATGTAAAAACTCTATTAAAATTAAATATTCCAGAATCCCAAAGAGTTATACGAGAATACAATGAGAATGACGGCAACATTGTTAGCATGCGGCATAGACCCAAAGAAAAGCATATTATTTCAACAATCTGCAGTATCAAGGCACGCAGAATTATGCTGGGTTCTTGGAT
The DNA here is from genome assembly GCA_028454225.1 of Lasioglossum leucozonium. Classification (NCBI taxonomy): domain Eukaryota; kingdom Metazoa; phylum Arthropoda; class Insecta; order Hymenoptera; family Halictidae; genus Lasioglossum; species Lasioglossum leucozonium. The sequence continues at coordinate 14,726,325 of CM052205.1, read as the reverse complement.
GTATCACAACTTTAGCAAGATTAGCACATTTACCTCAGTTCAAAGAGAAAAGCCAAACAGTAAAACATGTCCCATTGGGTTTATATATCTATCCTGTTTTACAAGCAGCTGATATATTACTATATAAGTGAGTATTTCACATGAAATATGTATGGTACATGTCTTTTTAGATTGTTTGACTTGTTAGAAAAATATTGTTCGAAAAAATGTTTTATACAGATTACTTTCTGAAGACTGATGTGTAATACTTACATGAATTGTATGGTGTAGAGCAACCCATGTTCCATGTGGACAAGATCAAATTCAGCATATTGAATTAGCACAAGAATTGGCTACTTCGTTTAACAAAAAATTTGGCACCACTTTTTGCGTGCCACATGCTTTAATAAATAGTAAGTTTGTGATAACATATATATGCGCATACATACACGCTTCTAGATGTGTGAAATAACAATGTTTATATCATTGTGTTACAGAGGATGCAAGTCAACGAATAAAATCTTTGCGCGATCCTCTGAAAAAAATGTCTAAATCCAGCACTAGTCCAAAGGGTACAATAAACATATTAGACGAGCCACATATTGTGTTAGAAAGAATAAAGAAATCCGTAACAGATTTTACATCTGAGGTAACTTATGAACCTGTTGAACGACCTGGAGTTGCTAATTTGATCACTATTCATTCTATGTTTACTGGAAAAACGCCAGATCAAATATGTTCAGAAATGCAAGGATTGGATACTGGAAAGTAAGGAGATTAACAATTTTGTACATTGTATGTGGTGTAATTATTACAGATTTTCATATTTTCTTGTTTATGTATACAGATACAAATTGCTATTAGCAGACTTAATTATAGAAAAGCTGTCTCCGATAAGAGAGGAATTCTCGAAATTGATCAAGGAACCAATATATTTGAATGAAGTGTTGGAAGATGGTAAGGAGAGGGCAACAGAAATTGCTGCAAAATCTTGGCAGCAGATTAGAAAAAAAAATAGGTTTTAAACGTGACATTTCTAAACATGCTGCAGAAGAGGATGTACAAAATATTATGCAGAAAATATAATTAAAATTTATTAAAGTGAAACATATATACTCTTCTGACTGAACTGACTGGTCCTTGCTTTTCCACACAGTTGCTACTTGTTACAATTTTCTGCATTTATAATACTATCTCATATCGATTACTATTTTGCCCCGTAAGTGACCTTGAACCACTCGATTATATGCCACTGATAATTCTTGGAATGGATATACTTTTTTAACTACAGGGACAACCTAAAATTTATTACACGTTGTTATAACTCTAGTTGATACATAATGAAATTCTTATATAGTAAAAAATATACCTGTCCACTTTCAACGAATTCTTGAAGAGTTTTAATTCCTGTTGGAGAAGGTGCAAAAAAGCCCCATTTCACGCAACTTTTGTTTTCGGCAGTTGGGATGTTGTACCTTATCAATTCTCCCATATTTTTTACTGCTCCAGCAATTAGTCCATGTTGATCGATATTTTTTTAGTAACGGTGAATTTAAAGTTATGTATGTACAGTGTGGATAACCCTTTGAGCGTATTTGATAGGGGCCCTGATTAGCACAATCCAATATTATGTTGTATCTACAGACAGAGATTATCATTAATACATTTTATATGTTTGCCCGATGGATAAGTTACATACGGTCCCTCCATAATTATTCTGGAGTCTGCATCGTTTAATTTATAATCTATTACAACATCAGCTCCTAATTTTTGCACAAGATTGACTGCGTCGCTGCTGCAAGTAGTTATGACCTAAACCAATTTCGTTTATATTTTTATAATACTTTTAATCGGTAAGTAGCATAGACACCATATATGAAACGTACATGCATATTCCAAGCTTTTGCGAGTTGTATCGCCATAGTTCCTACACCACCTGAGCCACCTAATATTAAAATTCTGTTATTTTTTCTGGCAGACAGTACAGTTTTATAACACAATCCACCAGTAATCCATAACGCGGACCATGCTGTAAGCCCTGCATATAATATACTAGCCGCTTCGATCTGAGGTATATTCTTAGGATGTAAAGCGACCTAAGAAAAAATATTTTAAATTATTTACATACTTCCTATGTTATTCCCATTGATCGAATATATAAAAAATGTATCATTTACCAAGGAATCGTCTACAACTACGTAACCAGCATGACAACCTTGTTGTTCAACTGGTACAACACCCCATACTTGGTCACCTAACTTTAATCTACTGTCTACACCATGTCCTTTCGAAACTATTACACCAGAAAAGTCTCTGCCTAGTGTTAACGGTAGTTCCAATTCCTCGTATTGTCCACCACTGGTAAGATTCTTTGCTTTTCGCATGAAATTTAAAACTGCTGCCCCATATCCTCCTAACAAATATCGTACAGACAAGTAAATACAGCGTCATGTGTGTTTAAGTTTGGATAGAGGGAAAACAATAGTTAAAAAGAAAATTATGTACTTGTCATAGCAACGTCTATTGGATTTACACTAGACGCTTCGACTCTTACAAGTACATCTGTCGGTCTAGCGATTATTGGAATTCTGACGTTTGACAACTTTAATTCTTCTAAGCCACCATAGGAGTGTATCTGCCATGCTTGCATTTTGTCTTCAACATTTTCCTTATGTTTGACCGACAACTTACTAGAGGATCGTGAATGAACATTTCCAAATGTTGATTTTAAACGACATGCAGCCCTCTTTAGCATCGTTTCGAGTTAAATAATTACAATCGAAGACTGGAAAGCATTAAGCTTGGAATATAGGTTATGTTCAACTGTCTGTTTATTTACGTTCTAATTTAATGTTCTCGGTACCGAAAGAAATTTTTCTTAATCGATACAACTAAAATTCTCATGTATTTAGACTTGTTGACGGATAATTTAATAAACCTATTTTAAGCGATGCTCTACCGCAAGAAAATTTGACATGACTATTCCTTCAACGTGTACCTATATATTTATAACATCAATTGAGCGTTAGCATTTTGCGCCGTGTTTGTTTTGTTTAATTTTATCATTGATACATACTTAGGTATGCGACTTTATATACTCCGTAGATTTTATTATGAGTATAATTACAACGCATATTTAAAATACGATATTGAAACACGAAAAACAGGAATAATATACCCTTTTTTATTAATGTATTTTAAATTATTACTATATTAGGGAAAGGAAAAGAACAGAAAATTGTTAATGAAAATTTGTAACGAAAGGTGTCTATTTTTTATTTATCGACGATATTCGCAAGTTTCATTACAGTTTGTGTCTGCTAGATGGAGCTTTCAGGCGCGGGACAACGAACAAACAGTTTATGAATTTAAATTTCTTTTAACTTTTCATATTAGCCGTTCGAATATGTTTCTTTTTTTCAGCAGAGTTGTCTTTTGTCCATACAATGATCTATGTAATTCAAGAATTCCATTCACTAAATAAACGCTAAATACAACAGTTTTTCATTTTTTCCTTAACCTAAATTAACCCTCTGGGGCAAAAGTATCCATGTTGTCGTTGACATTTCTTCTAAAACTTGAGAACGTTTCTTACATAATGCTATTGTTGGTATATTGTATATTTCTGGCAAAACAAGAATTCGTCCAAGACAATTTACAGAGGATTGAAAAAGTACAAATTCAATTCTCACAGGCGCAACTACATTCCTAACACTGTCCTAACACTATTGTTCCAACAATATTCGAATATGTTTTACAACCATTTTCCCCTAATTGACATGAAAGGTACTTTAATTACTAAGTTACGAGAACTACAGTTTCCTGACCCGAGGAACGGTGTCCCTCGAATCCGAAGAATTGGTATGGCTAAAAAAGCAGTAACAGGGATGAAAAATAATATATTTAAAGAATTATAGCGTCGCGTTATCGGAGGCGTTTCCGTGTGCGAGACGGTCCGCGAGGCTCGGTTAGGGTTACGTGCGTTCACTGTTGATCGGAAACAGCACGAGGGTGTGAAGGCGAGGGCGGTTCTTTCGTTTGGTACGCGAGGGTAGGAGCGCGCATGCCTTCCATCGATCGGTAATCACTATGGTTACGCCTCGGTATAGAGGCGCGACGGCGACTACGACGACGACGGCGACGGCGACGGCGACTACGACGACGACGACGGCGACGGCGACGACGACGACGACGACGGCGACGGTGACAACGACGGTGACAGTGATCACCCCGTACTCGTTTCACGGTGAGTCCAGCGAAAGGTCCGAACAGTGGAGTATCATGGTGCGGTAAAATAAGAATGGTACAGTGATGAACAGTGAGCCGAGCATCGTTCGAAATGGAGAATAGTGGGCGATATCGCGCGGGATCGGGGAAGAAACGACGGTCTAAACTCTGTTAAATTACATTAGAAACGATCCCGGCCGTCCGGCGTGTGCCATTCCTGTTTGCTCGGCCCCGAATCGAAACGGTAAACCGGGAAGGAACGTCGGGAATAAAAGAAAATCGGATCGAGAGGGATAAAACGGAGAGAATATCTCAAGTAAGACTATGAGAGGAGGAGTAGGTGGATAGGTAGCTAGAAAACCGGGGTGAAGAGAGGAAAGGGAGTATAGAGGCGGTAGGGGGTCGGAGGGTGGCGGGGAGGGTAGGTAGGGTAGGATGAGGGAGAGAAAGAAGGAAAGGGTTGAAATATACAGGGGGTTAAGAAGTGGCAAATGATGGAAAAATCGAGAGAACGGGAGAGGAAAAAAAAGGTGATAAGAGTGGCGAGCAGGAGCGAGCGAAAGAGGGTAGTAGTAGTAAAAAGAGTGTGAGAGAGAGAAAGAGAAAGAGAGAGAGAGAGCGAGAGAGAGAGAGAGAGTGTGAGAGAGAGAGAAAGAGAGAGAGAGAGAGAGAGAGAGAGAGAGAGAGAGAGAGAGGGAGAGAGAGAGAGAGGGAGGAATAGAAAACGCATAGAAGGCTGTTCAGAGTAACATGGAGCGCATCGCGGGCGCAGCAAGAGAGGATATTGACATTTTCGGTCGAGGGGCGCGCATTCGTAGAAGAAGGGGAGGTGGGTAACGGGGCAGTCGCCTCTTTTGCTCGATCCTGCAGTATCCATGGCTACGTCGTCCGCGAGGATTTCGCGCGAAATACCGGAAATATTCGGCGTATAGTATTTCCAATTTAGGGCAGCCCGGTCGGTCAAGTGTTTGGTCCTCGGTTAATCCTCGATGGCGCATCGATAAATAATCCGCGGCCACGAATTATTTACTTTTCGGAAGGGTGGATACCATGATCCCACCCCTCTACTACGACCACGGTTGCCCATCCCTTCTTTGGCACCGTCGCTAACCCCTCTCCGCCTGCACATTTATCTTGCTATCTCTTACTTGCTCGCACACACAGCTTCGCTTTCTTTTTTCCACTCTCTTCCCTCCGGCCGTCTCTCCCTTCCGTGTCCTATACCCGTCGGTTCTCACCACTCCTTGCCCTCTGCTTTCTCGCTCTTTCATCCCGCGGCCCCCGTTGTCTTTCGTCGTGTTTGTTGTTACGCCCCGCGGAGCTAAGAAGTCTCTCGCACACCCTCTCGGAAGGATGCGTCCGCTGATGGTGAGTTTTACGCCCCGGCTCCTACGGTTAACGTCGGGAAACAAAAAAGAAACGAACGAAACAAACGTGCTGTGAACACGTCGACGAGAACCGATGAGAATGGGAAGACGAAGATGATTTTTTTTCGTCGGTGCGTGCACGTATGCGTGAGGGGTACGCCTGTGTGTCCGTGTCACGGTGGGCGGGGAGGGGGGGTGTATACAGAGCCCGGAGGGCGGAGTGGGAGAAAGAGATAGAGAAACAGAGAAAAGAAGAGAGGACGACCAGCGGGGGTGTGTATACGTGAAAGGGCAAAGAATGAAAGAGAACGCGCAAGAAAGGAGTGAAGTGGCGGCGTATAGTAACGGGAAGGTGTGACGGGGTGTCCGCGGCGTAAAAATTTTGATCGAGGGTGGGTATATCGTAGAGAGTTTCTTCTTCGGCTGAAAGGTGGGTAGAACACGCAAGGGGCGTTGATTGAGTGGTGGACAGCGGGTGGTGCATCCTGGTTCTGGCGCAGTGTTTACCCGAAAGTCAGGGTGGCGAGCTACACCACCTAACTAGGCGGTGTCTGTCGTTTCGGTCAGGCACGTACCACGGCAGAGAACTTTCGGTGCTCGTCGATCGTGCAACGATTCGCGTAAAACAGGTGTCAAAGATATTTTCCGAGCTCTCGTCGGATCTAGTGGATGCTTTCCCTGGGATCGTCACCTTTTTCCCTCGAATTCGTGACTGACCGATCGCGCGAATAGATCTACGAAAGTCAGTGGTGGCCGGCTTATACACCCGCCATTCATGTTTAGACGCGGATGTCAAGTGCTAGCTGCATCAGACCCGAAATCGATATAGTGTTTAGAAAGTTCTTGTCGCACTCTACTCTCCGGTACTCGAATGGCCAAGCTGGCCGAAAGTTTCGCTTAGCTCCTCTGTCGCGCGATACGTTCACTCTGGGACAAGTTAGCGGTCGTATCGCTCGCGAGTTAGTAGGCGTGTACCGAGGACAAGGATCTCGAGATGTAACTCGGGACTGGTGCTCGTTGGTGTTGTATGTTGATGACTATTCGCCAGTGTTCCCGACCGTGCTAATCAATTTCATTATTCATGGCCGAACAACGGTTATCTCGGTGTGCGAACGGTCGTGTTTGATGCGAATCGATAGCGAGGATCGTCCGATAGCGATTCTTTCGAGAGATGTTGCACAGTTTCGCGTGTACAGGGAACTACGCGTTACGTTGACGAAGAGTCGTGGCACACCGGTTCAGTAACCCTCCCGCGACACCACCCCTATTATTATCCGTGACACATCCACGCAATGCTCCGATCCGCTTCATTCATCTCGCTAACGTCTGCGATATCGTGTCGCCGTTCGAATCGTCTTTCTTTTTTTTTTATTGACCAAGGACCTCCGTCTTGAGCCGAACGATTTCAAGATTTTACGCAACGATCGCCAACAACGCTGTCGTACGCATGGACCTTCTTGACCGCGTGTCGAGCATAAGGGTTCTCGCGGTTGCTCGAACAGACGATTGTTCGATCTTTGTCGAGACGCGCAGTTACCGTTCTGCATAATTTATTCTCGTATATTAGTGACTCGTTGCCAGTAAAAGCTTGAATCGTCTTCTACGTCTGGGAAAACAAGCTGCCGCGCGCTGTCAGCTTCGTGTCGGCGTATACGCTTAGCCGAACTACTAGATAGACTAGCAGGAGAATTAACGCGTCGCTTGAAAACACACACACAACACACCCAAGGGACCGGTGAATGCGAATTAATCTAATGAAATTGTTCTATTTTCAGTGATCATGTCAGGGACTAGCTGATGACCTTTCGAACATCTGCAACGATGTGACAATAAAGATATCTCCTCCTGTATCCTCTTGAATGACGGGAGATTGTCCCTGTTACAGTATACACAGTATATACAGCGCTTCCCATAATAGAACGAACGAAAGACAAGAACGGAGAGAACCGAGGAGGAACAAAGTAACGAAAGGAACGCGAGGCGAAGATTATTCTATGAGAGAGAAAATAGGAAAGGACTGAGTCAGTCGTTGATGAGAAACGGTGCCAAAGGTCGATAGACAAGCCAATCCACGTTGTCACGTTCACGTAGCGCATCTTCATTTTCGAGAGAAAGAAAGGCACAATACGGTAATAGAGAGAAATGGAAGAGAAGTGAAGGAAAAAAAAAGGGAGAGAGGGACAAGACAAGGATTTCGAGTCGGAGGGTGAACAAGGAGAGGAAAATCGGTACAAGGAAGACCGTGTGTGCGAGTGTGTGTTGGAAACGTGGCCGTGATCCCGAGAAAAGTAATTAAATGCAAACGGATTGGCGAGGGGTAGCGTAAAGGGGGAGAAAAGAGCTCACAGGTGGAATAACAGAGAACAAGAAGAGTAGAATGGGCAATAAGTTGTCTTGTAGTTGTGCTCCCCTTATCAGAAAGGCGTATCGCTACGAGGATTCCCCATGGCAGACTACGGCTAAAGGCGGAATAGGCGGCAGCGGAGGTCGCAGAGTTGATACTGGCCACTTGCTCAGGTGCGGAAGCTTAAGAGAAAAGAAGAGGTGCGCATACCATACCATTCAACCATTCAACCACTCCATTCGACCACATAATTATCAGTTTCTTATTTTGTTCCTTTCGAAAAAAAAAAATAAAGAGAAGTCTCTCTTTCTCTCTCTCTCTCTCTCTCTGGCACACATTATGTATACATTTGAATGCATTTGTAATTTTTATTCTCCTCGGGGTAGAGCATAATCGACTGTTGATTTTCCACTTCTTCTTATAAACGATCGATCGCAGTTGACTTGTTAAACATCATTGATCTCTCTCTCTCTCTCTATCTCTCTCTTTCTGTCTCTCTATCTCTCTCTTTCTCTATTTCTCTCTTGTCTTTGCGTAACCAACGACTTCACGATGTCCAACACATGTAACATGTAGTACGATACGTTCTTCTTCTGAGAGATGCGTGTACAGGTGTATCCATACAGACATACATATGTATACGTTCGCAGATTCATTTTCGTACTTAACTGAGAATTAGAAGATCGATATACATATGTACATGCGAATCGGGAAAAAGTCGTTTTGCGTATTGTGCTATAGTGCATCGGACGAAATGGAAGATATCGATTTCGTTCGTTCTTAAAACGAACACGACATATACATATATATATATCAAGTATATATATATATCAAGTATATTCTTATGTTACATAACAGAATGATCGCGGAAAAATATCGCGTAACGCGCGCTTTCTCTGGGGCCCGTGTACCCGATCGACTGTACCATTCGATAGCGTCTAATCGAACGCCAATATACAGACACAGAAGATGCATTTAAATAAACGTTGGCCGACACGCTCGTCGAAGAAAGAGTTGTTCTACCTGAGTTTCTTCTTCTCTTCTGTATTAATGTTTCAGTTTGGTCGTCTTTTATCTTTTTATTTCTGTCTCTCTTTTTTCCTTTCGTTCTCCTTTTCTTTCTGTCTACTCTCCCACAGCGTCTCAACAAACATACGCAGAACCACACCCACATACACAGACACCAGGCTACACACCCATAACACAGAGACAAACTTGTATATTTACAATCATCTGCGCGTTTGGTCAAGTCATCTCTTCCTTTCTCTCTATTCTGACTTTATTTCCGAACGCAATCTGTCCTGTTTTACCAATTTCTGGTCTTTCTCTGTTTCTTTACCGTCTCTTGCTAGTCGTTCAAGCTCCGAGATCGTAATTTGCAAATGAAAATGGCGTTCCCCTCACAATTGCCGACAGTAAACTAGCAACATTCGAAATTCCATCGAGCTATTACAAATATCGTGCACTGGTATTTCGTGCTTGAATTATACACGGTGTCCCAAGAGTCTCGGAAAACCCTGAAAGGGGTTGGACCCGGGATCGTTCCGAGCAATTTTTTTTCCATTACGAAAATGTTCTCCGCGGCTTTGCTAAGGAGTTATTAACGGAAAATAAATAAATAACTCCTTAACCAAGCCGCGGAGAACATTCTCGCAAAGGAAGAAGTTACTTCGAATCACCTCGTCGGGAACCACCCGTTTCAATGTTTTCCGACATTTTCGGAACACCCTGTATATTGTGATCTCGATCGTATACCGTGACAGGTTGTTGTGTTGTTTTCGAACTTACGCCAATAGTTTATTGGAGAAACAATACGATTCTATAGTTTTGCCTATCGCCGTTTATGATACAGATATCGTATACAACTGATATGGCAATACATTTACATTGGATTTGTTGACACAGGCGCCTCTTTCTATTGCATGGATCTGCCTCTTGCATGGTTTGCGAATAATGTTCCTTTCGCAGTTTATCCCCAATGATTTTTTATTCAATTGCATGCCTGTGATATTTCGTCGCTGTACTATCGCCATCTGAACACAACGAAGAACCGGTGCGTGTCTTCACATCCTGTTTGGCCTATGCATCGCCTTCCACTTCGAGCAGAAGATTGCATGTTACACAATACTGCACGGTACAGTACAGAATCGCCAGATTAAGACTTGTGTCCCCACTCTATCTGCTTCCGCCGTGGTCCGGTCACGTGACTCGTCTCTGTCAGGGCCTTTTCTGCAACCACTTTTTTCCCGTATAGACAGACACAGAGCGTACCAAGGTTTAGCATGGAACCGAACCTACACCCACTTTTAACGTGCTAAATATTATGGGTGGACGGGTACTCGAAAATTCGGGTTTGGGACTCGAAAACCCGTGATACGCGGGTACCCAAAGTAGAAATCGGGTCGGGAATCCGAATATTTATAAAGTTTTTTCCCAACCCAACCCGGCCACTACCCGACCAGATTTCGACTTCGATGTCCCCGAGCACCACGAATTTTCGGGACCCGAGTCATAAAAACCCGACCCGAGGTTCGGGTACCCGCCCACCCTTACTAAATATAGGTTCTGTTCCATGCTAAACCTGGGTATGCTCTGTCTATGTCTATACTGAAAGGGTGGTGGCAGAAAAGATGCTGGCCCGCTTGTACTCTCATTTCCTCTCCGTGCATGTGTCCGATACTGGCAGAGAGAGGGTAACTTTTTTTCCCCTGAATTCGTGCTCGCTCCCCTCATCTGGCGACTCTGGTACAGTAATCGAACTGCGTTACATGCTTTGTTTACACGCACACGGACACATGTATCCACGCACTATGTATAAAATAATCACGCACACTGGCTGGCGATCTAGAAGATGCATGCGTGAAAGTTAGTGACGTGTAAATTTGTTTTTCCTTTTTTTGTCGATTCTTTTGGATCGATCCTATTGTTCTCCTGTTTCACCTAATCATAACGATTCATCTTTATGGCATGATATTACAATAATATTCCGTACAAACAGAGAAACGCCGTAGAAATGAAACGAAAATAGAAGATAAAATAAACAGCGGACTCGGAACGCTGATTATTTATATGTGTCTCACGATTTGAACGTGTATAATACATTGTATAATACCTAGTTTTAATACCTAGGTTTTTGTTTAAATTATTTTTTTTTTGTCGATTTCCACGACGATACCATTCTCTCCGAGTGTTATAATCTTTGTTTCGACGTGCGAGCACACGACACGTGTTGCTGTGATTCCCGTACAGGTCTTCAACAATTGAGCAACGAGATTTTTTAGGTTGTGGGCCGAAGTATTCCACGTAAGCGCTAGCGGGGCCGGCACGGTAAAGTGGCAGCAGGTTTCGGAGGACCTGGTGCCTGTAAATATTACCTGCATCCAAGATTCACCGGAATGCGTCTTCCATATCACCGCGTACAATAGCCAAGTCGACAAAATTTTGGACGTGCGACTGGTCCAGCCAGGTAAGAGCCAGCCGTCCGAGACGATTTATCAGGGTCAGTCAAATATTAAACGGACTTTGTATCGTAAAAAAATAACATAGTTATTGTCCAAAGGGTTTTCCGATAAGAGCTGTCTCGTGTTTCTTTTTTCTAATAAAATATATTTTTCTTTTTAATTTGAGAACGCAGAAAAATTTGATAATCTCTATCGTAACATATATTGTGATTGGTTACAATTATATGTGAAACACAATGTCTCTTTTTGCACGATGCCACTCTTTTGTCTATATTTTTCATGACATTTTCACATAATTGTACCTCAATGTTGTCAATAACGAATGTATAATACGATTTTTATAATGTGACAATGTTAATAACAAGATACTTTGTTAAGAACAAAGATAATCCAACGGCGTCAAATTACACGATCTTGGCGGCGATTTTATATTGCCAATTGTTTTCTCTGTTGTTATGCGCACTGAAATGATCAGGAATTTGATGGAAAGTGTTTCTCACAAATTACGACATTTATGGCTTCTGAAAATGTCAAAAAAATGCTAGAATTGAAAATTCTGCAGAATTTCATGCGATATTTATTTATTTCAGATCTACAAGACTTAGTAGAACTGAAAATAAGATTTTATTTGTTTTGACATTCTTAAAATTCGCCTGCAAACATTGAACATTGCATAAACATCCGCAGTGTAGTAATAACTTTTAACGATGTAAACACGTTGTTCCATTCAGAGTCGCCAGATTTACACTTGTTTCCCCGCTCTACCTTCCCCTTCTACGTCGCTACTCCCCACGCTTCCGCCACGGCCCGGTCACGTGACGCGTTTCGTCTCTGTCGTGTATGTGTCATACATGACATTACGTGATGACTACATTAGTCGTTTCGTCACGTGACTAATCCGATACTAGCATAGAAGGGGTAACTTTTTCCCCTCAATTCCTGTCAATTCCCCTGATCCGGCGACTCTGATTCTACTGCGTATCGCTCCGTGACTAAAATTGTAATGACCTACATGAAATTTTCAGAGTATGTATAATTGACACGGATCTGCGAAACGTATTTAAAAAGTTTTAAATATAGGGTCACGTAAAAAAGTTTTAGTATTTTCTCTGCAATATCGAGCAATTGTAATTTTCTCAAAATTTTTTTTTACGTAATTAGTAAATTGTTCTAACTTCTCAAAGAAAGTCGTGTGGTCCAACATTTAAATAGTTATTAACACATCCTAAAAACATTCGGCTGCTCTTATTTGAAAATTGTTGCTATTGATCGAATATAATGACGAAGAAGCGGGTCATACTGAAATCGTGTGAATTAGTATGATTTCACAGCAGCGTGTTCTTTAGGTGTAAAAAATTGTATTCGAGATTTTTTGAATTTCACTGATTTTGCGCAACGTCAAAGGGTGTTTTCGCCCTCTCAACGTGGACGATGGTCGAAAATATAATACGTGTCCAGAAAAGTCCAAAAATACTCAAATAAAGTTTAGACCTCTGTAGCTAAGTGCCATCTTATTTCACAGCAACAGTGGGCCAATTTCGCTGTTACTTATACATTATTAGTTATAAACAAAATAGTCTTAGGTGTTTTTGAAGCCGTAAAATTCGGAGCATTATTTTTTTGCTAGAACAAGGAACTACCCCTACGAAACAACTTTTTTAAGGGGTGTTTTATCCTAAAACATTAGGACTTTGTTAAATATTAAGACTAATTGGTAGAATATCGTTTTCATAGTAATGAAGAGATGCAGCACTTGACTTACGACTCAAGTCTCTATTTTCTATAAAACTAGTATTTAAAAATTACTATTGTGATTTATATTTGACTGACCCTCTTAACAGATGGAGACGGGGTCAAGAGTAACAGGGAGCGAAAGTAACATTGTAAACGTTTCTAAATCTATTGTAACCGTTAACGCAAATTTCAAATATGCGATGTATAATTATAATTTAAGTACACATGTTCGCGTCCTATCAATATACAAGGTGTCTCAGCTACATGGAACCATTTACAATCTTTTACGTTAGGGGTTACACTATCTCAAGGGCTGTAAAGTCAAGTCGTTACTTTTGACTCTGGTCTCTCGTACGAAGAATGATAGGAAACGTGACCTGCGATCACGTAATTAATCGTTGTTTCGTTCTGTTTAAGGGACACGTATCGGGCAAGCGTCAGAATGCTTCGTTTACTGGAAAGACACGATGACAAACGATACGTGGGGACTGAATTTTACCTCCCCCATAGATGCTAAACAATTCAGAGAATGTTGCGTAAGTTCACAGCGCAAGCTGTTTGTATCAGGTCAGCGGAAAAGTTTCGCCGTTTTCCTCTTTGTCGTTCACAGCGTGGCGATGATCAAAACCAAAAAATAAATAGGCTGCTTATTAAAACAACACCGTGTACAGATCAAGAATGTCTACACGCGGCTGCCTAATTTTGAATATTTAAAAGGAGGCAAATATTTTCGAAACGAATCGAAAGCGCGAAGACGTTTACAAAATTTGTTGTTACCATTGTTATCATTGTTGTAACAATTTCTATGGCAATGATTTTAATATATTTGTCGTAATGCGATTTGACTGTTAAAAAATTCTTGTCGTCTGTTTTTGTAAACAAATATATGGCCACGTTTTTAGAATTTCTCCAATGATATTAGAATTTACTACTGATTAGTAGACAAAATAATGTGAAAAATATTCGAATATAACCACTGCTTGGAAATTAGACGCAACGCGTCACGTGACTTATATATAATTAACTATTTCTATGAAATTTATATTTAATAAATTCCTCTATAAATTTATTAAAAATAAAACTCTATAGAATTTACATTTAAAAAATTCCTCTATAAATTTATTAAAAATAAAACTATAGAATTTACATTTAAAATAATTACGAACCGAAACGGAAGCGTGGGGGGTATAGCGTCGTGGAAGGGGAAGCTAGAGTGGGAACGCAAGTCTTAATCTGGCAAGTTTTAGTAATGGACACGCCCATATATCGGTTCGAGATTACTTTTACTAATAAGCATCCTAATAATCATCGGATTTGCATTGTGAATGCGTTTCGTTGATCTGTCGCGTTGTGAGCGGCAGAAATCATTTGCACCACATACATACACACAAAAGGAGAACGGCCGGACTTTTGTTCATCGTATTGTGCTTGTTCAAGTGTGGTTTGCATTTGCACTGGCCGCGTTGCAAAGGGATTCAGGATGCCATGACGATTCCTAGAAATCATTACATTTCCAAATCGAAAGAATGGTCTCGACCCGTTGTACGCAGTCACGGGTTTTGGAGATAGTAAAATCGATTCGGTCCGACTCGAGTGATTTACAGTCATTAGTTAATTTTTCATACAGTCACCGTCGTTCAAGATTTCAAGGAAAGCGTCCTCTTCTTACTCGTTGAAGCTCGAACCACCGAACAGGCAGAAGATCAAAACACGAAGAAAGCCACTATCGACACCGGCATCGCCGAACAGATCCAAAGAGCCACAATGCACTTGTATGACCCCGGAGCAATTTGCCAGACTTCGAAATCAGGAAGCCAGATTCCGGAGTTTCTGCGGTATGACATGCTTATTCACTCTGCAATACTACGTCAATTTCCAATTGATCAATCGGGCCCTCTTCCTCTTCCACTCATCATCCACAGTGTTTTTTAACTGTTGAGCTCCATACTCCCATGCGCTTCGCCTCCACAATCCCAGGAGGTGCAGGTATCTGAAATTTTGAGTTCGGGTCAGGTCGGGATCAGTGGCGCACTTACAATACCGCAAGACCCCGCAACGGGGCACAAAATTTTTGCATTTATTATCATGTAATTTTAATCAAATTAGAAGTATACTCACAAAGAAAACATACTTTTTGCGTTTACTGAATATTTGCAATTCTCCTTCCTGAAAAGTATTAAAAAATCTCAAAGCCTTTAAAAATATCGAAAGAAAAAGAGGGGCTCAAATTAATATTTTGCGGGGACCGAAAATTTGTAGCCACGATGATCCCAAAAATGTTTAATCGTCCGATTAGAATCTATTTTTATATTTTCGAATAATCCCGACCCAACCCGAGAAACAGATTGAAAATCTAAACTACCGGTCTAAACAAAAGTTCCTAATATTATTTCCGCAATTATTGAAATGATTAAAACATCAGAATTTGACGAAGAAGTAATTTATTAAAGCATCCATCAACATAAAAATTGTACGCAGCCTGAGAAATTTAGTATTCTTAACTTTTTCGATCGGATTGCAACAATTCGAAAACCGACCTGGTGTTCCATATTTGGTTACTTTCCCGCACTGCGTATTTAGATGAATCGAATGAAATTTATTCGATTATAGCAAATTTATTTAGAGCGTTACCGCGCTAAGGTTTCTGTCGCGGTTCGAATTCAGATCGAAACTGCATCGAGCTATCTTGAATTTCGCCAAGTACTGATTTTCGGTGTTTCTATGGTTCGCGTATAGCTACTTCTACGCTTCCACGCACCATGGCACGATCCACGGAAATGGACATGACACCGGGCCGAGAGAAAATCACAGCAGCAACGTCCAGCGCATCCCTTTATGATAACGTGAACAATACCTCTGCGACACCAGGAAAAACAGCGAAAGTTGGCGCTGATTCGGCGAAGCAGAAGGACAAACAGAACGAAACATGTCAGACGACACCGAAGACGGCGAACGTTGGTATCGAAACCGTTACCGTTGGTTCACAGGCAAGTTTATGGAATGTCAGTCGACTTTTAAATACATTGTACTTTTTTATCATATCGCATCTACTGTAAAGCGTGATTCTACACTCGGCATTTAACACTAAACCAACCACCGCCGGTCAGATGACCGGTTTCTGCTTTTTTAAAAATTACGGAAAACCTGTATAAATTCTATGATGGCATTTTTATAAGGCAATACATGCCAGCCATTTTTAGGTAGGTTTAGTGTTAACACTAACAACAAGAGTGGTGGAGTCGTTGATTTCAATTGAACTTTTGTTGGTAAATCTAGAGCGAAAATAAACAGATCCGGGCGTTTTTGACAATACTCATTATTTATGTTAAAGATAATTAACATTTAATTTCATGATATCTAGAAAATATCTTGATGTATTCCATTTTTAATCATATCTTATTTTTTCCAGGCTTTATCCGATTTCAGTATTCTTGATGCGTAACAAAATTGATATCTGATCTATTTTTTCCAACGACTACCAAGTTTGCTTTCCAAATGATATCAGCATTCATAAAATGTTCATACTGCCGAAAATATTTATGTTTTAAATGTTTTTATAAAATATATAACTAGTTGCACTATTGACAACCGCACCAATAAATAAGTAGCAAGATTATAAAAGAAAAAATTTTCAAATAAAAGGGAAACAAAGAAAACAGGACTTAAAACTCCAAATAAAAACAAGAAATTGGAAGTAAAAAAGGGAAAATAAAAAAAAACTATGAAAAATCCACAAAAATAAAAAATAATTATTAATCGTAAGAGGGTAAGATTAATTATCCTCGCTATCACAGCTGTTGAGATATGATTAAGAAATGAAGTATAACAAAATATTTTCTGGATATCATAAAATTAAATGTTTATAGATAATGAGTATTGTCAAAAACGCTCAGACATGGGTCTGCTTATGTTTACAATATAGATTCGCTAGAAAAGTTTAATTAAAAGCGGCGACCTCGCCACTAATTATTGAAATTTGAAAGATAGTTCCAGTAGAAATTATTAAATAAATTTCTTCATTCAAATATATGTTGTTATAAAAGTTGCGAGAAATCTAAATAAATTCAGTCTTGTGTTAAAGTTTCCTATTATGCCAGATAGACATCTATCAAAGAGCAAAATATTCACGAAAATACAAGGTGTAAAAATAAGTAAAAAATAAGTCGAAAAATCGAAAAATTTATATGCATATAGTGATTATTAGACAGTATTAGATAGTAAAAACATTAGAAGAATTTAAAAATACTTTTCAAGCTATTAAATTATTTCATTCTAGCTTGTTGGAATTCATGTAGGAAATTTTTATTTTGCATAAAGATCCGCTGTCTAGTGATTACTGTGCATTGGCTATTATATGATTACACAGGAGCCAAGTAGACATTAATATCTTTCACTAATAATTTTAATATAGCGAAAATAATATATTAATACACCTAAAGTCTTTTAATCTTTTCACTGTTTTAAATTTCACCAATTGTATAAAAAGTAATGGTCATCCATCACCGGTCATTGTTTACTGCTGTTACTAATGACCATTACTTTTTACACACCCTGTACAGACGCGTATTAGAACACTTACGGAGAATCAAGTGAATCTTCTAGGTAACGTTTGGTTAAAGAGACGCTGTTAACTGCAAATCATTTGTATTTTATACGCCAGTATAACTTTTACATATTACTGTGTCACAAAACGAAATTTCCTTCCCGCTTATCTACCTACCTACCCGGTTACGAAATCATTGTTTTAATTAATTTCGGCATACCAGAAATAGAATAACCTTCTTGAAATAATGGCTCCGGTGTATTCAACGAACTGTGCCGCAGAAATGATCTATACGGAAGATACGAAGCACCGCTGACATGGCACTTGCTTTTAATCAGGCACGCGTGTGCAAAACACAAGGACAGGATCATCGTGTAATTAACACCTACACGCGGCCAAGTGCATATTTTCGTTGCGATAATATTGAAAAACAGCGTGGGTTACAATATATCGATTAATTATCGCCTGTTTTTTTCCCCTCGCTTAAATCAATAAGGTATAATGCTAATGGACTCTCTTACTTTCTTCCATTCTGTTTTGACCAAATGTAGTATCGATGTTCTATGCTGAAACGGTGTTACTCGTTTTTGCGTAAAAGATATTACACAAAGTTGTGCAAGAAATTATGCGGGATAGATATTCAAGAGGTAGATGCTTAAAGGGTGGATACTTGGATCGAAAAAGGAGATCGTCTCTCAAAGGACAGATTCGTAAAGTAGACATTATAAAATCATGTCTAACAGACTAAGAGCTTACGTCGAGGCGAACGAGCCGACCTCGAAATTACTCTGCCACGTTCCGCGAAGAGCTGGTTCAGTGTAGCTCTCACTATACATGCATAATATACGGGGCGTCCGCCATGCTAAGAGCATATTACTCGGCGAATATTCAATTGTACATCTCCTAATGAAATGTTAGAACCGTTTCGTATAGTTTCTTCATATTTCCTGCCGGTATATCGTTCACGAAATATTAAACACAGTAGGGGAGTCCCCCTATTGCTGGACACTCACGGTTTTTTCTTGAATAAATAGTGACTTTGTTCATGAGAACTGTTGTACTTTCTTGAAAGGGACGGTTCCCGAGGTCATTTGAAGTAACTTTTTCCTTTGCGAGAATGTTCTACGCGGCTTCGTTAATAACTTAGCAAAGGAAAAAGTTCAACTGAGGAGAACCACTCCTCTCAAGGAAGTACGACATTCTCGGGACACCCTGTATACTGAATCTGTAGACGACTATAATAGAATTTCTTGGTGAACAAGCGTCACAAAATATCTAAAATCGGATATTTCATATGAACAGCTACTTAATATTTCGATCTCTATTCATCACTAGACTGCGGATCTTTATGCAAAATCAAAAATTGTCTGTATCGATTACAAGTTAAGCTCCATTTATACTATCAGCACAGACACGTTCCGTATCCGTATCGGCACCGTTCCGACTCGGACAGTAGTATTTCTACTATCCGCAAAGACACGTTCCGTGTCCGTATCGGCACCAATCCGTTCGTCGAACTGTCTCGGATTTTGTTCAAATTTTAATATCTTGTAGTCTTTAGTGACCTTTGAACGAATCTCGAAGGATTTTGACGGCTTCACCGTCAATACTGGTTTTAATTCAACCCTCGCATCAGCCATCTTTTTCCGAGTATTACCTTAGGCTGCGCTGTACCTTGCGTAAACAGAAATTTTTGCCTTTTTCTCATGTAAACCTATAGATTTTGGCGAGAAAATGCAAAAGTCCAAGTTTTAATCTTAGGATCTACAAACATTTGACTCATGATTTTCAGCCTAGTCTGAACAGAGTCAGAACGCATGCATACTACTATTCGCACCGGCACCAACCGCTAAAGTATTCTTTGCGAGAATGTTGGACGGTCGGACCGGTGCCGATACGTGCCGGTGCCGATACGTGCCGGTGCCGATACGTGCCGGTGCCGTTCCGATACGGATAGTATAAACACTTGTACCTAAATGCATTGAAGAATATTTGTCTGATCGGATACGGAACGTGTCTGTGCTGATAGTATAAATGGACCTTAATAGAAACCAAATTGAACGTTACTTCTTCCCTTAATGATTTTAATAGATGAGAAATCATAGATTGACGACTTCGATTTTTCAAATTTTCCAACAATCTTGAATTTTATCTGCTTAATTTTGCTGCAAATGCATAAAGATCCGCAGTCTAGTGATCACACAATCCAATAGAAAGAGATGCATACATGTACAAATTGTTCACGACGGATTGCAGATCGACAGTCCCGAGGAGAAAGGCACGTTGGTCTCCCCGAAGAAGATGGCGAAGCAGAATCAGGATACGGGTACTCAGCAGAACGGCACCGAGATGCTGAAGTCTGAAGGCACCCAAGCCGGCGGCACGTTGCAGAACAAATCTCTGCGGAAGGAGCAGCTGCATCACACGAAGTCGGCCGACTACACGGACTTGGAGATCCAGAACGGCAATATCTTTAATATAGTGAACAACAATCACGGTAGTAAAAAGCCGAAGAGCAAAAGCACCGACGACATGAGGATCGAGAACGCGCAGAACGGCGGGATCAGTTTAGACTCGAACACCCTGAAGAGGATGCTGAAGCCGATATCGAGTATCGACAGTCCGGCCACGTCACCGGAAATGACCAGAAAAAGACACAGCCACCATAGTTATTACCATCCGAGCAACAACAACCAGAAGTACGTCATGCAGGAGACCGAGAACGAGAACTACGCTCATCCGTATCGAGCCCCGTACAGCAACAAATTCCAGGCTTCTAGGAGCGTGCACGACATGGGACGCCAGTACACTGGTATAGATAACAATTTATTTATACGTATATAATACCGGTACTAATTAACAATAAGACACGGTTGATCGGGAAAGCGTTGAGCGAGTTTTACGTAAACATTATAAGTTTGCAAATGCGAAATGGCTAAATAACTGCATTATTTATTGTTATACGGAGAAATTTTTCAGGCCATATCTACAAGAGATTTCAAAACATGCGTTATAATGGTAAGAATTATTTTTTCTTGTGGTCATTTTTTAACGAGATTTCAAGTTCACTGAAATTTTTTCGTCGATGTGGTTGTAGAGCATTTACAGACCACAACAATGACTATAATAACCATACTATTAACGATCATTTAATCTATTTTTCTCTGAAAGATAATACATTGAATTCTTACAGACACAAGTTATTGAGGTTTTTGAAGTCGTCTTTCTATGCTCTACAAGAATATCGAAGAAAATGCATAGAGATTCATTAAAATAAAATACCGACGACGTTGAAATATCATTAAGAAATGACTCTGAAAAGATTTTTCATACAAAAGTAAATAAGGCAATATGCTGTTCAGTTTATTTCACTTATCTGAGACACCCTATACACATGCTCAAGAAATTTTATAAACAAATCGCATAAATGTGTAACATCTGAAATTTACTAAGCCGTACTCACGAGAAATAGATATTAATTTATTTTTTATTTTCAAATCTATCATTCTATGCGAAATTCGATTAATAAGTGGCTACACACTTTTACGATCAACTGTGTACATGCTTTAACACTAAAACTACCGGACTCGTCAA
Organism: Lasioglossum leucozonium; assembly: GCA_028454225.1. Lineage (NCBI taxonomy): Eukaryota > Metazoa > Arthropoda > Insecta > Hymenoptera > Halictidae > Lasioglossum > Lasioglossum leucozonium. The sequence continues at coordinate 14,705,076 of CM052205.1, read as the reverse complement.
AGGATTTTTGGTTTCATAATTATGTACACCTTAATACTACCAAATAAATGTTTAATACTGCCAGAAATTGCACAAAACGTGACAAAATGCACTTTTCTAATTTTCGAAATGCAATAAAAATTGGACATTTTTTAGTCCTCGGTAGTTTTAGCGTCGATTTCACTTTTTACTTCACAGTTTTGAACACAGAATATCCATTAACAACTTAAAGATTAATGTCCAAATTCTAGTCGCACCGACGGTCATAATTTTTTATTTTTGTCTCAACGATGTTGCTTTGTCACAAAATGGTGTGATATTTCCGCGAATTTTGATTAAAGAGTTAAAAAGTTTATTGCATTCGGTTAGTGCTGTTGTTATATTTTAAGAAATAAACCGTACGTAGCTACATAAATAACCGCAATTAGGTTTTGAAACAAAATATAATTCTATTAATTTGAAAATATTTTCTGTAAAAATACGGGGAGGAATTTAACAAGTCCGAAAGCAATGATTTTTCCAAAATTTTTACCTGTATTTATAAATCTTCGGTAGTAGTATGAACGCGTTACAATTTTGAACGTATAAATAAATAATTCAGATAAAAAGGGTGGTTTCTTCCTTGAGACAGAAATAGTACCAACCGGATGCTACAAAATTTTTATATCGGTTCGATAAGTAGTCGTTCAGGGTCACATAGAAATCCCTCGTTAAAATGATGACCCCTTGCATTATGATTAACCCCTTGCCTTATAATATCGATGCAAGCATGTTGTGAACATTTTAAATTAAATTCAACAAACATGAATATTTTTAAGTTTACTTTAGTTTACTGCACAAAAAGTCGCGATACAAGGAGGTCTACATTAAAAAAAATAAGTTAAAAGCATAGAAAACAATATTTTATTTGAGTCAAAGGACACTTAAAAAATGCGAAACAAAAATATTTTACATTAAAATCTGATTTTCATCAAAATCGAGTTAAAAGTGAACATTGGATCTACATTTGTTACTGAAACTTCTTTTTTTTTTGTTTAAATAAAATTCCAAATAAAAAAAAAGTTCCTCCATATTTATAATTTATTTTTTCGTATAAAGTTTGCCTGGTTGGACAGCAATTTTTTATGCAGCGTACACAATTTTTCATTCACAAACATCAACGGTTTAAGGTAAACTCAATAATAAAACTTTTTTGTTTTTAAACATTTCTTTATGGAACTTTTACCAAAATATTTGTGACCTTTCTCTGATAAAAAGGGACCATGCATGATTAATCTATGATCAACACTAATCTGACATGCATAGATATACACAGAAATGCATATCTTTTATTAATAACCTCAATACATTCAAAATGATACATTAATTCTTCAACAGTCCTTTGATTTTTCTACTGTTTTAAATTACACCTCCCAATTTCGTCATAAAAGATCAGTTCGGATAACCGGGGCTCGTATATCGCGTATTGCACAAGTAATTTCATTGATAAAAATGTCACGAATATGTTGGCGAGGGTTTCATAAAAAAACAAACAAAAACAAAGTACTTTCATCACTAAATTCGAGTGTCCGAAGTTTTCACATGTATGGACACGTTGCTATAACTACTCACGTTGAAATGCACAAGTGCTTTCTCGTCTTGGAAACGATAAACAATGGAGCGACACTCGCCAGGCTATCCGCGAAATAATTGATAAGGCAAGGGGTTAAGCTAGCGGACATAGCATATGACTGTCTGACTTTCACGATAAAGGATGAATCGGTTGCGCGCGCGCACGCGGGCGTGGATACCCCTTAATGTCATAACGGCGACAGCGTTTAAAAAGGGAAAGGTACTTACCTGCCCGGAGTGTATAAATAAATGACATGGGGTGCGTAGATCGGTCAGCAGGGTTGCATGGCGCATGGTGCATGGCGCATGTCAACGCAACGTTGAAACCGTCCCTTGGACGGGACGTTTCGCTAATTCTAACGATACTTTTCGTCCGATCACCGTCTCGTTTCGAATTGCTGCACGAGGGGCACACCTGTTTGTCGTAGGCAGCAGAAGCAGGGCGTATTTAGATTCGGAACGTAATCGGTGCACAGGTGACATGTCGCCGCCGTCGGATAATGTCATCTTCGATAATCAGTGTTACGCGACCACACCGAGCTCGTCGAACGGTAATTCGGACATGGAACAGCCGACGCATTGCAACTCGCGGCGTTGCAACGGCGACCAGACATATCAACAGCAAAGCATGCAATCCGTCTCGACGCCTGGCAGCCCGACCAGCAGGCTCCTACTCGAGTACGAGATGCACCTCAGGAACACCTTGGAGAAGGGCATGGACGCCGAGAGCTACAGCTTGCGTACCTTCGAGGCCCTATTCACCCAGAGCATGGAGAACTTAGGTGAGTTGCTATCGCCTTCTCCTGACCTCGGTTCTACACTCTCCCGGTCGAACAGACACGCTATCAGTGGGTTCTCAGGCATAAATTCGATGTAAGAAAAATTAAAAGCAAATTGGAATAAAAGTATTACACAGAATGATAAAACGGTTGGGAATGCAAGATCCATCTTCAATCAGATCTCGCGGGGCTTGCCACGACTCATCTGGGCACCGCGAAGAGTTAGTAACACAACTACAGTGCTGGGAAAACTAATGACACTTTACATATTTATACACAGCCGGAAAGATACGTACGATTTCTTAATTGCGATCACTTAAAAATAGGAAACGATTTTTAACTTTGAAAATTTTTGCTATTTTTAATTATTCATAGCAATCTTAATCGATTTTTACGAAACTTTGTGCATATATACAACTTGCTCAGCACTAAACCTACCATTATTGGTCAAATGACCGTTTCCAGATTTTGTATTTTACGATTATTGAATTTATAAAGATGCTTCCATTCTATATTTAAGCACACATTGGAATAAAAATAAATTCGACTGTGTCATTTTTATATGGTAACGCGTAGTAGCCGTTTTTAGTGCTCGGTACGTTTAGTGTTAAACCTACAAAGGGCATATTTTAAATTTCCATTAGAATCCCTGATAAAAAGTTAAAAACTCTGTTATTCATTACCTATTAATTCTTGAATTAAGTCGTTTGGTCCAATCTTTAAAAAGTTATTAATTTTTAAATCGCATCCACTAAATTTTGTCTTCGACTGTGTATACGGTGTTTTTAAACAGTTTTTTCATCGCGTTATACGGTAGTCTCCGGTAGTTTTGAGGTAAACTGGTGTTTTCTTGATTACTGGACTAACCTACAATACACACAAACTTTTGTAATTAAATATCACGTTACCAAAAGGTTCGTGTACTATTTATCGGAATTCGATGGACATTCCGGATACACGAGAACCTAATGATAGCACGAAATTGGAGCTTGTCGAACGTCTGATGTTCGGGAGTGCACGACACCGACCTACCTGAACGCTTCGAATGTTGCAGAGCTGGCAGAAAACATGCCACTGAACGTGCAGCGCACACCTCACGTATCGCGGAGACGTAAGTTGAACCGTTTAAAACACGCCGCCGGTTTTCGAGTGGCAGTCTACTCATTGAAGACGTTGGCCATGCTTCTCAGGTCCTAGCTCGAACAACAAGTCGTCGACTCTGCCGTTGTCCTATCGATATTGCAACGAGAGACAGAACAGCAAGGACAGGGACGGCTACTACAGCGATCGCAATGAAATGGTGCGGGAAAAGAGGGAGAGAGACGCTGATCGAGATCGCGGGTATCTCAGCGACTACAATTCCAGGTAATTGCGAGGCGTGATCAAAGAGAAACCACACTATCAGCTTCGCAGAAGGATTCAGAAGTTTGAGATAGTTCAGTGGCGGAACTACAAATCTTCGGCCACCCCTGCAATATATAATTTTGGGACCCTCAAAATGGCTAGTTGCACAGGCTGCCACACGGAGGTACTGCGAATATCGCCAAAAACTATTCAAACAAAGTTAGAGAAAAGAAATAATAAAAAATATTAATTTTTATTTGTACTTTTCGTAATAGCTGTATAATCGTTAACAATTTTTTTCTTTTTTTTAATGCTTTTTAGGAAGGAGAATTGTAAAAATTCAATAAATGCGAATAGTATGTTTCTTTTGGTCAGTGTATTTTTAATTTAATTTAAATTAGGGATAATTTGAGTAAAATTACAAGGTAATAAATGCAAAAATTTTGGCCCCCACGTTGCGGGGCCTTACGGTAATTGTAGTTCCGTCCCTGGAGGTGGTAAATGGGATAATTGTTCCAGTAGTCAGCCATTTAGGCGTTGTTATTATTAACCCTCATGCGTCCCTCGTGTCACTTTCACAAATTTAAAAAGAATTGATTTGAAATTTCGGGAATTTTATATTTTTTAACGTGGAGGATGTCTCAAAACTGTTCCTCCTTGAAAAGGGTAATTCGTGAGGTTATTTGAAACAACTTTTTCCTTTGCGAAAATGTTGTCCGAGGCACAGTTAAGGAATTATTAATGAAAAACACGGACCAATCCGAGTGCGGCTACTGCGAACTCCAGCTCAGCTGATTCCAACGCTGCGGTCTGATTGGTCCGTGTTTTTCGTTGATAACTCCTTAACGAAGCTGCGGAGAACATTTTCGCAAAGGAAAAAGATACTTCAAATAACCTCGGGGATCGCTCCGTTCAAGGGACTACAAACTTTACGACTAGGCTTTCAATCTCCTAATATTTTCAAAGTGTAAATTATAGAAGAATTGCGCAATAATTTGTTAGTCATTAGCTCATTCATTTGTAAGCAATTGGTTTTCAGGAAGGCTGACTATTGGGCAAGGGTTGAAATAAGGCGCATTTACTGTAGCAAGAAAATATGTAATGTTGTTCGCTGAACAGAATATATGTGTGTTCGATGACATTTTAAGATGCGCCAGCTGCATCGGTGAATCGGCTCGCGCACAGTGGTTCCGGCATTCCGATGGATGGCAATCGGGAAGCTCGACTCTCGGATCCGGTGCTTCCAGTTCGATAAATCCGAGCTATTCACACAAACGAGAGTCTCCGTGGGACTCTCTGCCATCGCTGAGGCACGAAGGCAGCCTAAACGACAGCGGATACAAGTCGAACAGGGCCGACTCTTTGGAACAGAGGTAACACCTTGGTCTTTCGCCAACCCTCGTACCAGAGTCGCCAGATTAAGACTTGTCCCCCCACTCTAGCTTCCTCTTCCTTACCCCCACCTCTCGAAAAGTAATTTGTACTAGAAATGGTGCTTAAGAAATCTTAAATTTTATTGTAAAGATTAACGACAAAGTTGTAATTTGCAGCGAACGAAAAATTGTCGTCCAGTACCGGCCAACGGGTCAGTAGATTTCGTAGATCAGAGGATTTAGACAAATGGATTAATTGTAATGGAAAACATTTGGCCATTACTTGCATTAAACATTAAGTTGCATTAAGAAGTAACTATTAGTTATTCATCGCATGTACGTACACTTTTATAAGTATGAAATTATTTTCATACTCAGGGCCGACTTCTTTGTACAATATTAAAGTTTACCCTTTACGATAAGAAAACTCAAGGTGACCTTTACATCTCGATAAAAAAACTAATTATTGTATACTACTCTTGCAACCATACGACTTTCGTTACAACTGTTTGTTTGATATTCTAAATAGTTTACAAGCAACTTAGGTGGCACTCCCAGCTGAATCGCCCTGTATAACAGAGGCCCGTGCCCCTACTTGCTCGTCCGACAGCGACGTAGGAGAGCGGTCCCCACCACATCGATCACTTCGATCGGAGCTGACGTGTTCGTCTGTCTGCTGATTCCATTCGGCTGCTAAAGAAAGATGCATACTTCCCTTGGTGGGGGATGCGGCAGGGTGGGGAGCAGCTCGCGGCGCAAAAGAGTTTTATCACCTGTGCCGTGTAAGGTGGCCGGCACTGCGCGCGAAGCACGTGGAAGAAGTTTTAGGCTCAATGCGTAATATTATAGACAGCGGATCTTTATGGGAAATCAAAATTTTGTACTCGAATTACGAGAAACTGGGGTGAAATAGAAATTTATTTTCTTGCTTATTATGTTTACTGGGTTGAAAACAATGTAACAGTATTTTTAAATTCGTGCAATCTTTTAAACGAAACTTTCTCATTTTTGTTATGAGTGCATAAAATCCGCTGTCGATAATGCTGTTTATAATCCGCTGGATATAATGTACGTAATAAAATGATCTAATCGGCTGAAAAATGAGAAATCGACTAAGAAAAATTTGTCGTACGGAGCACCAGCCTAAACGATTTCTGGTAATTATTCAATTTTTATCGATCGTAAAATGTTGAAATCTGTATTAATGTTTTCGGCGCTCGGGTTCGATCAATTGTTACTATTTAATAGCATGTTTGCAATATATTTAACGACGTTTCGGTCTTATTTTAGACCATTTTCAAGAAAAATAATTGCGTCAGTGAAGTAATAACGTTTTTTTTTAATATATATTATTAAATTGTGGGTTGAAAATAGTAGAGAAAAGCATAACTAACAACACTCATTTGCTATATGTGAAAAGAATTAGGTCATATTTTTAAGAAGAAAAAAAACCCTCTTATTTTAAAATTTTGAAATTTAAAAAATTTTTTAAAAATCTTGAAAATTGTCATAAGACCGAAACGTCGTTAAATACATATATCGCAAACATGCTATTAAATAGTAAGAATTGATCGAACCCGAGCGCCGAAAACATTAATACAGATTTCTGGTGATATTGTTGAAAAACAAACGTACGTTGCTCAGGACTATAGTGTCCATTGTTTTCTTCATCGATAGTGCGGTCGACTAACAGTAGAAACGGGCTAGCTTTGGCCGGTACTGCACGACCCTCTCCTATTTACCACCGTTTGTCGTTCCCGGTAGAGTTAACTGCAAGGCACGCTTTCTTTGTCATTTTACAGGGGTACTTTCGACAGGCAGGACAGCGTGAGGTCCGACTACATGTCCGACAGAGAGGGTAGATACGGAATCGTACAGCAGGCTTCTCTGGAGAGCACTGACTCGAGAATCTGTTACCTGACGTCTTCGGAGGTGAGTCGTTTGAACAGAGTTGCTAGCTTTAGAAACGCGACCGGTATCGCGGGACTCCTACTTATACCGGAACGATTCTCCCCCCCCCCCCCGATATTAGCGAGAATGTTGTCAAGGAAAATCGGCGATCGGTTGTCTAGCTTCCGGCACTCTATCAGCATACGCGAGACTCCCGCGATAAAATAATAACAATGATTAGAGTTACGTTAGATTTTCTCACTAACAGTTGCTGGACATGTTGCAATTTCATCGGAATACTCGGACCGCTTGTTTGAGATAATCCAGACAGGAAATATGAGATTTTTTTTTAAAAAAAGAGATTGACGTCGGTGATTCCTTCGTTCTGTGGACAAACAATGTCGCAATCTGATGGACAAAATTCTTGGTATCGATAATTGTATTATTCATACGCGTGCGCGGAAGTATACAGAAGCGCATGCGCACGAATATAGAATTTTATTGCCACAACTAAAGCTCTCGCACGGATGTATATGCGCGTACGTGCTGTAATTGTGTCGATTGGCGGTGTAAAAAGAGCACATTTGATGAACCATAATAAAGCACCGAACCTTTAACCCAACATGGCGCAACACACTGCACACGATGTTCCATTAAATTTTTTCTGGATTACTTTTATGATCGAAGGGTGGCTCGTTCACTCTAGTAAATGCGCATCCGTGTATTTTAATATACAAAACTATGCAAAATAAGAAGTTTTCAAGTCAATTGTACAAAATAAGGGGTTAGATGAAAATGTATCTTATTTTAATAGTCTTATTAGGGTGTTGCATTAAATGTCCGATTTTTAACAGCAACATTAAAAGAACACAACTGTTTTCTTAAATGAACTTATTGATCAAAGTGAGCACCATTAACTTTCTTCATTGTATTATGGTAAACATTGATTTTTTTACTTATCCACGTTCTTCATTTACAAGATTGTTATCTCCAGTTTATAGATCTTTAATGACCTAATGTAATTAATGACCTACCATCAACGAATAGTACGTTAATTAATCGTCGCATTATTTTTTCCACAAATGTGAAAGGAATATACGAAAGTCGCATTGATTGACATTGACATAAACTTTATTTAAAACTAAAATTAGATATCTAAATGAAAATCGAGCGTACGATATTAAGAATTAGCTTTTCACCTCAAAGTTTTATACGTATGTATGATAAACCTGTAGTAATAGCATTCCTTGATCAAAACGTTTTATAGGATTTGCATTCTGAAATCGGACGTTTCATATGCAACAACCGTTTTGAAATTCTTCAGACGTTTTTAATGCTCTTGTATTTTACTCGTATAAAACGAGTTCATCAAATACAAAACAGTGAACATATTCGGAGCATTTATTAATATTGCATTATTATTTCCGACTGATTAAAATTATTTGAAAAATGTAGTCAAATGTAAAATGTATGTAAGTCATGTAAAATGTATAAATATCGCAGTTTTTTTTAAAATAAATTACAAATAATTGGAATTTTATAAATAAATTAACGTCCACGAAAGGTGAAAAATTCTGCTGTTTTCAATTTCGCAAATGTAGCAAGCACACGTAGACTGTTTCGATCGTCGGCGTAGTTGTTTCCATGCGAGGCTAAAGTCGAATATGAAAGAAACACCTGACCCAGTGCGATAGGTAGGAAGTCGAAGATAGATTTTCCTTGTCAACAGGTGCATGCGCAAACGTATACCTCGAGTCGCCAAGATTTTCTCTCGACTGTACCTTTTTTCTTGTTGCAATCGTTACGATAAATGGGGTATCGGTGCCTGGTTGTTGCTGACCTATGACCGTCGCGATCGAACAACTACAGTGAATCCAAACGGTCTTTGAATACTCCGACTCTCGAGAAATTGTTGATACTAAAGCTACAATAATTTCGTTAAAAAAAATAGTGCAACAATAAATTTGGACTCATTTTAAATCACGAAGCCTTCGCTTTCGCAGACCGTCACTAATTGTTTTTTAGGATATCTCTGCTTGACAAATCAGGTGAATAATTGAGGACACTTTTTTTATTGAAAATACGACAAATTGAATCGTTTGTAAAAACATACAAAAATGTTTTGTCTGAATGAATCAATTACAGATTTGAAGATTGGATCTTCCCCCTCACAACGACTTCCTAAAACTTGATCTACGACTTTTTGGGCTGTTTTATGGAACAGAATTGAGGAATAAGTTCGGCGGTGTAAAGGTTTTTACGATATATTGTTCCGGTTTTTAAAGATAGTAGTACACCTTCCGTTCAAAGGTCGAACAGTCGATTAGAAAAAAATCGTAGATCAAGTTTTAAGCATTCGTTGTAAAGGGAGAGATTTAATCTTTAAATCAGCTGTGGTTTCAGTCACGAGAAAAATTTTTCAACATTTTTACATACGTTTCACTTTGTAACATTTTGGACCGAAAAAGCGACTTCAGTTTTCTAGACGCGGTATCATGTAAAAATATCATAGATGAAAGCGAATGATGGATGACAAAGGTAGAGGCATCAAGCTTTAAAATAAGTCTAGGTACATTGTTATACTATTCATTTTAACGATATGATCGCAGTTCAAATATCGACAATTTCTCGAAAATGGAAAATTTTGTGTTTAAATAGCTTTTGGATCCTATTTCCTCTATTTTTGTATCGAGCTATAACCATTTACGTTAACGGTATTATATCGAGCATTCGTGGGTAGAATTGTTAAATGAAATACAGTAATGGTCGCAGAAGAACTGCACTTTCAAGAAATTGAATCATTGTGAGAAACTTTATTTTTAAAGAGAGAAGTAGACTGTGGATCTTTATGCGAAATAAAAATTTTCTTGGAGCGAAATAGAAAGTTTTCTTTTGTAATGTGTTGAATACGTTGAAAGTAATACAATATTATCATAAAATTCTTCTAATGTTTTTTTGTAAAATATACTTTAGAAATGCAATGATTCAATTAAGTTATTATTACCTAATCAATTATTTAATATTATATTTACATTTGATATTCATCGAAATGGTAAATAGTGCACAGGTATTTGTGAGAGATAGTGATCGAATAATTTTATAATAATATACTGACGGCGGTATCGCGTCGTGTTTGTTGTGTATAGGTCCTGTAGCAAACTAACTAGACTGCGGATCATTATGCAAAATAAAAATTGACCACATCAATTTCAAGAAACAATTCAGAAGCTTCTCTTTTCTTTTAATACTTTTGATAAATTGAGGGTGATTTATTAACATTTTGAATTCCCTGTAATCTGTGGACTACCAATTTGTTTTTGTCATAAATGCATAAAATTTGCAGTCTGGTAATAACCCTTTAGCCGTTTCCGAAAGGGTATTTTGAACAGAGCTTGAAAACTGTTGCAATATCGATTTCGGTTCTCGAAACGGTTATAGAAAGCCTTTGTTCTGTGTAATTGTTATGACCAATCGAATTTTCCAACCATTACGTGGTTACAATTCTTGACTTCGATTCCCATTTCGGTTCCGTTATTGTTTAGATGTTGAAACGGTTCCAAAAATTCTTATATCGAATTACTGTAAATACACACATTTTTTTGCAAAATTAGTTTTCCATTTTTACTTCATTTGATATCGCAGAAATTGAAATATAAAAATAAAATGTATGAAAAGTAATTGTAAATTTTTAAATTCGTCAAACATTTTCCCGTGCTGTTTTCTGTATTTGAACGAATCAGTAGAATATTATTTATGACATTTGGCTTTATTTACGAACAGCGGGAGCACAGAATAAATTGTAATGCAGAAAATACACAAAAACCGATTCTAGAACCAGTTTCGGAACTGATATACAGGGTGTTTTCGATCTAGTGGTACAACCATAAGGGTGGGGGGGATTATTAAGAAAGACGTAAGTCGAAAATACATATAGAAAAAAGTTTTCCCAAACAAGACTTCGTCTTCGCGAAAAGCGGCTTTGAAAATTCGTCAGAGTCGCACACATATTAGCGTTTACAGGAAGTAGAATCGGCCGTTCATGATCGGACGCAGCAACAGATTCCTATGGAATAGCACTTAACGGATCTTCTAGTTCGATTTTTTTTTTAAATCGAAAGACAATCAAATTCCATTTTTACAATCTTGATTCACTTCTTTTCCGGTGTCACCACCAGATAAGAAACACTCTATTGGACGAAACCAATGACCGTTTCAAGCTCTGACGTGAGAACTGTAAGCAGTAGCGGTTGCAGCAATAAGTATAGCGAGATAGCGATGGCAAATAGCAAATAGCAATAGCAACATCCCCCACTCGGGCTGCTGGCGTCTCGTCTCCTACTATCCTCTCACTTCCCAAATTTACTAGGTTACTTTTGAAACCGTTCCAAGCCCTGTCTTTAAAAGTACTATGCCCCAAAACCGTGATCAGTAATAGTAGCAGTAGCAGTAGCAGCAACAGGAATAAGGAAAGCGAGGTAGCAATAGCAACACCCCCATTCGATCTAGCATTTCATCTCCTAGTGTCCTGTCGCCCAGTGTTACTTTGCAAACGTTTCGAGTCTTGGTATTAATATCCATTGAAACTATGAGCAGTAGCAGCAATACGAATGAGGACTATTCCCAAAAGCATAGATCAGTAGGAGTAACGACGATATAAATAAGGATAGCGAGATGGAGATGGCAAATAGCAACTAGCAACTAGAAACCAGCAAATGGGAAAATCGTCTCGTCTCGCACTATCCTATGACCCCTATCACTTTTGGAACCGTTCTAATCCTTGATACGTAGGGTGCTATCCCGTAAAGTTTCGAGCAGTGGCAGTAGCAGCGATAGGGATATGGATAGCAAGATAGCGATGGCAAGTAGCGAATAGCAAGTAGAAAATAGCAAATCCTCCACTCGGGCTGGCGTATCTTCTCGCACTATCCTATGTCCCCTATCATTTCTACAACATTATTTTCGGAACCGTTTCAATTCTCGATATCGAGGGTGCTATTCCCAAAAGCATAGATCAGTAGGAGTAATGGCAATAGCAACTAGAAAATAGGAACTAGCAAATGGGAACATCCCCCACTCGGACTGGCATCTCGTTTCGCACTACCCTATGACCCCTATAATTTTTGGTTTAATCCTCGATACGTAGGGTACTATCCCGTAAAGTTTCGAGCAGTAGCAGTAGCAGCGATAGGAATAAGGATAGCGAGATAGCGACGGCAAGTAGCAAGTAGCAAACGGCAGTAGCAATGGCAAGATCCCCCACTCGGGCTGGCGTCTCGTCTCCCACTGTCCTGTCACCCCTTCTACGCCGTCACCCATTTTCCCGGTTCCGCGACCTCTTGCGCGTACATCCCCTCACCCAGGTTTCGTTTCCCTACTACCGGCTGCTGGCTGGTGGTCCGTCCGTCCGTCCGTCCGTGCCCGTGCGTCCGTTCGTCCCCCGTTTCGCGTCTCTCTCCACAAGGACCGCGGTATTGATTCCCCTCGCGGAAGCACGGCTCTCTCTCCTCTTCCCTGTTCTCCAGCGCAGTAGTCTGGAGCAACGCGCGTTCACGGCTGCGGACACTACTAATTTACCACTCGTTCGCGGAACAGTCGAAATAAGAAATAATAATAATAATAATAATAATAATAATAAAAAAATAAATAAATCAAAAAAAAAAAGAACGAAGGGCTGGATAGATCATTATCACAGTCCGCGAATAATCCGAGGGATCGATTGTCTTTCCTTCTCTCGATTTCTCTGATTAAAACCGGAGGTGGTAATATTGTTTGCTCCTGACCTGCTGGCGGTTTCCTCCAGGAGCTGGCACACCACCGTTACCCTCTGGAGCTTATCCGGCGGAACATCACGGATATATCACGATGGACGGGGATACGAGTGATACTCTCGAGGATTACTGGAGGCACACGCCAAATCCGCTCGTCATACGTTAAGAAAAGGCGACGGACGCACGTGAATGATTACTCTATGGGTCGGTCGTTTGACGGGATAGAGTTCGATCACGATTAAGAGAGTCGACCAGCGACGAGCCCCGGAGAGAATCTCGAGCCCGTTCCTTTTCGGCCGATGTTCCGAGCTCCGATGACTCGGAATCATTACAGATGAGATCGCGTCGGGAAACACGCTCGAGGCGAGGATACGTTGTTCTCACGCGGGCACACTGTCTCGGCGAGCCGTTCTTTCGTAAGCGGGGACGAGCACACGTCGTCGTCGTCGTCGCCGTCGCCGCCGCGTCGTCGTCTCGCGATTCTCTAATTCTATAGTTTCTCCACGGCACGTGCAGGCTCACGTGTGACACGTGTGACAAACGGAACGACGAAGATGCACCAACGCGTTTTTAGATAGATCTCTCGACCCGGTAGACAGAAATAGTATCCGTTATCTGATTAGCATGTACGAGTAATTAGGTACCTGGTAATATGTAACTTTAACTATACATAGTCCCGACTCGCTCTCTCGTTTTCTTGTCTTGCGCGACGACGCGCAATCGTTCATGACGCACCGTTTCGCACGATTCGGTCCGAGTCGAACGGAAAACAGAAAACGGAAAAGGGAAAGGGGAAGGCTAGCTGACCTTTTTTCTGCTGGACAGAGCACGTTCGGCACGGTTCGTTGTTTGTTTCGAGTACAAAGAATATAATAATAACGTAAAATTACATATAGTGAGACGAAAGTAGAGAAACGACGAATGAGAAACCGAGATATACAAAAACAAAAACAAAAAAAAAAGCGAGAAGGAGAGGGGGAAACAGGGGAAGGGAAAGAGGGTAGACAATAGGGGAAACAGATAGAGAAGAGGAGCAGGAAGTATTTCGGACGAGAACCTCATTCGACAAACGAACAAAAGAGATATAAGCAAACAAGGACACGTACCTCCTACCTGTAATATGTACACTTAAGGGACAAAAAACAAGAGAAAAGGAAAAAAGTGATATCGAGAGGAAGAGAGAGAGAGAGAGAGAGAGAGAGAGAGAGAGAGAGAGAAAGAGAAAAATCGCAAAATATTTTTATACGGAGTGTTCGTTTCTACGCGCGTATTGCAAAAATATTCTATATATTTACTTTTAATCGCGGAACACAAGGTCTACTCGTTAACCGAGTCGTTCGGACAGATAGATTACGTACCGGATATATTCACGAAAGCGGATTCGTTGAACGACCGCTTCCGTTTGTTGATCGATTCGAGATGTTTGTCTAATGTTTAACGGGGAGGATCAACGAGAGTTAGCACTATATTTGGAAAGAGAGGATCAAAAGAGTATATATGTATATATAATCGTTTCCGAGTAGGATCGACCGGTGTAACGCCGAGCACGAACAGATTCACGTGGTGAACAGAGAGAGAGAGAGAGAGAGAGAGAAAGAGAGAGAAAGTGATAGAGAGAAAAAGAGAGAACAGTTCGTAGCGATCACCCGCTGGAATGTCGATCGCGGAAAACAGAGCCGCATAATCACGGATTGTTGCGAAAGAGGGAGCTGATATCGCGAGATCTATATATACATACATGCATACATATATAAATAGATATAATAAAAGTGCAAAGGGCTAGTCGCCTCGCGTAGCGATTAAATAGTGTACAAAATAATACGGAACAGGACCACGTTCCATTCCGCTTGGTGGCACGGTCCTCGCATGAAAAAAATATAGATGTATGTGTACGTACAATAACAGTTAGTCGAAAAGAAAGCAGGCGGTGATGGTGGCAGCGAGCGCCGGCGGTGGATCAGTAAGTTTCGCGCCGGCAGCACGGTTTGTGATTCTTCTTTTCGCATCTCCCCTTACCCCCGTCCCTTCTTCTTCTTCTTCCATCTTTCCACTTTCGCCGGGCCGCGCTGGAATGATCGATAACGCCAAACGGATCGAACGCGGAGTCATTATTTCCGACGCGTGAAACATGCTCAACGCGAGTCGGCTCTGCATATTCTACTTCGTATGCACGCTCGTAATCAGTTTATTGCGTGCGCTCACCAGAGATCTGGAGACGTTGGTCACGGTATTCTTCGAGAAGATCCGTCAGACCTACGACCGAGAATTTTGAGACGGACATCGCTGTCGAGACCAATTCGACGCACCGCGTTCCGCTAACATTCAGAAGAGAGGCCACACCGTCAGGGTGATGACCGGTCCCGTAATGTTTATCGTCGAGACAGCTCTTGCTCCAACCATCCGTTCGTCACCGGTGACGGCGGCCCCTTGATTTCTTGACAGCCAACGAGTGAAGCAAATAGACGAATGATGGTAGAGCCAAGATGGGCGATCAGATGTATGAATAGCACGTTGAATTTGTTGAATCCGAGCACCAGCTACGAGGACCTGAGGTCGCTGCACAAGAAACGCTGCAAGAAGTACTTCTGCTTGTGCAGACGGCACACGATCAGCGTGATATGCATCAACGAGTCGAGGAAACTGTACTGGTTCAACTGTAAGAACGTCCGGGAGAAGGTGAACCCCGGCCTCGGCGACGGTTACTATTACAAGCTGCTCCGGGTGGTCGACGGGGCCCTGAACACCTGGGTGCAACATTACATCGACGGCCTCAGCCTGACACGCAAGGAGATCATGTACAAGATCAACGACTCCGCGAAGACCAACATGAAGCTGTTAAAGGAGGGTTGCTACTGTCATTACCATCCGCACATGACGGCCGACGCGTGCAATGCCGACTTTCTGAAAAAAGTTGTAAGTTTCTGGGCCGGCGATGGCTTTAGAGGATTGCGCGACAAGCTCCGCGGTATGACGAATTATGCTAAAAAGGTAGACACGAGTTTCCGGCGTAATCGTTTTCTGTTTAATGATGTTTTCGTTTGACCGTTCCCACGGTTCCATAACCACCCCACCCCCCACCCAATTTTCTCGTAATATTCGTAACCATTTTTTACCACTCTATATACATATATAAATATACATATATTTACCATCTGTGAAATATCACGTTTAAGAACACCCGTACGTGTCGGCGCGTTGTCACCTTTGCCTTCGGCTTCGTTTTTATCGGTTTCATTGAACAAAGTAACCCCCACTTATCGCTCGCCAGCCTCCCCTCCTACACCCTTCTCCCCCCCCCCCCCCCCCGCCTACCCTTCCAAGAAACAACTGCATTCGACGTTTTCCCCACGAGCATGGACCATTTACTGCATTAAAATCCATGCCACGTCTATGTTACTCTCGAACCGGCATTCCCGCGGTAGATGGAGATTAGAGTTCCTCGGATGGTGTACTATTTTTATAAAATGTCGATATCTATTTACACACATTCAAGGTTATTCACGGTAATTATTCATCAAACTGTTGCTAGATCACACTCTCCTCCTGCACCGTACACAACGTCGTTGCGTATCGTCTCTCTCTTCGTTCTCTCCCGTTCAATCCTTCGGTCTCTTCCTTCCCGAAGACAGTATTTGCTTATACTTTTGTGTGAATTGAGTGCACGCGTCTTCAATGTCCACGTCACCGGTGTACTCGAACCTAGGATATGTATGTTATACAACATCATCTATATACGGATGGTTATATTATACACAGTAGACGATTTGGTGGCGATCGAGGCGTCTCTCTGTCACGTAGTAGCATTCTTGACGAGGATTACTCTCTCGCCCGTGTTTTTATCGTTCACCCGCACCGTCCCCGGCGACGAACAATTGGAGAATGAGGATGTCCGAATGTTGTAGATGTCCGACGACGACAGAATGTCGCTGACGACCGCCGTCAGCGACGACGACGACGGCGAAAGTGTCATCAACTCGCCGTACCGAGGGAAGCAGCCTGGCACGGCCGCGGCTTCGTTCAATTGCACCGGGGCGGTCCGAAAGGCAGGGTAAGTTTCGCCAGTGTTGGAAAAACGAGGCAGCCAGCTGATCGGAAAATTCTGCAACCAGGTTCCTCAGCGTGAAGAAATGGCTCCTGCGGAAGAAACATCAGATCGAGCTCGCCAGGAAAAGAGGCTGGAAGGACTACTGGGTCTGCTTGAAGGGAACCACTCTACTCTTCTACCCCTGCGAGTCGCAGGAAAGCAGGACCATGGAGGCGGCTCCGAAACATCTGATCA
Organism: Lasioglossum leucozonium; assembly: GCA_028454225.1. Taxonomy (NCBI): domain Eukaryota; kingdom Metazoa; phylum Arthropoda; class Insecta; order Hymenoptera; family Halictidae; genus Lasioglossum; species Lasioglossum leucozonium. The sequence continues at coordinate 14,688,053 of CM052205.1, read as the reverse complement.
TAGTCGACGGCGCGATCATGCAACCCATCCCCGAACATCCGAAGAGGGACTACATATTCTGCCTGAGCACCGCGTTCGGCGACGCGTATCTGTTCCAAGTGAGTACATCGCCGAAGTGCTTCGTTACCTATCGCTGTCGGAAAAGTTTGCAACTTTTTTGAGAGCGAGAGAGAGAGTTCTTCAACTTTTGCGATAATATTAGAGTCTTCACCGCGGATTATGCCCTTGTCCAACTTGTTTTTGTGAAGTTCGGCATGCTTTCTCGTCGCGGAATTTGCAATTCTACACCTCTTCAGTGGTCTCCAGCGATCTGCCGCGTTTCTGATGTGGTCCCAATCGGTTCTGACGCATTTTTGGCGACAGTTTCCGTCGGGATTTTAAGAATGTGTCTTCTGTCGCATTCGCTGCAGTGTTTGACAATTTTTAACTGTTCTCCTGACACGTATCGATTTTTATAAACAGTGAACTCGGATGACGGATCATTCTTATATATTGTTGAGTATGTGTAGGATTTTTTTATATACACGTTAGTTTTTTTAATATTTCTAAGGTGTTTAATTTAATCGCTAGAAATTGTGGAATCAAATGACGATTTTGATACTTACGAAATAAACATTATTTCCGCGTAATGCTACTAAAAATTCATTTTAAATACACGTAACGAAAACTCAAGAATATTCTCCGGAGCATAATATAACGAAGTTATTTTGAATTGTTCAAAGTAAGAGAATTAAATAGATTGCGATTGTTGACAACAAAATGTTGTTTCACATTACTGAATGTCGCGTTATTCATTTCATCTTGTCGGCCGCCACGTTGGTCATACACGAGCAATATTTCTTTTGATCTTCAGACATTAATTTTTACTGTAATATATTGGCAAAATGTTGATCTTTCCACTTTGAATTCTTTTGATTTTGTCGGATTTCAACTATGAAAAAATTTCATTACTGAATTGCGGATTTTATGCGTTTATAATAGAATTGAATAGGCAACAATCAGAACGGTGAAGGTATGAGAAGAATGGCGTTGCACTACTTTCGACTTATTAAAATCATTAAAAGTAATTTTTATTAAATTTCTGTTCCTCACAGTTTTTTGAGAAAAATTCACAGTCCACTTATCATTTAATGAAGACCATCATAGAATATCTGGTGTATAAAATGTGTTATTCAATGTATAAAATCGAAGATATATAATTGACTATACCCCAAAGTATTTTTATAAACTCGTTAACTTGTCTATGATACGTTAGTGCTTCATCATCTCGAATTTGGCTTCACCGTTTAGCCTTTTTACTATAAATTCCGTCGAATCTGATTAGAGGAAGTACAATATAACTTTCCCATGCTCCGTTCTTACTGTACTAATACACCCAAGTCAGTTTATTGTCACGATTATCATCCTGTGTCGTCACGCTTCGGGTTATTGACTTTTACACAACAGCGAGCTATAGCTTTTCCATTAAACCTCCTTAGTGCATTACACGACAAATATAACGGCTCTGAATTTGCAGAACGGTTAACTCGTTTTATAATAATATTACAGTCTTTACCAATCCCTTATTAATATTAAACATTCAGCTGTAGCTAGACAGCGGATCTGTATGCAAAATAAGAATTACCTGAATTGTAACAAACCACAATGAAATAGATAATTATTTTCTTTCTTCACGTTTAATAGATTGAAAATAATATAACACTGTTTTTAAAATGCTTTTGATGTTTTTACAATTTCAAATTACACATACTAATTTTATAATCAATATAGTTTCAAGTTCGTGTACACGTTTTCGTTTCATTTTATATCCTTTCTGATTTTAGACATTTGATTTAGAGTGTCCCAAAAATATTATGTTTCCTTGAAAAGGATAATTTTCAAGGAGTTTCTTTTTCCTTTGCGAAAATGTCCTGCGCGGCTTCGTTACGGAGTTACTAACGAAGAACGCGGACCAATCAGAGCGCGGCTACAGCGAACAGATTTCGGCTCGACCAATGCCAGCGTCACACTCAACCTGTCGAAGCCGTGCTCTGAATGGTCCGTATTTTTCGTTAATAACTCCGTAACGAAACCGGGCAGAATATTTTCGCAAAGGAAAAAATTACGTTAAATGACCGCCTGCATCATCCCTTTCAAAGAACTACAACATTTTTAGGACACCCTGTATTATTTCGTGCAACCAATTACAGAGTTCTGATGTAAATAAAATGACTGTTACTGTCGTTACTTCGTGGACGCAAAAAGCTCATAAAAGTTGATAATTTTTCCGGCACGCTGTTACGTACACACATACAATTTTCTATGTAGAGGTAAAGTGTATTATGCGGCAAATGAATAATCGTATCATGGAAGCACGAGTCGTTCATGTTTAGTTCAGCTGGCCACAGAAATATACGAAAGGTCGCTGAACAAGTGACTCGACCCGGGGAAAGGATAATCTGCATGAAAACATGTCAAAAACGTGAAATATGGACCTTCGTTTCCAAGATAATCGACTTCGAAAGTTTGTCTAGCGTGTAAGCATTAGAATTTCCGAGAAGTGGAAGCAGTCAGTCATGAACAGACGCGTCTGCCTTTTCCTGTGTACACTCCCCGAAATTTCCATAGCAGGAAACCGCTGGTATTTTAAGCTCGCCTTTCTGAAAAATTCAATTTTCCTCCGAGCAAACAGTAGCTTTACTTTCTCCATTCGAAATTCCAATAATTATCGTTTCATTCTATTTTGAAGGATTTATAAATATTTCTGGAACATAGTAATATTTTCTTAGTAGACAGCTGTATCCAGCAAATCTTCGTGTCTGATTCTATTATTTTGTGAATCTAATATTCTGAGAAAGACTTGCAGTTCATTTGCCAACCGATGCACACATTGTAGACTGAGGTACATTTTGGTCGGTTGTATTAGGCACCCTGTCAAGTGGAACTCGAGAATTGGGTAAACAGCATCCATTCGGCTTGTGCCGCCGCGTTCGCGCGTCATCGCGGCAAGACTGGCACTCTTCATCTACTACAGGAAGAGATTTGTCGATTGGAGAAGGCTATAGAATCGGTAAGTAGGAAACATCCAAATTTTCTCGATGCCTGATTAACGATAGACTGCGAATCCTTGATCTTGGATCAATTGGAAAACGATGATTACAGGAACCCGATGTCTTTCTTCCTCAAACTTTTCCACTCGGAGCTACTTTAACCTGAAAATTAAACATTTCTTCCAACCTAGAATAATTCCATTCTGTATTATCTTTCTTCATTTTATGGATATTATCCAATGTAATCTATTTTTTATGAAAATTATTATTAATTTTAAATTCAATTAATATTTTCTATACAACCCCCTAAATTGTTCGGATTAGTATTAATTATCCAATGTAATCTATTTTTTATCAAAATTATTATTAATTTTTAATTCAATTAATATTTTCTACACAACCCCCTAAATTGTTCAGATTATTATTAATTATCCAATGTAATCTATCATTTCATAAAATACTTAAATGTTTAATAATTGCATAGATACCAATGGTACTGCAATTTTTAGTGCTCGAGTGCTCAGGGTTAATAGGTTGAATTAATTTTTATTTTAACACTAACCCTACCACGGTCGGTCAAATGACTAATTAATAGAAGACAAAGGACAATTATTGAAATGATAAAAATGATTTCGTGTGAAATGATTGTATAGACATCTTTAGTAGAGCACATATTGCAATAGGAGCCACACAAAGTGTAAATAAAATCAATCTTGTTGTATTTATAAGGCAACATGTAGCAATTACTTGTAAGGCTCGGTAGGTTTAGTGTTAATTATTTTTAATTTACAATTTTAATAGGCTGGAGACAACATGCTTTTAATTTTTCTACGATTTTACACTTACTCCCACTTGTTAGCAGTAAACTTTCTTTATGCAAACTAAACATTGTCTGTTGCAATTGCAAGAAACATGAACCAAATGGAAATGTCTTTTTTCCTTTCCTGTCCATTCGCGGCCCTCGAGCTATATTGGGACCGTTCCCCCACTTCTTCATTCCGCTAAGGTGGGCGGTAACGTTCCCCCACTACTTAATATGTTAAGTAGTGGGGGAACGGACTGATAATGAGGGCCGTGTGGCTCGCGACAGAGAAGAAGTTAGACAGGCCCACGAAAATGAAGAAAGTGGTCCAATAACAGCTTTTTATTTTTAAAAAATAAAAATTAATTAATTAATAAAATTAAAAATTAAAAATTAATTAATAGCTTTTTATTTTTAAAAAGCAAAGAAACAAGTATAGAACTTTTTGGTATTGAAAGTTTGTGCGAATGTGAATCTTTCGATTATTGATCACTTGTAAATTGACGTAAATCGTTCTACAGAGTAAAATATATTTTATATCCACCTAAATTTGTACACCTAATTATATTGGGTTGGCAAGAAAGTAATTTTGGTATTTTAAGGTGAAATAAAACCCAATTTTTCATATGAACACTGAACTATACTCAATAAAATATTTTATCCTCTCTGCAATCTCATTGAAAAAAGGTTAGTTATCAAATGTCAAAAAGAAAAAAATTATTAACAGAAGTTATCGAAAAAAAACATATCACTATCTATTAGTGAAAACCGTAATTACTTTCTTGACAAATCCAATATATTGATATCCGATTCTCTTAATCTTTTAACAAATTTAAATTTTATCTGCACAATTGTTACAATATTCTCAGTCTGTGTATACATTATTGTACTGATGGTAAGGAAATCGAGGGAAAGAGAAAAAGGTTCATCAATACGAGACGATTGCATGCCTGATTTTTGCAGGATCACAAATTAAAGCACATGGCAGATCTTCAGCAGTCTGTCGTGTCCGACGTGGAGACGAAGCAGCAGATCAACGGCCAGATCGTTCAGTGGGAAGAGAATCTGGAACGGCTCCATTGCGAGCAATTCCGTCTCAGGTGCTACATGGCTAGTCTGCAAAGCGGCGAGTTACCTAATCCAAAAGTAAGCAGCTGTAGATTTCTGCAACGCTTTTAATCCTGCTGCAGTCCTCTTAGATCAGCCATACATTTTAAACGAAGGTTGAGAAAGGAGGATCACGCGGTAACGATTTTTCTAATTATTTCGATAAACCGAGGACGCGATTACCTGAGAACGCACGTTATACAGTCATTATACAATATATTTTCTAGTCTCTTTCTCAACACCTCCGAAGATATGTTATTTTTACGTTATTATCCTATATTTTTGAAGTATTCGCTACATCGGAAGCAATATACAGGGCGTCCCAAAAATGTTGCACTTCCTTGAATTGATGATCCCCGAAGTTGTTTCAAGTAACTTTTTCCTTTACGAAAATATTGTCCGTGACTTTATTATGGAGTTATTAACAAAAAAAAACGGCTACACTTAATTGCTGTGATTGGTCCGTGTTTTTTTTTTTTGGTTAATAACTGCTTAACAAAAGCCGCGCAGAATATTTTCGTAAAGGAAAAAGTTACTTGACATTACCTCGGGAATCAACTGTTTCGAGAGAGCACAACAATTTCGGGACACCCTGTATAACAGTAGATAGTATAACATTATCGATTCATGGGTTAGAAAGTGATTGGGTCGAAAGAGATGCCAAGAATGCAGCAGAATTAACAATGTGTTTTCCGTTTGTACGGCTTCGATCGTGAATAATTCGTTTATCGTTGAGTTCTAACTGGGCCGAGCCAAATAGCATTAAGCAATTATCAATTGATTCGGCGCCTCTCCGTTAAATAAATCACGAAAAAATTAATTTAAAGTTCGAACTACCACAACACGCACGAAGCGTTGCGCAACTTGACAAAACAGACGCAATCATCTCAACCCCAAGACACTTTTCACACGCCAATCGAAGGGAACTGCTGCCGATGTCGAAGATGAAATGATTTGTATATCATTTGATTTCTGTTTATCACTTGAACACTGTCGTCTCACTGACTCAACACATTCTAAAACGTTGGACTTTTTCTTCCAAGCGGGGATTCATCGAGTGCCCGAAAGACGGAGCAAAGTCACCAATATGGGGGATATGTCGAGGAACGAAAAACGTATGACTTTTCTACAAATAAAACGATTACCTTTTTTTTCCACTAAAAGATGCACCGGACTCATTCTTTACACTCGATGTGTACGCACAGCTCGGCTCTGTTAATTACAGATTACATTTTCTTAGAACAACGAACAATACAGGGTAGATTCTCGTGTACAGGGTGTTCCCGATATATCCGGGAACGTACATCCTCCATTAACATCCGAGACTCATCGTATCGATCACTTGTACCCCGCAAATAGAATCTCGTGCAAGTTGTACCAGCGCCATTTTTTTCCGCTAGATTAGTAGGGGACAGCCTTTCGATCCTGGCACAAGTATCGCCACCGACTCATCGCGTCTTCTTACTCTTTCCAGATCTTGTTGACGTACGTTTCCCGCGCCACGAAGCAGACGTTGAACAAACTGGGCGTTTTCACCGTGTCGTCGTTCCACGCTTTCATCTGCGCGAGAAGTCGTTCATTGCTGAACAACCTGCTATCGGGACGCGGAGCTACCAAGAGGAGGCCGCCGTTGCTCTCGAGATCGAACAGCGTGTCTAGCAGGCGGTCCCTTCAAATTTCATCGAGGGACGACGAAAAGTCCGTGAAAGTATGCGTGCCCGAAAATCAGGTGAGCGATTATTAGCTCTTTGCGTACCGCTTTCCATGTCCGCGACATTCTTCCGATTAAAACGAGTCCAAACATGACACAGTTCCGAGCATGCTTGCTCGGGCAATTTAGGATTTAGTGGAGCCTCGATTATCCGAATCGATACGAATCTAAACTCGTTGGTTCGAATTTGGTAAAAATTTTATATAGCGCAGTAGTTAGGTGACTGCTCTACTATCCGAACACTCGTGCCCCATTTAATAGTTCGGATAATAGAGGCTCTACGGTACCGCGAATCAAATAAATCGTGATTCAATTGTGTCGCGTTTGAATTTACTTCGGTCAGTTTACAAATTGTTTTGTAGACGTTTCATTTTTGTCGTTAACAGACGGCGGATGTTTTTGCAGAATTAAATTTTTTACCGGAATTGCAACAAACCGGAGTGAAATGGATGTTTATTTTCTTTCTTAATATTTTTAATACAGGTTGAGAATTATAGAATTTATATTCATCTAATATATTTACAGTTTTCAAATACTCGTTGTTGGCCTGAATGCATAAAATCCGCTGTTTAGTAATTAGTAGACTGTTTATGAAATTTTCAATTTTTGTAGGCATATTTTAAGAAAGTGGAATGAAATCTTATTTTCGGTAGCAGCGTTTGCAGATCTGAAATAAATGAAATTCGTACCGAATTCTGTCGAATTTGATATTCTAGCATATTTTGAAAACTTTCAGCTGTCATAAATGCATAAAACCGGCTGTTTAGTAATTAGTAGACAGCGGATCTTTGTGCAAAACAAAATTTTTTTATTTAAGTTACAACAAATTGGAGTGAAATAGAAATTTATTTCCTTTCTTAATATGTTTAATAGGTCGAAAATAATATAACAGTATCTTTAAATTTTTCCAATAATATTTTTACTGTTGTAAATTATACCTACTAATTTTTGCCATAAATGCATAAACATCCGCTGTCTAGTAATTAGTACCGTCTTCTCGGTGATCAACCTTTAAAACCATTTATCCCCTAAATGAGAAATTTAGGGGATTAAATACTCCTAGTATTTGTGCCTGTTCATTTCAATTTTTCAACTAAAAATTGTTTCAAAAATTCCTCTTCCATTTTACGAAAAGTATGCTCCTCTCGATAATTTTCAAAGTTCCAGTAAAACTGCGATGATTTGCAAAATTATTAAATGAAATTCAAGAATGAAAATGATTTTTTACCGCCTCGATTTTCAGCTGGTGTCCGTGCTTTTGCGCGACGCCATGACAGTGGAGGAATTCCTAGCAAGCGCTTGCAACAGAAAGAACCTGAACCCGATGGAGCACTTCGTTCGCGTTAAAAAGCGACGGGACATGGAAGATCACAATTACTTCGTACCGCACAGAACCGACGCGATAGATACTTATGTAAGCTCTAATAAGCATGTAGATTGCCGCCGAAAGAAGCCAACGGCGAAGTTCGATATATTCGCGATGCTTGTTTCAGTTGCATACCCACGAGATCGTCGAAGTGTGCGCGAAAATTTTGTACCAAGTCGAACTGCAAAGGAACACGCTCGAACAGATGTGGGGTTTCTCTGTGGAGGCTGAGCTAATCGAAAATTCCGATAGACAGGACGAACTGTGCTGTTATGTGAGCAGGGTTGAAGACAAGAGCGTGGCCATGCAAAACGGTAAGTTGTAATCGTTCGGGAATTTATTTAACGCTTTTACCGAGCGCTAATAACGATTAAAATGTCTTAGTTTATAAAAATGACAAGGTTCCATTTATTTAGATTTTATTATTTATTTATTGCTTTAAATAAAGTTTATCTAGCATATACATGATCAATTATTATACAATGTATGATTACGGTGCAATTTTTGTTTCAATACGTGCTTGGATAAACAAAATTTGTCGAATCAACTTTCATCTAAGCAACTGCATTATTTGAATAATTGCAAAATGAAAAATATTAAACGGGTTTAGTGTTAACCTTTATAGTTTGCCGCTATATTCGAAATAAGACGGAAGGCAGTCATCGTCTTATGTCGAAATAAAACTGTATAATTGTGTCAGAAACAATTTTTCGAGACTGGCAAATTTAGTGTTCAAATATTTTTTGGATTCACTGTATTTTTGTCGTGAATGCATAAAATCTGCAGACTACTTACGACCGTATATTATACATTTAAACATGGTTTCGAGGGTATTTCTTCTAAAAGCATTTCCAGAAAGTATTTCATTTTTTTTTTAAATTGCACGTCTAATTTGGCAAGAATGATAAAAATTTAACACACAATTGTCTAATTACACCACATGGTAAAAGAGTAGCATTGCTTCTGCGAAATCGTGAAGTGAAGTTTCAAAATAAATTCTTATCACATAATGTCTTTAATGCGATGGTTGAAATAAAAAATTTGATTTTTCTTTGAAATTCCTCACAAATGTCTCGAAGAAGAATTTTCTGTTGGTTATTGGAACAAGAAACACGTGTTTGACGATGTAACTGGATGTGAAGCGATGGCGCATGACAAGAAACTAATGAAATCTTATGATTTCTTCTCACAAAAATAGATTTTTTGCAAAATCCTCATGTCGTAGACAAATTTGGAAACCAGATTTGAAATCAGCGTGAAAAAATCTACATGTATATAAAATTATATATAAAATCTACAAAAATTGTACATGTTTAACGAATTTTATCAAGGTTAAAAAACGTTCGTACCATAATCTCCCTATTTTTCCCATATTCTACAAAGTTTCAGCTACAATTTAAACAAACTTCATCGCTCTATCTCATTTCTAACGAAAGTTCTTTGATTTTGTCACCGATTTCGTTCGAATTGTCCACTGTGTAGCGTATTGGTCGGACGTATTCTCAGTATTCTTTCTTTGCCCTTCCTCGATCTAATTTGAAACCGAAGGTCAGGTAGACATCAGAATACACGACCCTGATGACGGTTTGCACGCGTATCGGAACCTTGTGATTTTTAATGGCATTGGAGGATATTGATTTTCGCGTGGATTACTCCCTTCCCTTTAGCAAATCGAACTCGTTTCCCCTGAGCGCCCTGTGTTTTTCTCGATGTGACCTTTCGGTCTGAAGATGCATGCTATTACGCCTGGTTCTAGGTATCATTAAAGGTGATGAGATCATGGTGATCAATGGCGCCATTGTAAGCGATCTAGACATGATGTATCTAGAGAGTGTGTTACAAGAAGAGGTTGGCCTGTGTATGATGATGAGGTCGTCACGAACCGAACCGCCGGATCTCACGGGTATAATGAGGGTGACGGATGACATAATTGAGAGCTTGGTTTGTCCACCACCGCCTTCCGATCCACCGGTGATAAGCGACGAAATGATTTCCGGCTTGATCGTTCCAGCACCTGGATGGAGTAAGGCTTCTTCTTCCTTATTTCCCTCGTCCACCATCAACTCTGATTGCTCTTCCTATCTAACGTTTTCTTATAACTTTCTATTATCAAAGCCTATTGTCCGACGACGTTATCTCCTTTGTTCTCTATAGGTGATCAAGCGAAATGCAGGACTGAAATTAACCCCTTGCCGTATTTTAACGAGGTAGACTCGTCGCTTTTGTTTCCAGTTGAAATAAAATTTGATTTGCTTGTACTCAATATTTCAGCATTAAAATCAATGTAGCAATACAGAAAATATATGTATTCTTTACTCTTCTACGACATTTTTGGGTATGAAGATCATTTAATCACCGTAACCGTAAAGAAAATGGTACGGCAAGGGGTTAAACTGTTAAAGTTTTCAATTAGTAATGGAGTAACTGTAATTTTGTGACTAGTATAGCTTTTCTGTTCCAAGAAAACTGTCGGACCATGCTGTGAGTCAGCTGTTCTTTCGACCAGTGGCACACAAATATTCTACATGCTCTAAGTAACACAAAAAAAATACGTCTTCAGTTTCTCACACGCTAAATCAGAAAAAAATCTTGCAATGGTACACTGGTAGTGGAGGAATCGGAACAGTGGTAGTCGTGAAGCGACACCGGGGAGGAACTTGTCGTTCGAAATTCGATAAACAGACTAGAAAAAACCTTTCATCAATGTTTAAGGTGTCGTTGTAAAGAGGAGGCTTCAATCTTCGAATTTATGGTGGTTTTATTCACAGGAAAAATTTTTCAATATTTTTACAGACGTTTGAATTTATAGCGTTTGCGAGAAAACATGTATTTTCACTGTCTCACGCGCTAAATCGCGAAAAAAAATCTTAAAATAAAATAAATGACGGATTATGAAACTCGAGGCTTCTAGCATTAAAACGAGTCCAAATTTATAGTCGTACGATTATTTTTTACGAAATTATCGCAGTTTAAATTTGGGAATTTCTCGAGACTCGGATAGAGTTCGAATCCATTTTGGATCCATTATATCTACAGGAAATAATTTAATAATGCCGTAGGAAATGAGACACCGGCTACCTACTGCGCACACGCGAACAAATGATTTAAATAACTGTCTCCTTCAATAACCTTCTCAGCATCGTTTTGGAAATATCCCCAAACGCTCTGTACGGTACAGTGATTCACAGTAGTGGGTCCGGTAAAGTCATTTTGAATTGGAGCGTAACAAATGCGTTCCAATCCTTCTCCTTCCACTCGTTCAAGCTAGAAGTAAACTCAGTTTTCTAAAGCTGCACGAGAGAAATGACGAGCCAGAAAAGTGAACAGAAAAGCTTTGAAAAACTTACTTAAAGGACTTTTTACTTTGGAACATGAAAACCTCGAGCAAAAACATTTTATTAAAGACAGAGTCGAATTCGAGAGGAGCTAACCTATGTTCAAAGTAGATTTTCAAGATCAAATGTGCAAACATTAAAGGACTATGGAATCTTGGAAGCCGAAACGATATACAGGATGTCCCAGTATCGATAATACAATTGTGGAGTCGGTGATTCTACGTGAGAAAATAAATCGAAAATACGGAATATTTTTTTTCATTCGAGGCTTTGTTTTCGAGTAAATCGACTTTTAGAATCCGTCATGTTCGCGTGCCTAGCATTTGTGAGAAGTAGAATCGGTCGGTCATGGACAGACGCGTCAGACGATCCCTATTCAGCAGCGCGAGTGTTCTCGAAATCGAGACGTCGAATGAACAAAGTTTATTCCATATTTTAGGCTTATTTTCTCATGTAGTATCAACCCCTTCACGATTTTACCATCAATACTAGGACACTTTGTATGAGGGCACAGTCTGTATTGTAAGGAAGGAGGAATCGTCTGCAATTCTTTAATAAAACACATATATTCTGTCTCTGAGACGAACCTGATTAACGAGAACTGGTGATTTTATAAACGTAGGTAAGGAGAGCATAGCGCAAGAGTGCACGTCAACTCTTCACGCCGACAATGGCAAGCAAGCGTCGTCTCGCACAAACTCGTTCGAAATCGAAAACTTGCTGAAAACAGCCGAGCAAGTGACGGGAATTTGCCGGTCGCCTGGCGAAACTAGAAAGTCCAGCCCTACCGGTAGCGTCGTCAGCTCGCATTCGCAGGCTATGACTCCTAGCCGACAGCTGAGCGACGCCGAAAAACTCAAAAAGGTCATTCTAGAATTGATCGAGACCGAACGGACTTACGTAAAGGTGAGTGTTTTATTATCGTCGTCTTTTGAACAGGAAAATTCAAGCATGGGAGCTAACGCGATCGTTAAACCTTCTATGCTCTTAATCTCGATGCACGAAGCAATCTATACAAATTACACGAAGAGATTTTCACGAAATTCATGTGAAAGATGAGTCTTAGAAAAATATTCGACACATATCGTTTTTATCTGCCATCGTTCGCATTGAAAGGGTGAAAACAGTCCTCAAAGTTGGAGGTTGAATTAGAGGGTGTAGGGCAATAAAAAAAATGTTCCTCTATCACGAGTAATCGGTTTGTAAAATAAATAATTGCGTCATGTTTACGTGTTCCTTTTTTCAGAATTTAAACAATTTGCTGGAGAACTACCTGGAGCCCCTTAAACGCGAGACTTTCCTATCGAATGCAGAAATAAATGCGTTGTTTGGAAACATTCAGGAAATCGTTACGTTTCAACGACAGTTTCTGCAGAATCTCGATCACGCGATCGAGATGGAGGCTGATTTCAATAATTTCGATCATCCCAGTCAATTTAAGGTATGTAGTGCACTAAGAATTGTACGTAATCTGAATGTATGTGTACGCAGACATACATAGATATTAGCACGTACGTTGCGTCGCTTCGTTCTAATGTAACGACGAGTGTACGATTTTTAAAGGGTGTCCTGTTTTCCATTGGAAGTGCCTTCTTATATTACGTAAATCACTTCAAGCTATACAGCTCCTTTTGTGCCAGCCACTCAAAGGCGCAAAAAGTTCTCCATCCAAGTGAGTGGAACTACCTTTCTTTTCGATCCTCCATCTTGTATTTCGGAGTAGCGTCGATTTTAACAGTACCCCTTAGGAGATTCTCTTTTATTTAGTTTCGTGGAACCATTGGCTTCTCGATCTGAACGTCTTTCGCTTGTTGCAGACGAGGGAAATCAAGCTTTACAAGAGTTCTTGCAGGCAAGAAACCCAAGACAACAACACTCATCGACTTTGGAATCCTATCTGATCAAGCCTATTCAAAGAATACTGAAATATCCACTGCTGCTGCAGCAACTACGAAATCTCACCGACGAACGAAGCGACGAACATCAACATTTAATCGGTAAGCTGCACAAATCTAATGCAAACTAATTCTTTTTTTTAATCATCAATTATACAGCATGTTCCAAAAATGTACTTCCTTGAAAATGCTGATTCCTCAGGTCATTTGAAGTAACCTTTTCCTTTGCGAAAATCTTCTCCGCGGCTTTCTTACGGAGTCATTAACAAAAATATATGGACCAATCAGAGGGCGACTACTAGCGAACGAATTCCAGCTCGGCCAATTCCAACGAAACGCTCAGCGCTTAGTCACACTGATTGGCCCGCGTTAATAACCCCTCAACAAAGCCGCGGAGAACATTTTCGTAAAGGAAAAGGTTACTTCAAATGACCTCAGGAATCACCATTTTCGAGGTAGTACAACATGTTTGGGACACCCTGGATAGTTATAAGGATGGTCCACCGTATGAGGGTTTTTACGGTAATGCCTCGTTGTACGTGAAAACATCGGGACCGATCTGTCACTTATCTTGTGTATGGACACTATTCCAGTAACAAAACTTTCTCATTTTTAATAATTTTCTTATGGAACTATAGCAGGTATAATGTATCTGGTATAAAAAATTTTTTAAATATTTTTAAGCTCTTTTTGCAATCAAATCGAGATTACAATTGTTAAATACAAGAAACAAATACAGAAAAATTGTTAAATACAACAAAAAAATACAGAAAAATCGTTGTTAAATACAAGAAACAGATACAGAAAAATTTTTGTTAATTACAGAGGCGCTGAAAGGCATGGAGAAAGTGGCAGAACACATAAACGAAATGCAAAGAATTCACGAGGAATACGGAGCTATCTTCGATCATTTGTTCAGACAACATCAAAAATCATGCAAGCAGGTAAATGAAAAAAAACGTGTATCTCTTGTCCTATACATACATCGTACTAACTCCGTAGGCCTCAATTATCCGTACTAATCTTACAATTAATTGCCTAGCTACAGTGCTAGACTAAGTAAATCGTGTTCTGTATGGATCACAGATAACGGAGAGTTCAGAAATCATCCGGTCGGATAATTGAGACTCTACCGAATCGAGAATTAATCATAAAAAACCATTTTAATCGTAAAAAATGTCACCGATATATCGATAAATGTTTGAAAACGAAATGATTAAAAGAAGTTTAATTGGATTTTCTGGAAATATCGTGCATATCTCTTTGCGATATATCGAGACTCGAGTTACACAGGCGTGACACAATCGCTAAAATGATCGTGATTCAACAGCCGATCGACCTAAGTCCAGGAGACCTGCTCTACTACGGGGGGCGTCGAGTGGCTGAATATTTCCGATTTTCTTGGCAAGATCAAGAAAGGTCTTGAGTTGCACGCGATGTGCTTCGTTTTCAAATCCGCCGTCGTCTTCTTGTGCAAAGAAAGGCTCAGGCAAAAGAAGAAGCTCATGGTAAGTCTCGCGTTCAATGCCCGGCAGGTCGATGCGTTACATGCGGATGTTCCTTGTTGCGTACAGGGCGTCTCAACGAAAGCGAATTCCAACGAGGTAGAAATCATTCGCTACCAAGTGCTGATTCCTGTGACCGAAGTGCAAGTACGGGCCAGCTCCGCCAAAGACATGGAGTCTCACTTCCTGTGGGAGTTGATCCATTTAAGAAGTCAATTACAGAGGAGATCGGAAAAAGTATATGTGCTCTCTAACAGGTACCTAACAAAATGGGTGTCGCCGAGCACCATTGTTTACCGAAACTCTCGTATCGTTTAAACAGGATTCTCTGAATTGCAGTTTTATTTATGTGTGTGTGTGTCTGTCGATTTTTAAAGGTGGCTCAGCTGCGTGAGCTTACAAACACGATCAATTTTTTACGACTAGACCGCTGATTTTCGTGCAACATTTCAGGAAACAGTCGAACAAAAATGTATTTCTTCTACAGTTGATTCTAATAAGTTAATGTAACGATGTCCTTAAAATCTATTCAAGTATTAGCTGCAGGGCCGGCGTGACCTTCTGCGGGGCCCGGTTCAAAAATTAAATATACATTTAAATCCTATACTTAAATTTCACAATAAGGTATTATTTATTATAAGTACAAAGGATGTTACATACATTTTTTGTAAGATGAATATTACGTAATTTTTCTCGCTTTTATCGCCGAAAAATCTTTGATTACGTCACCAAAAGTGATTGAGTTTGCTACTTCGGGCCCTGCAAAATGTCTGATGAGTTTTCATAGACCGCGGGGCCTTTCAAAACACGGGGCCAGGTTCCGGCGAACGCGCCGAACCTGCCTCACGCCGGCCCTGATTAGCTGTTTTCTATTCAACGCGTTTATTTGTTTCAACTAGAGCTAGTCGAGTACCTAGAATATCATATTTATCGTTTATTTATATGTTCACTATTTCTGCTCGTTTGTTCCCATCAGCACGACAGAGTTCCGCAACGCCTTCCTAAGGACGATTCGGCAGATAATTCGCGAATCGGTCCGGAACATGAGCATACCGGCAACGAAACAAAATCTGAGCCAATCGCCGATGACGATCTCGCCGCGAATGTCGACCGGGCACGTGGAGAAGTTCGAGAAACAGTCGGCGTGCCAAGGGCAAAACGGAAACAGCAACAACAATAACATCAACAACATCAACAACAACAACAACGGGGCAGTGCACCAAACGGTCGCGACTCCGATGACCAAGAAGGCGTCCAAGCCGCAACCATTATCGACCACGCATAACGTTAAACGAAGGTATTGCCCGTCGAAGCAAGTTATGGAACACGAGAGTTCCGAGGACAGGGAGACGGAAGAGTCCGGGCCTGTTACCCAGCAAATCTTCCGTTTTCGAAGCAAGACCATTAGCGATACGTCCGGTAAGAATGCCAATCATCTAGTCACATCCAATCATTAGCATTAGGACCACTGAACCGGTCAAAACTAGAGATCGTGTACTGAAATACACGTGTACGGTGTAATACACTGTACACGGATCAGCGAATACGAATCCATGTACACGAGTCCGCGAATACGGATCCGTTCGGCACGTTCGAGTCCCACAACGGATGCATTATAGTTTTCCGATCGAATTCTTTTCGACTGTTGATGTGAGAACGTTATATCATCGTACATTAAAATACACGTGTAAAATAACTACAAGAATATTTAGGAAATTAAAATACACAGGTACCCGTGTATTTAGTCGTATTCACGGATCCTTAAATTCTTACTACACGGTTCACGTACCACGTGTATTTATACAATACACGTGAAATGGAGATCTCTAGTCAAAACGATTGATTACATTAGTCTCTCCGTAACTGTCGCATCGTCGGATCTGTCGAGGAACAGTTCTAGTAGAGGTGTTACATTCTTTGTTGTCTGCCGAACCTAGAGAAGGATAGCGATTGAAAAAGAAAGAGGGACCGAGGTTCAACGTGTCGGACTTGACATTTGCAGAATTCGTGCACCTTTGCCGTAAATGTCAAGTGTGAAACTTTAATCGCTTGTCACACGAGTAATTATAATCGTAATTATGTCTGGTGTCATTTTAACTGGGAAAACGAGACGAATATGATGGTAAAAGTTTCATTAAAAAAATAGAAAATTAGAAAAGTTGCAGTATTTGCTTCGCTTGCATTAGTGTGAGTCTCACTGACACTCGACTTTCTTCATCGCTTCAGTAGTTCCAAGGGAGATCCCCTGGTAGAAGGTAAAATTTTGGCAGTTACGATAGACACCTTTCCGACTGTTACGGAAATAATACAGTATTGTGGTTTTCAAGGTCGTTTTCTCAATTTTTGGAAATATTTTTCACAAGGACTGTTGAGCTTTTTGTATTAAGATTTTGCACACGTATTTATGGGTATTTTGAGTAATTAAGTATTTTCTTCTTTAAGTAACAATAATCAAAATTACATGAGCTATACATTTTTTTATAGAGTACATTTTGGCAAATATGTGTTGAGTGTTGCCATAATTTTGGTCGTTCTGCTGATCGAAAAGAAATACCAATCAGTATGGAAACCAAACTAAATGAAAAATCTTGATACTTTACAAAATGGCGGCATATTGAACTCAGATACTGATTTCGTAAATATTTTTTCGCGTTTCGCACGTTAAAATAAAACAAGAAAATGGCGACAATAAAACTAGTCACAATACAGATAGTAGATGAAAAAATAAGCTAAACATATACAGGGTCTTCGGTAGCTTGTGGTACAATCATGCTGGTGATAATTCTATATCAAAAAATGAATAAAATATATGCATCAAAATTTATTCGTATGAAGTTTTGATTTGATTAAATCGTCTACAGACATTCGCCGAGTATATGTGCACTTGACTATGTCCCGATCTAATCTCACTGTAGCGTACTGTCAAATTAATATTCGCCGAGTACGTGTGCACCTGATTACGTCTCGATGTCGGTGTTTGGTGAAAAATTAAATGTTCTCTTATTGTGAGGCTAGAGTTCTAATAACTCATTCACAGAAACTTAACACTAAACCCACCACTACCGGTCAAATGTCCGGTTTTATATTTTTCACTTTCTAATTATCGAAATTATAAAGTTACTTACATGGAAGTTAAATCAATAAATTTTTTCATCCAAGCACATATTGAAATAAAAATTGCACAAAATCTAAAATAAATAGAGTCATTAATGTAAATTAAAACATTTTCGTCGTGTTTAGTGCTCGATAGGTTTAGTGTTAATTTGTAGAGCATAATTTTGTGTTAGCCAGAATAGGCAACATTTCCAACTATTTCTCTAATAATAAAATTTATTATAAGTTAATATTCTCTGTCCTGACGTATTCTCGATTACCCGATACAATAATCGCAAATCTGCACTGGAACAGGGACAGCACGCTACAGCAAGATTAGATCGGGACATAGTCAAGTACACCTGCACCCGAAAAATATTTAAGGTGAATCTTTTTTCGAGTACAGAACCGCATACGAATCAGTTTCATTCTACACTTTCAATTTATTTTTTAAAGTAGAACCACCTGTTTTCTGGCCGTACCATTAGTTATTGACCATCCTGTAGAATAATATGTTTTAGTGTAAAGCTTCGTTTTCGAGGAAAGCGTTTGTTTTTGGCAATGCACACGTGCCCAATGAATAGATCAAATAACCTTATACTTATAAATGAAACGATAATAAATACTGAAATACCCTGTATGTACAACATGGAACAAATAAGAAAATCATTGTCCTTTAACAATTAGAAACGTTCTCAAGTACTCGATAACATGCACCGATCGCAAAGAAAGAGAACGAACGCTAGGTGCATACATACGTCGGAACTTTCGCATTTTGCACCTAGATAAGATAATCCTGAGTGCTGGCTTAATTCGTAGCTATAATTACTAATCTTCGTCGGGCGCGTGATGCAAACCATGAAACCAGAGATCGAGAGATTTACGAAACTTTTTGTCAGATTTTGTTTAATACATGCACCGTAAAACCATTTTTAAGAACGTCGTTGTATTAGAAGTTCCCATGGGAATGGATAAAGAAAAATTCTGGACAGTAGTAGAGTTTATAAAATATGAAAATATACATTGTGATCGGTAACTGGTAGCACAAGCGAAAGGGGATAATTCTAATTTTAAAAAGTAAGTCGAAAATGCACAGTAAAATTTTTTCATATGAACATGAAATTTTGATTTCTAAGAAATCGAATTTGAGAATTCAGTAAACACGCGAGCTTATCGGATTCTCAGAATCTATTTTCTCGAAATTAAAGCCTCCTATGAAAAAATATTTTTCTTAATTTTTTATGTATTTTTTAATGTAGAATCACCCCCTTTTTGGTTGTACTACCAGTTTACCACCGATCACCCAGAATAAACTTGCCTATTACAGATATTCAATGGACAGTATTAAACAATAATAAACAATTATTACGGTTACATTGACATTCTGAATATATGATTTGTTTGCAACAATTGCGCAGACAGCTTGAAGCTTGCTGATGTTTCTCTTATGAAGCCCGTTTTAACAAATGTTTTGTAATAACTAGACAGCGGATGTTTATGCATTTATGGCAAAAATTAGTAGGTATAATTTGAAACAGTAAAAATATTGGGAAAATTTAGATACTGTTATATTATTTTCGACCTAATTAAGAAAGGAAATAAATTACTGTTACCCCAATTTTTTGTAATTGACATGAAAAAATTTTATTTTGCATAAAGATCCGCTGTTTAGTAATAACTCATTCCCATGGAACTTTTACTATACAGATTCTAAATCAGGCCCAGGCAACAGCTTCCCCGCTGTAGCTTCGCGACTCCCACTACCAGTGTACCGGTTCGCCCACTACCTAATCTCCCCAACCTCCTCCTAGAGTCCACAGGAGTTTGGCGGGGAGGACACAGGAGTGGGGAGAGGAGTCGTGGCTCGCGAGCCGCAAGTTGTCCAGGCCTGGTCTGAACTATGAGTTCCTTAACCTCTTAGGCATGGCTGAATTTTGCGCTGTTTCTCTGTACGGCAGAGTTCAGCGCGAATTACGAGTAAATGAAAGCCACTATAGTGGTGCGTCGTACAGAAAGATGACATCCGCGAAAGCCACTATAGTGGCGCATAGTGCCTAAGAGGTTAAGAACACTTTTCGAGGAAGTCGGAGAACTTTCTATAAGAGTTCCGCAAGAACAGATGTCTTCTTAAACGGGACGTTTGAACAGAATCTTTTTAACAGTAAACCTACCTAGCAACAAACGACAAGACTCTATTTATTTAGATGTTGAGAAATTTTATCCGAAAATGTGCTTGGATTAAAAAATGTATCGAATCCGTTTCCATGTAAACAACTTCATAATGTCAATAATTTGTAAAATGAAGTATAAAACCGGTCATGTGACCAGCAGTGGTAGGTTTAGTGTCAGAAACGAAAAATATCTGTTCATTTCGATTCCCGGTTCCTGCCTCTAGAGAGCAACTGTTCCACCAGACGCGTTACGCACACCGGTGCAGAAAATAATGGTTTTTGCTTTACGATACAGGGGAGGTGAAGGTGGAGATGGATTCAGGGACAAAGTCCGAGGGGGAGGAAGACTCGCAAGCTTTTTTAGGTGAGAAGCAGGCAAATTTGGGCCGCACTCCGAATCATTTGACTTTGAGCACCACTTCAACCATTTCAGCGGGAAGTACGGGCAGTCAAGCAAGATTAATCCAGTCCTCTCATCAACCGGAAAACTATCAACCTATTACAGTGAAAGAACTAGGTAAGAGAAGAATCAAAGTCGAGTAAACCTGTAATTGGAAAGAATCCGGGAAAAAAGGACCATTTTTTGTCGCATACTCGTCGTTTTACTTGTGAGCGTTCGTACGATGTCACTTCTTCCACAACATCATTCCACACGTATGTATGTATCGTACAAGGAAATGGACGAGTGTGCTATAAAAATGATAATTGGACCGTGGATGTTGATGCAAACATTGATTTTAGTAGACTAATTCTAGGGGAAAATCGAATCGAAGATATTTTTCACATGTTCGCTATTAGCGTTTATTGTTGCAACGTATTCTCCGATGAAATACGAAAAATATATTCTCACAGAAGAATTATACATTCTCCGAGTGTGATGCTATGCGTTGCGATTTTAACTCTTAGCAGATCGAACAGTTTTTGAGGCTTTGGGAATGAAAACTTTTGATTCCATGGAAAGAAAACTAAAAATTTTTGTGTATTTAGTTACCTCTATTGATTGCCTTGATTCCCAATTGTTACGATTACGCAACTTACGGTTACGTTACGTAACGCAAATTGTCAAGTAACGATATGCATAAAATCAATTGTCTTTGTGTAAAATTCAAAATTATGCCCATGCGTGACGCAGATAGCGAATATGTTCATCGAGAGTTCCGTTACAGTAACGTCTCGATGTGTGTGAGAACTTCGTCGAAAACATTATTCATTGATCTCCTTCGAAAACCTTTTTCATTAACTATCTTTTTATGAAACCTTTGCCACCACATTTGTGGTATTTCACTGATTAAAATGAGATCAAACACGATACGATTTGAAGTGTTTTACTCATACATGATAAGGTAGCGCCTCTAGTATTCGTTTTAATCTAGTGGAACATCAAGTCGAAACATGGAAGACTCGAAGTTAGACAACACGCCCCCCCGCGAAATCATATAACTATTGTTTGAAACATTTTTCGATATCATTAATAATTTCATAAGATTGTACGCTATTCCATCGACTTTCTCTGCTTGGCAAATGAGCGGGTCACATCTAAAATCAGTATTGTACATCAGGCCCGAGGACCTTCTTCCCCGCTGCCGCTTCACTTCTCCCACTACCAGTGTATCGGTTCCCCCACTACCAACTATTTCGTATTGCCCCTACCGCGCTTTGCCTTGCGTACATAGACTCCCAATCTCCCCAACCTCTTCCTACAGTCGACAGGCGTGTGGAGGGGAGGGCCCAGGAGTAGGGAGAGGGCGTGGCCCAGTCCCCTCCACGTATCGTTGTCTTCTTACGTTGCTTCTCGTAAATCGCTAGGCAACTCACACAGATATATTAGAGGTACGCTTGTGTGTAGCGCGTGCGCAGCTGAAACAACGTAAGGAGACGACGGCACGTCAGAGTGGAGGGGGAGGGGGGCGACCGTGTGGAGGAGTTGATCCCATGACATCACTGGAGAGTTGCTCAGAATTGTTGTACATCTTTCTAGACATCGAGCGTATCGAGACATTACTGTACATTCGAAAACTGGTGAGTAGCCGCGTGAATATCACGTCCACGGTCCAACGTGAATGTTTTCGTTTATTTTCGTTGCTGTGCAATTAAAGTATGTAGGTAGTGAATGAATATGCTCGATCAGACGCGGCACTTGCTATTATGAAAATCTATTGAAGGTTCGCCGATCTGGAAACCGCGGGAGTTACCTTCGTTAGGAGAGGCCACCACTTTACCACGTAAGGGTAAGTCGGCCAGCGAGTTTGGGGATATGAGCTCATCTCACAGCGCTTCCCGAAAGTCTCTCATAGAAATCAATAATTGTGCTCAACAATCTAACTATAATAACCATGTTTAATTTAAGTAGTTGTTAACTGGCTAACAGAGAAAAAAAAGAAATAACTGTAGGGTTAAGTTTAAAAAAAAAAGAGAAAAACATCGTGAAATAAACCGATCAACTTATTCGATTATTGTGAAGAGAGTTAACGCGCGCGCGCGTGCCGTTCACGCGGAACACTATATTGGCCCCGTGATCATTTTCTTCGGTTCACCCCGATGTCTCTCGTTTCGTCCGAAATATTGGACGTCGCGCGCGAAACAACTGCACTTACCGTTCACCGTGACATAGTTATTTTCTCTGTGCAACGAACGATCGATCGTTTACTTATTTTATTAAGAGACATCCTGTTGGCAGACGGTGTCCTCCAGACCGCTTGACCTCTAAGCAACACTTTCGAGGAAACCAACGATTCGGTTGATCCCGCTCCGCTCGCGAAAACATTGCTCTTCCATCCGCGGCCGCCTCTGCTACAGGCCGGATCATGCTAAATTTGGCAACGCTGTTTCAGTCCGATTCGAAGTGAAGTTGTTCGCGTTGCATCACGGCAGGATATCGCCATTGTCGTTTCTGCTACCAGTTTTGTCAGTACAAACAGCGACAGAGCATACCGAGGTTTAGCATGGAACAGAACCTATACCCACTTCTAACACGCTAAATATGGGTCTGTACTGACTGTGTCTGCACTGACGAAAGTGGTGGGAGAAAATTCTCTCCGATCACGGCCGTCTCTATACGCTACTCGCACATGCGATCGGACTGATGTTCTGTCTGTATGCGGTGTTACCGCATCACATGTTCCGGCCTGTACTAGAGACGGCCGTGTTTCCTCTCGGTAAACTATAGTAAGGTCGATCGCGCTGTCGAAACACCTGCTGCTGATTTATCGCACTCCGATCGCTTATTATACCGATTACTTATCAGTAGATTGCGGATTTAGTAGAAAGAGGATTTAACCTTTCAACTGAGGATGATGAATTAGGTCGACATTAGAGTTTGATGCCGTCATTCAGAAATTGTTTATTGTTTTCTCGATTCGACGATTAGCATTATATCGTATTGTAGTATTTATATTGGTGTAAACAATTTTGGTTGTTTCAATTCTACCTCGCCTTTTTCGTCACGTGTTCGTGTGTGGAGACACTTAGCCCTCTGGTACACGGGTCGACAGTTCCTTTCGTTGACAATTTTTCTAAATACTCGGAGCTTTTGCGCAATGCTATCGTATCTATAATTGCATAAAACTGCTGCCGGTAGAACAAGAGTTCCTGGAGTTGCAAGATCGTTTAAAGAAAATTGAAACAGTTCGATTCACGGATCTCGAGGACCCAGTTCGCGTGCTGAATGGTTGAAGAGAAAACTGAATCTTTCATTTGGTTCCTGTGCCCGAACGATCTTCATTCGACGAAACGATCCGCAATCTACTCGTCAGCTGTACGACCAAGGTCGACCAAAAAATTCTTTAGCGACGACCGGAAAAGCAAAAAGAGAAAAGAATATAAAGCTGCGTCCACACTGAAGCAACAACCAATCGATGTTGCACACATCAAAGTCACCGCTGTTATCGTCGGAGAAGAAGGCGACAAGAAGCGACAGGAGGTCGCTGCACATTGCCCCAGTGTGGACGTTGCTTAACGAACGTGCGAGTCGCGTTAGATGTCCATGTTCTCGAGATTCTATTTTTCACGTTCACTAGTTGTTGTTGCTGTTATTGTTGTCGTTGTTGTTGTTGCTGTTGTTGTACCTATTGAAATACATACCCTAACCGGATTCAGTCTGACCAGGAACTAACGGCACACTCGTCGGCCCCGTCAAACGATTTGCAATCGCCTATGCTTCGCAACACGCACGGAGTCGCCGGATGAGGGGAGGGAGCACGAATTGAGGGGAAGTAGGTATCCCCTCTCTGCCAGTACCGAACAGGTGCGCGACAGAGACGGGACGCGTCACGTGACCGGGGAAGAATGGCGACTAGCGTCGTAGAAGGGGAAAGTGGGGGCGGAGTACCAATCTTAATCTGGCGACTCTGTACACGCATTATGCTCCTCACGCGTGCAACGAGGATTTTCGATTCGGTTCTGCTGTAACTATTCCGCATGGACGGCAATGCGCAACTATGGAGTGATAAACTCTGTATATAATGTAAGAATGATATTATTAGGACTATCATTATTATTATTATTTATTATTATTGTCATTATCATTATTATTCTCTACTACTATTATCATTATCATCATTGCTATGTACTTTTATTCTCGTCGGTACCATTACTACGTTTATTATCGTCGTCGCCGTCGTCATTATCCCGATTACGCGAACGCTGTCGCAACGTCTGCTACGTTATTCCGGTTTCTTTGTTAATTAACACGATGGCAAACAACGCTCCGGTATCGTCGAGACTGTTCCCGCCTGTTTCTTTCGTCGTCGTCTTCGATTACTATCGTCGTCGCCACTCCCCCCCCTCCGAGTGGCCAACGACCCGTTAATTATCGCTACCATCACACCGCTGGCAACGACACATGACTAACAAAAATAAAACACACACTGACTCCACCATCGGCATCGGCATCGGCAACTACATCGGCATCGGCGCCGTGAATGTCCCCGGGATAAAAAAAAAAAACGAACGAACGAACAACAAAACGCTGTTACTGTTATTGTCGCATGGTTCACGCGTTACACACTATTATTGTCTCCGCCGAACGCTGTCGTCGATGATATCTCGTCGCAGTCATCCTCATCGTCATCGCCTTCCGTTATCGGCACCGTCACCGATCGTATATAATATATTATCGTCGGCAAGAAACACAGTTTCTCAGATGCTACACATAGAGAGGTAATTAAACTATCCGTATAAGAATACAATGACGTCGTCACGTAACGTAACGTAACGTAACGGAACGTAACGCAACGTAACGCAACGTGACGCAACGTGGCGTAACGTGACGTAACGTGACGAACATAAAAGGAAAAACAAATTTAGCGATCAAACAACAAAGTTTAACGGAATAAGTCGTATATATAAATACATATAATATATACATATGGAAGTTTAAGAGAATCGTATAACGACTGTATAACGTGTACGTATGACCTGTCTGTGTTTCGGCGTGTGTCTGTGTGCGTTTGCTGCGTGTACATGGAGGTCTGAGACTGCGGGAACGAAAGGGGGAACGGAGAGATTGGGAAAAGAGTGAAAGATTGAGAGAGAGAGAGAGAGAGAGAATGGGAACGAGAGAAAGGGAATATGCGAGAAAAGTGGAAAAAGACGAGAAGTGTACAGGATTATGTGCTCGAGCTATGTATGCGTGTGCGCGCCCGTATTTAGTTGTATCGGCGCGGGCACGAGTGTAGATAAATTCATATATTTCCGTATATGGATACGTACATGTATACATTTATTGTGCGTCGGGCAGGATGGTTTTCCACATGTTCGCTGTTCCAACGGTGCCCCGCCTCGGTCACGAGTATTCTCGTCGCGATAGAAAAAACTTTATTTTGAATGTTGCTTAAAACAGTACCAGCGATCAAAACGCTCGTGACCGAGAGACGAGCGGCGAGGGGTAGAGGAAGAAAGAAAGAAAGAGGGAGAGAGAGAGAGAGAGAGAAAAAACGTTCACTGCACAGAAAACAGGAGAGAGACAGAGAGGATTCACGGGAGAAGCGACAAAAGAGATCCTACGAGTATGTAAAGAAAAATAGACGAGAGGACTTAAAACAGATCCGAGCAGCGAGAAAAACGTCCGTGTGGAATGTCGTCCAGAACAATTGATTAAGAAAAAAAAAAGAAAAGAAGAACACACGAAATAAACGATGAACGTCGACCCTCGTAAACACACTTTATTGATGGGTGATCGCGATAAGTTGAAACACAATATTAAATCATTAATGCTTGTAAATTAGAGAAACAGAAAGTACGTCTATACTTATAGAGAAAATATCTACAGCAAACAATAACGAAAAAAAAAAAATGAATAATGTATACGCATGTACGTATACAGTGCATGTAGAGTGAAGGATGAAGAGTGTTATCTGACAATTTAAGGGGCGATCGTCGTCGTCGTCTTTCCGTTTACGTTCGGTCGATCCAGCGCTCCTTTCATTCTGTCGCGAGCATGTAAATAATATTTAAACAAAATGAAAGAGGAAAAACGAAAATTTCTTCCGTTCTGTGCACATTATCGTTTCTTCGCACGTGTACCCCGAATACTCGAGAGAAAGAGAGAGAAAAACAGAATGAGAGATTGATTGAGAGAGAGAGAGAGTGAGAGAGAGAGAGAGATAGAGAGAGAGAGAGAGAGAAAAGAAGTGATAGCGACCTAGGTATATATACATCGGTTCGCGTTTCTTTTGCGTGCACGCACGTGCACAATGTATCCTTGAATGTTCAAATAACAGTTTGAAACCACTATTGGTATATAATAAGCATACGTGTATTATACTAAGGATACACATGAGTCTAGGATCGTGCGTTGGCGCGCGCGTTCGTGTGTGTGCATCCGAATGCTCGTATGTATGTCTGCCTGTCTGCCTGTCCTGTCTGTCTGACTGTGTCTGTCTGTCTGTTTATCTGTGCATACACACGTATACATTCCTACATGGTACGACATGCGCAATCAAAAACGTCGGATTCAACTCGAAATTATTTTCTCTGCTGTTGCCTACATACAGAACAGAGACGCGAAATTGTATTTCGGACATTGTTGCTCGATTCTATAGTTTCAGGAACATCGACGATCGCTATCCAGTTATGTTTCACGATTTCTTTATCGAGACTGATCGAGATCCCTTTGTGCGCGTGAAGATTCGCAGACTGATCCAGTCTCGGCTCGATTTTTGGATCAGAGTCGCCAGAGGAGGGGAGGGAATACGAATCGAGGGGACAAAAAATTACCGCCCCTCTCTGCCAGTACCGCGTCACGTGACCGGACCGCGGTTGCACGAGGAGTTGCGTCGTGGAAGGGGAATGTACAGCGGGGACACTAAATCTTGCGACTCTGTCAGCGATCCATGGAAACGATACGATCGGACTATTTAGCGTAGGTTAAATCACTCTTCTTTCCATACTTCCCTCAAACCGAATGTTCTTTCTCACCTTTGTTACATACATGCATGTAGATACATATATACGGTAATCTCGATGCACGAATTTCCATGATTGTTTTGCATATTTTAGAGAAATCCAACGTAATTACGCGGGGGAGAGTTTTACCGATCGATTTCAGTCTTTTTATCAGGTGATTTCAGTGGAAAATAAATTTTTAAAATGTGTGTGATATACATCATTCTGAACACATCACTATTACGGGAATGACGATTGGTGATGCACGGCAAATGAATATGATACGTCTTTAATCTTTAATAATGATAATAGATTGATTTATTTACTTACACCTTATGGATAAAAACAATAAAATAATTTTATTTCATTCATCATATTCATTTGCCTACCTAATCGTTAGCTTACTCTTCGACCAGACTGCAGTTGAGGAGTTCATAACGAATTTTCTAGTAATTTCCAATAATCTAGTAATTTCACTTGGAAATATTATTTAAAGAAAGATTTCGGAGCTTTTTTTTGATGTGGTATGTATAGTCGTTCAAATAGGTTTCCGATAGGCAAAATATTATCATTTCTCTCTTTCAGGCATCTAATGAAAGAGTACTATTTATTAAGAATTTTCAAATGACAATTTAATAACAATGTGGAAATCGTTTAGTAGAGATTGATAATAAGCAAAACTTAAAAACAATTCGCAGACGTTGACCATGCTCGACTACGCATGATTAGATTGGTGTACTTTTGGATTCTATTTCTGAGATGATAATATTCTGATTATCTTTTTAGTAAAAAGGTAGATATTCAAATTTATATTTAGAGATATCACGAATAGCATGATCGTTACTTTCTTGATCTGCTCATTATTGAAGCACTGTGTAATTTTCCCTCTATCCTGACATATTTGTTTCTAAAATCAGATTTTTTCTATTGGAATTTATAAAAAAAATTCGATTAAAAATTAGAGCTGTTTTTTTACACTTAATACTGTAAAGACAGTGTTTAAAATCCATTTAGTTAGTTGAAAATTAGAAAGTCTGCTTAAAAATAGAATCTTTTGTGTTTCGAATATCATCAAAACGTCATAACATTGGTAAAATCGAAATTAAATGCATGCTACTTACATGTTACTTATTATTCTATTTATTTACATCTATAAATACAGTTAACTAACAGTGAGAGCTAGGACTAACTCAGATACTGTACAACTCTCCCCTTTATATCCCGAGTTCAACAACAAATAAAATTGTGCAAAAACAACAGGCTTGTAATTATAAATCATTTCATTAAAGAGGAGCTGAGTGCTCAAGCTAAGGATCTTGTCCAGCTATGCACGATATTTGTAAATACTTAACAATTTAATCGATTATTTGTTGCAAAGTATAATAGAACAAAGTACGTATGTACAAACTTCGATTCCATTTTGTTTCGAATTATGGTATAAAAATTAAAAATCACTTACCGGAAACCTATCAAAGACTGTCCTATATGAAAAATGAACCTGAAAATTTTCTTTCAAAAAATAATACCATAATAATTGCTGTTGAATAATTTCTTAAGAAATGGTCAATTGTGAATTGTCAAAGTTCGAAATCTATTGAATAATCGCCGGTAAGCGTAGATTGCGGATTTTTATGCAAAATAAAAATAGTCTGCATCAATTGCAAGATGCAGGAACTAGATAGACATTGTTTCCCTTGTTAAATAATATAATTAAATCATTTTAACGACACGAATATACAATACTAATTTCGATTTGTTTAAATACTTTTACCGTTTTGCATTTGATCTGCTCGTTTGTCATCCGAACTGTTATTATAAATATATAAAATATTATCATAAATGCATAAAATCCGCATTCTAATAATGTATTAATATTGCTATTTTTATTTTTATTGCCTATATTTGCCATAATCGATAACGTTGAGTCTCCATCGTTTCATGTACATACATGCACGTATCAGTCTAAAGTGAGAACAGTAACGCCAGTCGAATCGAGTGAGAGTAATCGATAATCTACGTATGTATGTATAGAAATAGTAGAACGAGTATACTAATGGTAGTACGATTAAATGATAAACACTCGCTATTACAGTAGAATCGATTCCTAGACCGGTCCGATCGTTTCATTTCGAGGAGTCCAGAAAATCGAAACGGCCAAAATTCTGCATTCTACACGTGCAACCACACACACACACACACACACATATATACCTATTCACATTAATCGCGTTCACACAAGTACAAACCCACACTCACCACACACAAGCATACACGCACGCGTGCGTCTATAAAGGTACGAAGCTACGTATGCATGTAAGAGGATATCGGTCGATGTTTGACAGCGAAAGATAAAGAAATAATGAAATACTTATTTATTAATTACCGTAGACGTCCTGTGTGCAGATCGAAGAATTTACGGAGGTCCTTCTGTTGCTCGTATTATTGCATTGTCGCTTTCATATATGTACATACATATACAATATGTATATATTCCATATATGATCGGATAAAAATTACGTCGAGACGCGCCTTCGAGCAGAGTTCCGATTGTTTCCTTCGCCCTAGAGAATCTCTTTGTTTTACGTATAAAAGAGAGAGAGAGAAAGAGAGAGAGAGAGGGAGAGAAAAAAAAAGAAAACGAAAATGAAACTTCAAGGTACGATTTCATCGTATCGTTCGTTCGACGCGAAACGCGATTGTGATTTTCTACAACCACGTGCATTGAACATATTAATTTACAAGACACTTTTCCCACGTCCCCTCAGAAATCTTCGGATGTATGTACAATTCGACGTATATCGTACACGGTTCACATTATGTGTGTAATTTCTATTCAGGACTCGTGACAATCAAAGGCAACATTTTCTTATGGAGGAGGAATGAATGACCAACAACTAAAACATATAATGATAATACTAATAATAATCGTAAGGGCAGTAATAAATCGATTCACAATGGAAATAGCAGTGTCGACGAACATGTGTGAGAAGAACAGGAAAGAATAAGAGACACAGGATTTTTTGGTGATCGAGACAACCGTCGGAACTGCTTAGAGAATATCCGAGGATATTCCAATACCTAATTACGTTCTCGTGATCCGGTTATGCTCATTCATTAAGCGTATACATTTACTGCAGAGCCGAGGAACTGGCGGGCCGGCACAGTGTTTCTTTCCCCTGTTCTCAGTGCCTACCAGCGTCCCCCACCATTCGACTAGCATCCTATGAAAGAAATAGCATGCGGCCCGCGGGCCACCGCGCCGCTTCCCCCCGTTCTCGATATAAAGTCAAGCTAGAAGTGGTGCTGAAGAGTGAGAAACCAAAAAATTAATGGTGGGTGTCGCGCAGCGACGGCGGGGAAGAAGTTCCCCGGCTCTGATTTACTGTATATACGCGTGGATTTTATTTCGTTCTTTGATGATTTATGAAAAGATACCACTCTTCGATCTCGATGATTTTTTATTGTGTCGTCGAGGTAATCGTACTGAATAGTACTATGGACGTTTTACTCAGAGCGAACGTTATTTGCTAAAAAAGTTATTGATGAGACAAATGGTGGAGTGTACAAATGAGAATCCATCTCAATTATTTTTCGTTTCTGAAATATTCGGACAAATATATTTGACTCTATAAATAATACTTTCAGTGTTTCTGATACGTTTGTATTTTTTTATTTGTTTATATAAAAACTTATTTATGAGGCAAGTGGTAAAGTGTACAAATGAGGATCCAGCTTGATTATTTTTCGTTTCTGAGATATTCGCAAAAATATATTTGATTCTATAAATAATATTTTTAATGTTTCTGATACGTTTGTATTTTTTTATTTGTTTATATAAAAACTTATTTATGAGGCAAGTGGTGAAGTGTGCAAATGAGAATCTAGCTCAATTATTTTTAGTTACTGAGATATTCGCTAAAATATAGTTGATTCTGTACTTTCAGTGTTTTTGACACGTTTCTATTTTTGATTTTGTTTATAATTTCTTGTTGATGCAAGTGGCAGTAAATATCTCACACGATATTAATCATGTACAAAGTATATAACGATCATAGAAGGATATTTGCGAAAATATTCTTACATATGATCGAAGAGAATTTAAATGGTTTCAACCATTTAGCTTTTATTTTAAAAAAGATTTTTACTTGAATCTTCAATTTGTATAATGTTTTTCAGAAATGTGGTTATTATGCTGTCCTAGCAAACCCCAAATAAAAAGCATAAATACAGTCGTATTAGATGCACTTCTTCGATCATTCTATTTTTATACAATGTATAATATATTGGAAAAAATTAAACTTTTGTTATACTATTAATTGGAAATTCAGTTTACGAAATTAGAGAATTGAATTTTTCGTGCTTGGATTCACGAGTGACCTAGTATACCCAAATCAGGACACTGGGGAAATGATATTATTCGAATTATCATTTAAAGTAACATGTTGTTTTACAATTACTTGCAAGCGGATTGATAATGCTCGACAACATGTTGCGAGATCGTTGAGACGAACAGGTGGTATGATTTTGCAAATATTCGCCGGATCTTTTGTACAATTTGTAACCGGTCAGTCGATGGTAGTAGCGAACATGTTCCTGAGGATTTGGTAGAAGTACGCGCGCGAACGATCGGGGAATTCCGGTTTCTTGAGACCTGCTCGAAAAACACTCTGCCTCGGAGACGTATCTCTCGATAGTTGGCCTAGTAGTATCGAGTTTCATATTTTTCTCCCGATGACAGTAAATCGTCGAACGATTTATCATCTATTATACGATTATTGACAGTCTCCACAAATTTTATTGATATAAACTTTATCGCTACCGTTGAACGTAATATACTTAAATAATTATAATGACGATACCTTCGGTAGAATTACGGGCACCAGATTAAACGAAGTAAATATTGCTGGTCAGATGAATATGAAATGAAATGAAAATTATAAGGGGTATGGGGGAGGAGAGACTGGGGCGAGAGAGGGAGAGAGAGAGAGAGAAAGAGAGAAAGGGAATGAAAGGGAGAGAGCGAGAGAGTCGGGGGAGATAGAAAGAGAGAAAATGTGAGAGAGAATGCGTATATTTGTGCGAGAGAAAGAATGATCAAGCGAGCGAGCGAGAGAGAGAGAGAGAGAGAGAGAGAAAAGAGAAAGAAAATGGAGAAACCCATTCGAGTGTCCCGTGAATACGAAGTTTTTAGATGGTTGATAGAATTATTATAGATCGTAAGGGGAAATATAGTATATGACTATGGAGCAGGATTCGCCGGGATGGGGTCGCGTTATAACGAAACAAAGATAGGGTAAAATAAGAATGTAACGAGTCTTTCCACATTACTTTCTTTCTTTCCTTTGCTGTACAACACAATCTTTGCGTGACGAAACGGAAAAAAAAAATGGAAACTAATTCACGTGCGAACGCATACGCCGCGATACGAACTGCGTATTGTTTACGTTTTCATCTACTATTGTGTAATTAGAGATTAGAAATGAACATTATAATTACGATCATTCTTGTATTTATTACTATTATTGTTCCTCGGTTACGCGAAAACGTTCGAGAGTGATCCATTTGTACAATCATTGAGTCATTAAAATATGATTATCCAGTACGATCGCTTGTTTATTTACCTTCCCATCGTGCACGCTGTTGTCCACGAAAACTACTGATACGAATTTTCGGTAACAAATGGAATTAATATTGTACTTTTCAATAGCATATGACGATGATTTTCTATTAAAAGAAAAATAAAGCGGCAGCTGCACTTTCGAGTGATACGAGTAATCATGTAAAGGGCAATTAAAAATAAAGTACTGTTCCAAAAGTGCTGTGAATTTGCAGTCAATTAATCCTATTGTTGATCAATTTTTACATTTCATGTGAAAGTTATATCTTTTTTATTGCTCCAGCTAGTGCAATTTAAATGTCGGAGCTGCTTGAAGCCAGAGTCACCGTGTCCACACTCTACCTTCCCCTTCCACGATACTGTTCCCCACGCAGCGTTTTGTCTCTGGCAGAGAGAGGGTAACTTTTTCCCCTTCATCTGGTGACTCTGCTTCGAACTACTTTTGTAAAGTAGAATGGTAATCAACAATTAAAAAGATCTAAAGGATAGTATTATACTTTACTTCAATTTATCATTACTATAATGAGTAGACGGCGGATCTTTATGCAAAATAAAAATTGTCTGCATCGATTGCAAGAAATAGAAACCAAATTGAATGTAATTTCTCCCCTTAATGATTTTAACAGATGAGAAATCGTCAACTTCAATTTAAACAATTTTCCAACCATTTTGAATTTCATCTACTCAATTTTGCTAGATATCATATAATGCATAAAGGTCCGCTATCTAATAATGATCAATGTATTTAGAAATATACTATAATACTTTCCACTATTAAAATAATATTCACAGAAGCAGGATTTGTCTTTATGTAATTTTTCACGAAATATTGAATGTTCATTTTACATAAAGATTCGCAGTCTACTTACAGGTCGTGTAAAATGTGTGAGTGTAATTTAAAACAGTAAAAACGTTAGAATCATGTAAAAATACTGTTATATTATTTTCAACATATTAAAGATATTAAGAGAAAACTAAATTTCTATTTTACTCTAGTTTTTCGCAAATCAGATTTTGCATAAAAATCCGCTGCCTTGTCGTTAACGAACAATTGGAAATTCCGGAAACTCTTACATACACCAAACATTGGCTTTCACGTATACGTTTCAAGCGCGAGCTGTTCCACTGATTAGAAGCGGCGTTGAATGCACGTGTCCTGATGACTCAACTATTCTATAGTGACATTATCTCGTCCGTTATCGCCGGCCAAAATTGTTTCCATCGCGAGTCAGATAAACACACTTTTTGATTAGGCCGGACAATACCAGCGGCCGGTCTAATTCCATGCGTGTAATCTTTTCCTTCACCCAGTGAAGCTGATAAATCGCAGGTGTGCACGATGCCGCTAATCCAACAGTGATCGGAAAGATTTTCGATCGTTGTGTTAGTCGCAACACTGTACAAGTTTCGCGAGATGCGTCTGTGACCGTTCGTAGGTGATGTGTAATTTATTTCGATTCTTATTGAGCGGCGGACTTCAACTCTGAAAGATAAGATTTCGGTGACGATAAACTTCATTCGAAGTCAGACACCGGCATTTCCCTCCAGTTGTGCAGAGGCAATTGTATAGTGAAACCGCAAAACACTGAACAAGCGAAAACACATACCGATGCGACCGTTCTCAGAGCCGTTCCGTAAAATCAATGAGGAGATTCTCAAGATCGTGTAACTCGTCGATGTTGACACCTCCGAGACCGTGAATGCGGCAAACGTCAAAGAGAAGGTAAGTGAAATGTGCACCTATTACATGTTCAAATTATCATGAAAGGATGAACGATTGCACAATGACTATAATTAGACAGCGGATTTTATGCGTTCATGAAAAAAACTGAATAGGTGCAATTTATGACAGTATATACAATAATTTACTTATTTTCAGCCTTCCAGCCATAACAAGGAATTCGGTTTACAATAATTATTAAGCCACGACCCTCGTCCTCCCAGAATCCTACCTCCTCCCCTCATCCGTCTCTCTACTTTTTTCTTTCCTTCTTCTACCTAACTTTCTCAGCCATTCTATTGCTTCCTCTGACCCCCTTCTCATCCAGTACTTCCTCTAAACCCATACCCTTTTCAAGTTCCCTACATTCTCTTATCATATGTTCTAGATTTCCGAATTTTTCTTCACATAACTCGCATTTCCGCCTTTCCTCTTTCTCCCAATATCTATTCCACGTTTCCCGTGACCCCACTCTTGCTTGCGCCAGTAGTCGCTGCCTCCCATCTTTCCCTTCTCTTCTCAGGTATTCCGGTAACTCTAATGTTCTTAAATATTTCTTTGGTTGAACCTTGAACTCTGTATCATCCTATATTGCACTTGTTGCTGCAATTCTCCGCAGTTCAACTATTACCTCTTCCCCTATTTCTCTCCTTTGTTGCACTCCTAGCTGGCTTAGTCCATTTCTCGTCAGGTGCTCTTCCCTCCCCTTTGCGCTTCTCGTCTTCTCTCTCATGAACTGTCACGTATCTAAGCTTAACTGTAATTAATTAAAAAAGAAAACGACGACAACGTTCTTTGAGATCATGCGAGGTTTCTCGGCGATATTAAATCTTGTAATTAATATATATCGATTATTTTCTAATTTTCCTTGGCGTTAATGTAAGTGACATGTACAAGGTGACACATTTAAGATAATTCAAAAGTGAAATAACCTTATGACAAGTAGCCAAAACAAAATTATCCTTCTGTCATTATTCATACAATAAATTATCCTATGAGCGAGTGCAACATTTTAAATAATTACATGTCAATTTATTAAATTAGAGACTTAATTTTAAACTGATTTTAAAATCTCCCCTTTTTCGAACGATAAAAATCCTCTGGTATTTTAGAGAATGAATATAATTAATGATAAAGAAACAAAAGACAAGACAAGGGATACACAGGGATATTAGAAAGACGCCTCGAAGTGTGCGCCTGGGTCCGCGCGAGTTCTTTATTCCCGCCGACAAATATTAAACGATGCCGCCGAACGCGCGCGGAACGAAGGCATACGGAAACAACACAGCCGCACACGAGAGTTTATCTTTTACGCGCGGCACTATGAATCATTCTTACACACGCACCGAACCTACAATAATAATATAAATATAATAAAATACTACTCAATAAATTTATTGAATCTTTGCAGTTCCAATCAATTTTCATTTAAAATTCTAATAAGTGTCTTTTAAGGTGTGAATAGGTATGTAACCCTTTAAATAAATGAATGAGAGACATTAGTAAAAATTTGAGTAATTAAAAGAAGCTTTTTAGAATGGAAGCAAACCTACCTCTCTCCAACTCCCCTCCCTCAGCTTCTCCTCGAATTTCCATGCTCTTAGTTGTTATTTTCATTTTGTCTCTTTTCGTTTCCTCTAACACTATGTATTCCGGCGTTTGCACGCTTAATCCGGAGACCCACTTAATATACCCGATTTAAGACAGTAAAAATAATAGAAGAATTTAATGTTGTTTTCGCCCTATTAAATATATTAACGCTACCATTACCGATCAAATGACCGTTTCCGGATTTTGTATTTAACGATTATTGAATTTATAAAGATGCTGCTATTGGAAATTATTATACACGTATTTAAATATACACATATTTAAGCACACATTATAATAAAAATCGCATAAAATCCAAATAAATTCGATTGCCTCATATTCACATGGCAACGCATAGTAGCCATTTTTAGTGCTCGGTAGGTTTAGTGTAAGGAAGGAAAATCAATTTCTATTTCACTCCAGTTTGTCCGAATTTAGACAGAACATTTTTATTTTGCATAAAGATGTCTACTTATAATAGTATGCAATATCACATAGTATATTTCTAAATAAATTATTATGATAATCGTTAAAATATTTGGTTGGAAAGAAAGTTCGAACATTTTATATTATATTATATACCCCCCCCCCTATTTATGTAATTTATAAGAAGTATTATTATAAGTTCTCATAATAGTTTTTATAACAATTTGTCTACCCTCTGCAACTTTGCAAAGGGGTTGTTTCGGTGCAATAGTTTGGAAAAGTCGATTTTTAAATTATTTCTAGAGTCGGATTTCGAGGATGTGTTACCAAAATCATTTTACATTTCAAACTCCATTCTGTAACACAACTGTTTACTTCTGTTCTGTAATGAAAGCTTTAAAAGTGTGAAATTGATCTTTGATTTTCGAAATGTCGCCAGTCTTTCAATTTTTTATTGTTTCTATCTTTGAATTCTTTAAATGCTTTTACTGTTTCGCATTTTATATACTAATTTCGATAGTAATAAATAGAATGCCTATTGACAATTTTTACTTGATTCCGATAAGGTATAGCAGAATCGGGATTTGTCTGAAAAGCAAAAAGAGAAAATAGAAGAAGTATTCGCAAGATGGCGATGCGCACAAGCTTCAACATATTGTTGCTGTTGTGTTGCGTGTTAACACTGACACAGTGCGATGAGACACCACATTGCATATGGTACGGAGACTGTGCTGAAAGCAATAGAGCACTGTCATGTCATTACGATGGCCCTCCTATAAAGGTCGAAGAATCCGAAATTTTGAAACAATTTCGGCAAAGGTGTGGACACTACTTTACGAGCACCGGTACGTTTATCTTCGCAAAAACATTAAGTATCATTCGAAAGAAAATACTCGAAGTCGTAATAGCTGTCCATCTCATTCCTATTACTTTAGACAGACCTGTCCAACTTCTTTTTCGTCACCAGCCACACTACTGAAGTCTTAAGCTATGCTATGCACTTCTGGCGGTACGACCGTCGCACAGTGATCGATCCCTTGATTCCAGGTGGACAAAATTGAGTTTTTTCTGTTCTCTTGTAGTAATATCGCTTTATTTCTCAGAAATCATGTCTATAATATCAATTTTATATCAAAGATTTTATATCAAGTGTATAAAAGTACATGAACTTAAAAGAATACTATCATTTTTTTAAAATGTACATGTAAAACAATTAATTGTAATGTTTGAGAAAACTAACATAACATTAAATATGTGATATATAACATTGAATACGTGAATAAACAATACACAAAAAGGAAAGAATTAATCTTAACTTACATTTAAAAATTAGTACAAAATATAATACACAAATACTAAAATATAATACAAAATTACAAACTTATAAGGAATGTGCATGACAAAGTTGCATATTATAAATTATAAATTTTAATTGTCATACTAGACTATACTGTCATATAAGAAATTTTTTTTTTCATTTAACCAATTCTCATTTTCTCGTCAATTGGCGACTCTGAGTTGGACAGACCTGACTAGAGAAGACTAAGGAGAATCGATACATTTTCAAAAATAAAAATTGTGTAAATAAAACTAGATAATCTTTTAATGATGTGTTCGCATATTTACATTTAAAGTTCTGTTCTTCAACAACAGCAAACATAAATGTGTTGAACGTAAACGAACAGTGAAATGAAGTGAGCATTTACGTTTCTCGGCACAAAAATTAACTCTAATAAAATAATGTCAGGTAAAAAGATTTCCTCTCTCTTCTCGTACGCACGCGAATTTTTGTATTTTTTGTAAGCGATACAAAAGTGTATCAATGCTCCTTAGTCTCCGGTATCTTCTTTCGAAGAACAGACCACAGTACAGTGAGCCAGGATCGCTAAAAGATGGACCAAAATTCATGTCTCTGATAATTATACATATTTGGATTAATCCCATCGAGTTGATATGTAGAAATGGCTCACTGTGCGTAAGTCGGACAGCGTAAACTTTGACTAGTATTGATTTCGCTGTGTTTACCATTCTCTCAGACACGCCGGAATTATGTTGCAACACTGACAATATGAAGACACTGGTCGGCCAGATGAAGATGGTCGAAGGTATATTCGGCAGGTGTCCAACGTGCGTGAAAAACGCGTACAAATTACTATGCGACATGACTTGCAGTCCTGAACAAAGTCGATTTTTACGTGTAACTAAAACTGATAATAATACTGTCGGTACATACGTGTCAAAGGTTGAGGTAAGTTCACGTTTATACTTAGGTTTAAGAAATACTCAAATTTTTTTGAAAAAATAACAGAAACTATAACGATTTGTTGCGCAAGAAGGATTGCGATTTAGTATGAATTTCTTAGTTCAAGTTCAACTCGAGGCGATAGTACAGTACGGGCCTCGGAATTAAATGCTCGCGACGACCGATCTTCGAAGACTACGCTTCCTGCACTTCTTGGCGAATTAAGGCGACAGAAAACATGTTAAAAGAAGCGTTTCGTCCCGGACCTGTTAGGGGACTTGTCAGTAAGGCTAATCTAGCAGGTCCTGCCTTAGACGCTAACGCACTCGAGCGTAGAACTCAACTGAGTGAACTTGACTTTTAGTCCTAACGCGATGAGAAAGAAAATTCACTGATTGGTTCCTGCTGAGAGTTGCATTTTCCAATCAGCGCACTTTTGACTGTTTACGCCTCCTTCCCGTAGCTCTGAATGAGGCCTTGGGAAGGAGGGATGACATCTAACTCCATCGACGACGGGTCTCGGTAATTTGACCCTTTTTAACGGCCGCGGCGGTCCTTCGGAGGGACGAAATTTATGACACTTGAAACTGTAGAAAACTAAACATCTAGCAGATATCTCGACTGGTCGCCGAGTGCCAATAGTTTAATTGTTCTTAGTCACGAACGTGCCATAAATAATTTCCGAAGGAAACACGTGTGCACAATGCGAAAATCGGCTGTCGCGAGCACTTAATTCCGAGCCCTGAATATAGTAAGTCAGGTCTGGACAACACCTACCCTCTACTAGTTCCCCCACTATCAATATTTCATATTACCCCTGCCGTGCTTTGCCTCTATACACTGCTAATCAACCTCCTGCTACACTCCAGAGGAATTTGGTGGGGAAGATTCAACAGTAGGGAGGGCTGCGGCTCGCGAGCCGCTAGTTGTCCAGGCCTGTAATCCATTGAATTTGTCTTGAAATCACCCACAAAACTATGCAGACAGATATATCTACATGAAAGCAACTCCTTGACTTTTCATCGAAATGAAACTTTTCCCAATAATGCAATTCGTAGTCATTTGAAAACTTTGATTTATTAAAATACTAAAAAGCATACAACACTTTACAGACGCAAAATTTCGCTCTTGATAAT
The DNA here is from genome assembly GCA_028454225.1 of Lasioglossum leucozonium. Lineage (NCBI taxonomy): Eukaryota > Metazoa > Arthropoda > Insecta > Hymenoptera > Halictidae > Lasioglossum > Lasioglossum leucozonium. The sequence goes on along the minus strand of CM052205.1, from coordinate 14,647,925 downwards.
GATCCGCATTAGGATCGAAACGTTGGGAAACATTTAATGGCAAAATTGCTTAAAGGTTAACATTGGATCGAACTTGTAGCGCCGACAATACGGATTATTTATTTAAAATTAGTGCGATCGATAAAACGGAATATTTGAAAACTTTTGTCTGAAACATTTTTTTATCAAACTATCGAAAGTACCTCGGAAATCGGAAACGTTAAATTCTAGGCCAGCCTGTACATTTTGATTCTTCTCTGTCTCAGGCATATGTCGCAGAAGAATATATGAACGGCACTTACAATTCTTGTAAAGATATCGTTCACCCAGCAAGTGGAAATTTAGCTATGGAATTGGCGTGCGGAGCTAACGGTGCTAGCGGATGCTCGCCCAAAAAGTAAGTTGGAAACTGGCAGAACTGTGAATTGTATGTCTGAACACCGATTTAACAAGTCCTTATTGTTCTAACTTCTCGAAAAAGATCCACGTTGTGTGGTCCAACATCAAGAAAGTCTCTTAATGAATTAAGTAGCATTTTAAGGAACGCATCGAATGAGTACAATGTGATTGTTTTATATCCCATTTTTTCCGAAGCATCAAGGTGACCTTGAGTTTTATCGGAGATCTCGTCTAGGTCAAATCAAGGTCATTATGTAATGGGTCGCTGAAGTCACCTGGATGTTTCAGAAAAAAATAAGATGATTTTATGAAAAAAATCCTCGGGACGAAGTTGCGGCAAATGTAACATTAGGACTTTTTCTCCAAGGTCATTTTTTCAAAGATTTTAAGCCCATCGATATTTTGATATAGCGGTACATACTTCTCTTTTGGTCCAAGATCGTTTCTTTTTCAGTGACATCAATGTTATCAATATTTTTTTATTATCAAGAAGAAAGATTGAGGCTCACATGATATTGTTGCTGCAGGTGGTACGAGTACCAAGGTGATCCACTGGCAAACGAATTCATAGGTTTCCAACTGCGTTTCATTCCTAATAACACGATGTGGAATGAACCAACGACACCATGTAGTGATAAATCCAATGTAAGTCCGAGAAAATATATTTCATATTATAGTAACTTACCGAAGAATCCACAAAGTGGAAAAAGTCTTCTCACGAAGTAGTTTTTTAACGAGATTTCAAGGTCATCGATATTTTTTTTAATGATACTTCATATTTTTCCTTCAGTATTTTTATAGAGCATAAATAACGAATCCAAAGACCTTAATAACAAACGGTAAGATATTTCATGCTTTCGTATGATTTTGAATAGGGTTTATCGACATGTAGCTGTACGGACTGCCCATCCGGTTGTGATTACGCAGTAAACCTTGAGAAGAATGAGTTTCTAATTTTCCGCGCTGAAGGTCACGCAGTGATAGCAGGAATTTTCTCCGTTCTATACGTTTTGGCTGCTGTGATCACTTACATGCTTTTCAGAAGACTATGCAGAAATTCAGGTAGCCATTTTTCCAACTTAATTTGCTTCTCGCTGTCAAATTGACAAAAAAGTCATTAAACCCATGCATTTCAAAAACACTAAAATAATACCTAAACAGCAATACAATTAGATCAGTAGCTTGTATGTTCTGCATCTTGTACAAAAATCAATTCCCTGTTAGTACTAATAAGTTTTATGAACCACTTGTTAGAGATATTCTAGGCATCATAAACATTTAAAGCGGCTGCTGTCGATTTTTTATCTATAAATCTTTGTTGATCGTTGAAATTTATTGATCGATAACCTACTGTTGATAACCGCAGGTTCTGCGTCGTATGTATGTCACAGAAGTATGCAGCAGCTGTTCCGGAGTCTGTTCCGCGTTTGCGGCAAAGGTACACTTTTTCTAATAGTAAAACAGGACCGGGCAACTTCTTCTCCGCTGTCGCTTCACGACTCCCACTATCAGTATCGGTTCCCCCACTATCAACTATTTCGTATTGCCCCTACCGCGCTTTGCCTCTATACGCTACTAATCCCACCAACCGCTTCTACGCTCCACAGGAGTTTTGTGGGGGAGGACCCAAGCGTAGGGAGAGGAGTCGTCCGCGACTCGCGAGCCACAAGTTGCCCAGGCCTGTAGTAAAAGATATCTCGCAAATAATTATCCCTTTTAAATAACTTAGAAATTTTTTAAATATTTTATAATCATATTACAGCATTTGCAACACATCCGATGATGACGCTTTTCCTTTGTTCGTACGCGATACTGGGCCTGAGCTATGGAATCACACAAATGATCGTGGTTAGTGACCCCATCGAAATTTGGGCTGCACCCACCAGCAGGGCGAGACTCGAAAAAAAAACTATTTCGACTCTCGTTTCCAACCCTTCTACAGAACAGAGCAAATTTACATCAAGAGTGTCGGAATCGACAAGGTAAGAAAATTCATTCAACAGAATGCGCCACAGGTTGTCCCAGTATTAATAGTTGAACCTTGGGGGGGATTGATTACCCTCTAATTTAAGCTCCAACTTTGAGGACTGTTTTCACCCCTTCAATGCGAACGATAGCAGATAAAAACGATATGCGTCGAATATTTTTCTAAGACTCACCTCCCACATAAATTTTGTCAAAATCTCTTCGTGTAATTTGTATAGATTGCTTCGTGCATCGAGATTAAAAGCATAGAAGGTTTAACGCTCGCGTTAACTGCCATGATCGAATTTTCCTGTTCAGAAGACGACGTTTAGGATATCGTGCGGATAAAATAAATGTTAGACAACACGTGTGTTATGCATTAACAATAGTTTAATACGAAATGTCTATTATATAAAAAGGGAAAACAATAGCGTCGCGATAGCTTAGCACTCGAAATGCACGCGACAAATGTTGCTAGCTTTCTGCCAGCTCAAGTAAAGGGGGCCTTATATAACCCTGCAACGACGTCCCAAAAACCGTTAAAATAAGGGGAGGAACTTTCCATCCTTGAAGATGCAAGGAGAGGGTTTCCTCCCCCAAGACGCTACATATGGGGACGTCGTTGAGGAACTGCAACGGGTCGGGTCGAAGTTCTGGCAAATGTCAACTCAATGACCAAAGCCTTAGACCCGACCACCTACGGCGTGCACTTGGGAAGGACGGAATTTTCGCGTCCGAAAATTCCTTCTTTCCCACGCACAGTATCCGCTACAGACGATAATAAAACACTCACCTTTACGTAAGTCCGTTCGGTCTCGAACAATTCTGGAATGACCTTTTTGAGTTTTTCGGCGTCGCTCAGCTGTCGACTAGGAGTCATAGCTTGCGAATGCGAGCTGACGGCGCTACCGGTAGGGCTGGACTTTCTAGTTTCGCCAGGCGACCGGCAAATTCCCGACACTTGCTCGGCTGTTTTCAGCAAGTTTTCGATTTCGAACGAGTTTGTGCGAGACGACGCTTGCTTGCCATTGTCGGCGTGAAGAGTTGACGTGCACTCTTGCGCTATGCTCTCCTTACCTACGTTTATAAAATCACCAGTTCTCGTTAATCAGGTTCGTCTCAGGGACGGAATATATGTGTATTATTAAAGAATTGCAGACGATTCCTCCTTCCTTACAATACAGACTGTGCCCTCATACAAAGTGTCCTAGTATTGATGGTAAAATCGTGAAGGGGTTGATACTACATGAGAAAATAAGCCTAAAATATGGAATAAACTTTGTTCATTCGACGTCTCGATTTCGAGAACACTCGCGCTGCTGAATAGGGATCGTCTGACGCGTCTGTCCATGACCGACCGATTCTACTTCTCACAAATGCCAGGCACGCTAACATGACGGATTTTCAAAGTCGATTTTCTCGAAAACAAAGCCTCGAATGAAAAAAAATTTATTCCGTATTTTTGATTTATTTTTTCACGTAGAATCACCGACTCGACAATTGTACCATCGATACTGGGGCATCCTGTATATCGTTTCGGCTTCCAAGATTCCATAGTCCTTTAATGTTCGCGCACTTGATCGTGAAAATCTTTTTTGAACATAGGTATCGCACAACGTCACGAGTGGTCCTCTCGAATTCGGCCCTGTCTTTAATAAGACATTTTTACTCGAGGTTTTCAAGCTCCAAAGTAAAATTCTTCAAGTAAGTTTTCGCAAGCTTTTCATTTGTTCGCTTTTGTGGTTCGTCATCTATCTCGTGCAGCTTTTGAAAACTGAGTTCTACTTGTAGCTTGGAAAAAAGGAAGGAGAAGGATTGGAGCGCATTTGTTATGCTCCAATTCAAAATGACTTTACCGGACCCACTACTGTGGATCACTGTACCGTACAGAGCGTTTGGGGATATTTCCAAAACAATGTGGACAAGGTTAATAAAGGAGACACTTATCTCAATCATTTGTACGCGTGTGCGCAGTAAGTAGCCGGTATCTTATTACTAGACATATGTGCAATTTAAAACTGAGGAACAATTAAACAAAATTTAGTTATGTCAACACATTATTTTCAACTCTTTAGAATAATTAACTTTACTGTTAATTTACTATTTGGCTCCTAACTCTTGGAATTTATAAAAAAAAATTTATTTTCCATAAAGATCCGCAGTCTACTTATTATCTACGGCATTATTAAATTATTTCCTGTAGATACTGTGGGTCCAAGATGGATTCGAACACTATCCGATTCTAGAAAAATTGAGTACATTTAAACAGTGATAATTTCGAAAAAAATAATCGTATGACAATAAAGGACTCATTTTAATGCTAGAAACTTCTAGTTTCATTATATTTTAAGATTGTTTTCGTGATTTAAAATAAAATTTTTTAGAACAAATGGGTTTCAGGCTCTTACCTGCTGTAATATGTAAAAAGATATCTTAGACATTTAAGTTGATGCTTACAATCTTAATAAAATAATGATAGAAGGAGACAGTAAAAATACGCAAAGTACGAAATAATTAAAAGTCAGTAACAACAGAGTTTTGAATCAGGCTACTTGTTTTTGTTTTCGAAGAAACGCGTTGGATATGTCATGCGTGGCACCGTACGGAGGTCCAGTGTTTCCAGCCTTAGCTTACGGAGGATTTCTTCGCGAGAATGAGTTTATCTATGACGCGAAAGACTATATGACAGCAACAGGGCTGGTTATATCGATAATGGTGACAAACTCGATGAACAAATCGGTAATTGCGGCCGCAGAAAAATGGGAACAAAGGTAACGCGAGCCTGCCGTATAATTGTCTAAACGATTACTCGGCAGAAAATATTCTATTAGGATCGTGAATGTGTTTATTGAAGGAATTATTTACGCGCATTCCAAACACGAAAGACGGTATTGTTTATGCAGAGTGTCACCGATCTGATGGTACAAGCAGCAAGCAGGTGAATTTGTATGAAAAAATAAGTCGGAAAGAAAGAATAATGTTTCTTCGATTTAGGCTCCTTTCTCGAGAAAAATGAGTTTGTAGGTTCGCTGGTTCCGCGCGCTACTTACAGTAAGTAGAAACGGTAGGCGAAGATCAGACGCACCAGCCAATACTTATCTATCAGGTGTACGAATTAATTCGCAGCCATTTCTTTCTAAATTTATTGAATATTTATAAACATATATCTATTTTAGAATATTTATAAAGTTTACGCATGTTTTTTTGGGATAAGTATTTTAAGTTTAAAATTTAATTTAATAATAATTTTTCATATATTTTTTGTTATTCGAATTCGAGGAGTATTACCACGTATTCGATTTGATGAATTACAAGTAATAATTGATATAACGTTTTAAAAAGTAATCAAAATAGAGTTACAATGGATTAAGTACGAGTGCCACGAATTAGTTTGTACACTTACTAATTAATAAACAATAAATAGAAGCCTTAAACGAGGAAACATTATTCTTTGTTCTCGGCTCAGTTTTTCATGTAGATTCACATTCTTGCGGCTCGTAACACCAGATCGACGACACCAGGTATTTTAAACAAATACGACAGGCCTTCTGTCTTCTTCTTACTTTCTTATGTTTTTTAACGATTCAGGTTTATCGACTTTATGAAAGAATGGGATGCTACAGAGCGACCGGACTTCATGGACGTCGCGTTCTCAAGTGAAAGATCGATTCAAGATGAATTGGAACGATCGTCGAAGGCGGAGGCGTTGACGGTGGTCTTCAGCTACATACTAATGTTCATTTACGTAGCCTTAGCTCTGGGTAAAGTACGGTGTTCCATCAAAAGATGCCTCGTAAGTTACTTTCCATTTATATAAACGATACTGTTTAGAGGATCCACCTGAAATGTCAAAGACTTTGACGTCATCATGGACGTAGGACACTAGGGCAAGTCTAGCTTAGGCCTTGATTAACAATTTCACATTTATATACGTTTAACGTCCCGAGTTATGCTTTTCGTATGATTGGAGCATAGACTATTAATAATAGTATACATGCAATTCATTTGATAGTATACATAATTATCTCTTATCTAAACATCTAGTAAAATATAAGATTAATACTATATCCATATAATTATTATATGTAACTGTTTGGAAATATATAAATAATTTATGTATATAAAATCACATAGCTTTTTTAAAATTGGTCCACACGACCAGAATTTTTTTAAGATGTTAGACCGACTAGTTTGCTAGAGAATGAGTAAAAAAAAAGTTTAGATTGCAGTCGTAGGAATGATAAAATAATTAAAAAATTATGTTTTTTCAATATTTTTATCTGAATTTATAACGATAATTTAAAAAATGCGGTTTGTAGATTTCGGTAACTGCTATAAGTGAATGATTTATCTCAGGCTCGTGAATTAGTATATTATAGATGATGATATTATAGACAAGACTGTGAACAATATCTCCCGCCAAGATAACAATAAAAAAGAGTTATGCTACGAATTTTCTGAATAATGTAGTATAAAGAATTATAATAGCATACTACTTATTAAAGGTGGTTCTCCTAAACTGCATTTTACCCAATGCTTTATTTTACTGTGCACCGCGTACATCGTTTTATTGTTCTTGCTATTTCAGCTGACTAGTAAAATAATGCTCAGTATCGGCGGAATCGTGGTAGTAATGGCGTCCGTGGCTTGTTCGCTCGGTCTGTTCGGTTACATTGGCGTACCCACGACGTTGCTCACGATAGAGGTAAATACAAAATTAAAAGAAAATACCGAAATGATACGATTTTTAGAAAACTTTGGTAGAAAGTTAAAAAACTATTCTCATATATGTACTTTGACATTACTAGACCGCGATTCTTTATGCAAAATAAAAATTGTCAAATTCAAAAAATCGATTGCATGAAAGCGGAGTTAACTGAAAATGTATTGTCACTTTCGATCATCTTAAAAACTCCAACAGTATCGTTAAATTCATCTGATGTTTTTTCCAGTTTTATATTTTACCTATACTTTTTTATCACGGATGCGTAAAAACCAACGGTCTAGTTGTCACGGTCGTTTATATCGAAGAGATTTGAGGTATGATCAAATATCTAGAACATTAGCATAAATAACATAAATAGAGAAGAAGCTTGTAGAACATATTACGGTAGAGCCTCGCTAGTTGTGACCTCTTACCCAGATAAGAAGGGAGCACGAATTGAGGGGAAATAGTTACCCCCACCCTGTCAGTATCGGATTAGTCACGTGACATTGTGACATACGCACGGCAGGATGAAACGCGTCACGTGACCGGGACGGGGCGGAAGCGTGGGGGAATAGCGCAGGAGAGGGGGAAGGTAGAGTAGGGACACAAGTCTTAATCTCGGAACCTGCTCTCACCAGGAGGTGATGAAGGTTCTGGATCTCGTGGTGGGGATTGTAGTGCATATTTAGAAAATGATGATATATGTAGATCCTCTTTCGTTGCACAACCTCGATTTTCGCACGCATTTCCGGTCCCGTTTCGTGCATCGGGCGAGGTTCTACTGTATTTATATGTATGATTTCAGTGATGGATAGAACATATTATTTATTCTCTATATTATATATTTACAAATTGAAACTAGGAACTACCAATATTTTATAAAAAAACCATCGAATTTTAATATATTCCTCGTGAGCAGGGCCGAATCTATGGTGATCGGCGCCCTGCAGCGAAGTTCTCTTATAGCGCCCCGTTCCTATATTTTTTTAAAGACAATAGTGACTAATTTTCGAGTAACATTGGGTTGGCAAGAAAGTAATTTCGGTATTTTAAGGTGAAATAAAACCCAATTTTTTATATGTACATGTCAGAAATTTTGGTGGACTCAAAGACGAGTTAAGGAACGGTTCACCTAGACCAGGGGTCGGCAACCTTTTGAGTCGGAAGAGTCAAAAATTACAATTTACAAAATTTCAAAGTTTTTAAAGAGCCACAATTCAGCGATTCAGAACGATTTTTAAATGTTTTTTTTTTATAAAATAAATAATATTTGCGTATGGAACTAAAGAGCCGCAGCTTCACATCCAAAGAGCCGCATGTGGCTCGCGAGCCGCAGGTTGCCGACCCCTGACCTAGACGGTTCTAGGGTAAGTGCTGAGCGGTCTAACACAGTCTTGTTACCAGAAAGCACCCCCGCCTTCCCCACTCCGTGGCCAGATCCTTCAGGAAAAACCCATCTTATTGTTTAAGCAAGCGGTACGACCTCGGGTCGCCTGCCATACTTAAGATTCCTAACTTTCTAAACACATGTCAACGGATGCGCCACATCAAATGTCTGCACAACTTCGAGTTGCTAGCCATCGTCTCGGGTTTGTCCTTTGACGGAGCTATGCCTTGAGAGGCTACTTCGAACCCTTGACCCTACCATAAATTACCCAAAAGCGAAAAAACATCGGGTCATCTGGCTAATATTATCCTTAAAAATAAGCTGTTGCTAACATACGAATGAACTTTAATCAATAAAATATTTTTACCTCTCTGCAACCTTATTATCAAATGTTAGTTATCAAATGTCAAAACAAAGAAAAAAATTATAACCTTAACAGAAGTTATTGAAACAAAAAGAAACATACTTATCACTATTAGTGAAAACCGAAATTACTTTCTTGCCCACCCAATAAAAATAAGAAAAATTTTCAAAACATCATACTTTATTTTAAAAAATAATCTTGTAAGGCGCTCCTGTATAATGGTGTGCGTCACTTCCATCGTGCCTTGGGCCGGACCTGCTCGTGAGGATAACAAATGAAACAGTGTTCCAACAATGAATTATTGTTCGTACGCAGGTGATTCCGTTCTTGGTGTTAGCCGTAGGGGTAGACAATATTTTTATATTGGTTCAAACGCTCGAGAGAACCCCCAGACCCATCGATAAAACAATACCCGAGCACATAGGAGACATTTTGGGCGAGATGGGTCCGTCAATGTTGCTCACCAGTATGTCCGAGTGTCTTTGCTTTCTGATCGGTTTGTATTATTATTATTATTACAGTATCATTCAAGTTGACACGTTCACTGCTGAACCCCCAAAAAATCCTGTAAAGTTAATTTCACTATTGCAATCAAAACTGCACAGTTAAAGCTACCTCTTGAAATCTTCTAAATCGTAGAAATCCTAATGAAGCTTGCTTCGTTCGTATAATATACATTCGTGTTCGGTAACTGGTGGTATAAACGAAAAGGGCGTGATTCTACATGAAAAAATAAATCAAAAATATGGAATAAAATTTTTTCATTTGGGACTTCATTTTCGAGAAAATCGACTTTAAAGATCCATCGGGATCGCGTGCTCTGCTATACGCGGGAAGTAAAATAGGTCGTTCATGATCAGACGCGTCAAACGATTCCCATCAATAGCACCTGTTTTTTCAGAATTTTCAAAGTCGGTTTTCTCGAAATAAAGCCTCACACGAAAAAATTTTATTCGATATTTTCGACTTAGTTTTTCATATAGAATCACCCCCTTCTCGCTTGTACCACCAGTTACCGAACACACTGTGTTATGAAAAGAAATTCATTTTTGAAGATATACGAATAATTCTATCGCTAACATATGTGTGCACATGCTGGATGTGACAGTCAACTTGTCCACGGCTGATCGGTGGTTTGAGCTGCGTTAGGTACCGGATTAATAATTAATACACTTTTTCAGGTACGTTGTCTGCCATGCCAGCAGTGAACACGTTTTCCCTTTATGCTTCGATATCCATTTTGATCAATTTCGTGTTACAAACGACGGCGTTCGTCAGCCTTTTATCGTTAGACGCTCAAAGATTACAGGTACAACATTTTAGCGTTAATGCACTGTGGTTCGAAACCGTAAAAACGTTAGTTAAATCAACACAGCTCGCATTAACATCGGGCATTAACGATCTGAATGAATCAGTTAATAATAAGTACATCGGTGTTATCATAGTCGGCACAATTACGATTTCCGTGGCCCCTATTTTGAAGGTTAAATTTGTGTTCTTGGGGTCATTTTAAGAAAAAAACTGTATATGTTACAGGTACCAAATCGGCCTGGTTTCGCCGGTAGATTTCCTGTTTTTTATAAACCTGAAAATATCTCGGAAACTATGCGAGATATGGCAAAATAGATTGTATAGATCTTTTTTGTAGGAAATTGAATTTCCTATAAAAAACATTAAAATGATGTTAAAATTCCGTTTTTCACGAAAAATATTCACTGGAATTCAATCAATTTACATTTTTTATTGTTAATCGAATTTTTGGCGAAATTTCCGATAACGTTCGTGCTCAGAATTGGATGAAATTTTGCAAATAGGGTCTTTTTTTTACTAAAAAAAAAGAAAAAAATTTTTCTATCATTTTAATTTCTTTCCTAACCCAGAACTAACCCAGGCCTAACCTAATACATCAATAATATTAACTGCTAATTGAGTTTTAATATATAGACATTTCTTGAGTCACGCATAAGCAGTTATGAACGGATCCTTTAAGTTCCCCCGACCATTATTTCGAAGGGAGGCAGTTATTCTGCAACTTCACCGAAATATAAAGAAACTGGGAAACTGCGCAGCTGATAAAAAAGATATCATAGGACATGAATTGTTAGAAATTTAATTTTCTACAAAAAAGATCTCTTGTTATTTTGCCATATTTCGCATTGTTACCGAGATATTTGCAGATTTATAAAAAACAGGAAATCTACTTTACCGGCTAAACCAGGCCCATTCGATACCTGTGACATTTTTTTCTTAAAATAACCCCAAAAACACAAATTTAACCTCTACACAAGGGGCCACGGAAATCGTAATCTCCCCTTATAGTCAAACCATAAAAAATTTAAATTACAACCATTTCCTTAAAAAATGGTGATGTAATTGTTTTCATTATCAAACTGATTTTACTTAGATTATACGATTATATTTTCGATGTATTTGACGCACAAAGAAATAATTTCCGACGGCTTCGTCGATAACACGCTGTACATATAAACTCTGATAATAAAAACACTTTACCATTATTTTTTAAGAGAACGATTCAGTTTTGACAGATGGTTCCTTTTGCATTTTGTATCATTGTGATGAATAGAATACGATGCAATTAAAAAAGAATTGTTGACCTTTTGACCTTCGAATACAAAGTTTCTTACATTCTTTCTTACATCAATCTCCAGCAAACCGAGGGTGTAGAATTTCGCTATGATAGTCGCGACGTATAATTTCGCAAGAATCTATTCTGATTAGTATAATTTGCGTTTTTACAAACCCGAATCACTGTGTAAGGCGTAATACGTATCGTGCGATTATCCAACAAGAATGTCTGCTATTTCAGAACAACCGCTTGGACGTGCTTTGTTGTATCAAACTAAACAAAGACGAGGATCTTCAAGTTGCCGAGAACTTCGGTATCGTCCAAACGATATTCAAAAAGTTTTACACGCCTTTCATCATGAAGAAGCCGGTCAGGATAATCGTGTTGATCCTATTCTTCGTTATGCTGGTAACGCATGCTGTGGTACTACCAAAAATTGGCATCGGTTTGGAGCAGAAGCTTTCAATGCCAATGGACTCTTACGTCTTGAAGTATTTCGAGGTAACGTATCCCATTGCTTCAACTAGGTGCACAAATTAATTCGCGTGCTTGTCTTCATTTTGTTGTTCATTTACGAACATTCAAAACACAATCATTTTCTATACATTTCAGCACCTTACAAGCCACTGATTGAACGCAGTAAAAATTGAATTTAAACGATAGTTATATAATAACTATTAATATATTATAGTATGTTAATTTATTAATTATTAATATTACTAGTTATATAATAACACTAAAGCTAGCACTGCCGGTCAAATTACCGGTTTTATATTTTTCATTTTACAGTTATCGAAATTATAAAGTTGCTTATATGGAAATTGTTTCTATAAAATTTTTTTATCCAAGCACATATTGAAAAAAAGATTGGACAAAATCTGAATAAATTGGGCATTGTAATTTTTATAAGCTAAAACATTTTAATCGCTTTTAATGCTCGGTAGTTTTAGTGTTAATTGCGAGGGCCACGAAATAATTTGTACACCTACTACAATGTTCCAAAATCAGTAGATGGAATTGTAAGACGCTGGACCGATCCGCACGTCTGTCTCTGTTCGTAATCTTTTCGAGACTGCCGATCGCCGTCTTTTTATCGTTGATCGGTCCTCACGCACACCAGTTGCAACACACACATACATTCGGCTTCTCGAACCTTCGAGGCCTTCCTCGATCTCATAGAATGTTGTCACACACACATGCACACACACACATTCGGTCTCTAGAGCCGTACATTGTCGCTTTTTGCTATGCCTACAGAATACAAGTATTACAGTGTTTCATCGATACTCGTCTAAACCACTGGCCGAAGACGATTACAGTAAAAGCTCGTTCGTTGTCCAAAATCTTCTCTACGCTCGTTGTCCAGTGCCTACCCACTCCACCGCCTGTCAACGCCGAGTCGCTCCGCAGGGCGGCGGCGATTGATCTCGGCTCGGGTATATCGGTGTGAACACCACTACATTGACTCGAGGAAAGGATTTTACAAATCTCTTAATTTTCATTATTTCTTTATGGAACTTTCACTACCATATTTCTGGCATTTTTCTGATTAAAATGACACCAAACACGATATAATTTGAACTGTATTAAGTGGTTTTATCGACGTTGAAAGTTTCGAAGGCAACGCCGAACAGCGTATTGAGAAAGAGATGCGAACAGTCGCCGTCACCGGCACAGTTCACATGTAGAGTAAATATGGGCCAAATTATGTCGTGTTTGGTCTTGTTCTAATCAGAAAAATGCCAGAAACAAGCCAGTGAAAGTCCCATAAAAAAATAATGAAAAATAAAGCATTTTTAATTGTCATTACATTGTGAGAACACGCGGGCCTTTAAACTGTGCCGGCGACGGCGACACGCTTCGGTAATGCGATCCGTATTTCTTCTGTCCTTCTCTATGTTCGGCTCTCTATTGAAGTTTCGCTCGGCGCGGTCGGCGCGGTGTAGATAAAACGCAATCATACATAAATCAAAAAGCGTGTCCCTCCACGTTCGTTGTCCATTCTGAGACCCGGCCTTTAGACAACGAACGAGCTTTTACTGTATCCAGAAGGGATACTATTCTGTGACTTTTGCCGAACGTAGAAAACGACAGCGAAGCTCGAGAGGCCTCGGCCACCGAACAGTGAAATCGGATACCGACAATCGGATACCGAAATCGGACAGAACTTCTTTATTTTTTATTTGCGGATAATTGTCCCTGGCCAGACCCGTGGTTTGGTCATTTATCGATAAAATACTGTATCAACTATTTCACATTACTCCTGCAAGGATACGGCCCACATATACCGTGGTGAGATGACAGTAAGAAGGTCCCTGACAGCAGTGTCACTAGATGAGGAGAGGGAGCACGAACTGAGGGGAAAAGTTACACGTGTGGAAACGCGTCACGTGACCGAGTCGCAGCGAAAGCATAGAGAACAGTATTAAAGGGGGGAAGATAGAGTGGGGACACAAGTCTTGCCCCGGGGACCTTCTTGTCATCTCACCACAGTTCACTTCTAATCTCCTCAACCTCCTCCTACACTCCACAAGCGTTTAGCGAGGAGGGCGCAGGAGTAGAGGGGGGGAGTCGTCTGTGGCTCGCGAGCCGCAAGTTGCCTAGGCATGGTCTATATTGTTTTTAACTTTATAAAATGATGAGAAGAAGAAACACATTGAAGGTACTATGGTTATTTGCGAGTTCAATAATTTGCAAGATTGAATTCCGTGAGACGTGTTTATTTTTTTTTGTGAACTTGCAACAGGCGATTCGCGATCTTCACCGATTGCTCGCTAAAACTCGACTCTGGTTTCTCGTCCTCTCCGGATCCTGCGGAGCTTCAGGCTTTTTACCGAAGATGTCCTGATTGGCTCAACATGCATCAATCAGGACGTTTCTTGAGTCTCCCTTACATTTGCAACCTCGATGCCCCTAATTCTCGGGCGTGGGTGCGAACTAGGCAATTAAATAATGTAGCGGATTTCCCTACGGGACCGCGGTGCCTGGCGCGGCGGCTGCCGCCTACCTGCTTAGCCCCTGCTGTCCCTTCGGAAACTCGAGGTTTATGGTACCCGTACTAACTGTCCAGGTCAAGGCTAAAAAGATCTAACGGCCAAAACGTGCCAATGCAAAAATTCCGTAATTATCGTAAAAACGGCTAACAGCTTCCTCAAAAACAGCTGTGGGACAACGCGTTCCATAAACTTTCTCCCGACCATCTGCATGCCGAATATTGCTAACTGTACAGGGTGTATAAATATTATGTGTTACGAATACCGTGGAGGGATTCTACACCTCTGGATCGGTGGAGATCTGTTAAAAAAATTGACCGCAAAATTAACTTTGACCCTTTCTTTTAAGGTTAAAAATTTTTTTATCGTATCGTAAAAGTCTTACAGGAACAATGGGTCTCGAATCAACCGTTCTCTTAAAAAACAACTTTGACGTTTCATAAACTAATTTCTTCCATATGTCTATAGGGTGTCCCAAAATGGTATAAATGTGGAGAGAATGATTCTACACGAGAAAATAAATTGATAATATGTTAGTGAAAAGTTCGTTGAAAATGTGAGAATAAATGTTTTTCATTTGACGCCTCGGTTTCGAGAAGTTAATGTTTGAAAATTCAGCGAACACGCGTGCTCTTGGATGGCGATCGTTTGACGCGTCTGTTCATGACCTACTAATTCTACTTGTTCCAAACGTTAGGCACGCGAACTTGACGGATTTTTAAAGTGAATTTTCTCGAAAACGAGGCGTCAAACGAAAAAAATTTATTCTATATTTTCAATTTATTTTCTCATGTAGAATCATTCCCTCCACGTTTATACCATTTTGGGAAACCCTGTAGACATATGGAAGAAATTCATTCACGAAACTTCAAAGTCGTTTTTAAAGAGAACGGTTCACTTGAGATCCATTGATCCCTTGAGACTTTTCTTCCTTGCGATGTATACGATACAAAATTTTTTTCCATTAAAAGAAAGGGTCAAGGTCAATTTTACGGTCCAATTTTTTAACAGATCTCCACCGATCCAGAGGTATAGAATCCCTCCATGGTATTCGTGGCATATAATTTTCATACACCCTGTACATGCCGATGGCCGCTACAACATTTTTTATTTAACTTCTGTTCCTTGCTATTGATACAGACGATTCTTCGGTTTGCGTGAAGATCCGCAATCTAGCGATGAATATGACGATGTACAATTAATGCTTTCAGTATATGAACGATCTCTTGTCGATGGGTCCACCCGTTTACTTTGTCCTCACTCCTGGACTCAATTATAGTACAAGAGACAATCAAAACATCATTTGCGGAGGCCAAGGATGCAATGACGATTCGATGTACACGCAGATATATTCGGCAGCGAAACGACCCGCGAAGTACGTATCTGCTTTGTTATTAAGGTTTTTTTGACATTTGTGGGCCGCGTACGAGGAAGTTGCCAATGTCATACCGTTTCAGAAATGTCGAACCCTTCGAGAGATTGCATTTTTTAAAACAGGATGGCATCTTATTGTAATATTCCGAGAATATTAATTTTGAGAACATTGTATAGACTCTATGCATAGGGGTAGAGATGGAAAAAACTGCTACGTCCGAATCACTCGTGATTCGATCACATCCGTTCCAAATCACGGTGATTTGCCACATTGATCCGTGATTTTTCGTGATCGCTTCTGATTGGTGGAGAGCGTAGGATTCTTGGTCACTCTATATCACACTATATAGAAGTTCTCGGGACATGTTACATAACAAAAAATAAAAACAATTTTAGTAATCTTAAGCTTAATCTAAATTTTAAATTACATCATGCATACCAATTAATAAACCAATTTCTTGAATTTGTAAGACTCAAATTATCGTTTAAGATTAAGAATAATATAATATAATATTGTATTTTTAATATTTAAAAAAAATATAAATGTAAAAATATATTTTTAATATACATATTTTTAGTTACATATATTGATATTTAAATAAGTCTACGTATTGGTATTTAAATTGTCTATACCTTTCTACTAGTTACGTAAATAATACAATTTTTTAACTCAAAGACGAAGAATTACTACGACTCGAGATAAAAAAGTTAGGATTACAGTCTTGATCGTGAAAAAATCACGCTCGTGATTTTGCGATCACTGTGATAAATCACCGTGAGTGATTTTAAACTCCATCCCTACATCCCTACATAGAAATAGTTGATAGTGGTGGAACCGGTTCACTGGTGGTGGGAGTAGTGAAGCGATACCGGTGAAAAAGTTTCGCATTTGGCAACTTTCCCCTAAAACGCTTCGGTATAAAAATATTGCTTATCATCTCAATCTATTACAGATCATATCTATTAAGAGCAGCTTCGTCTTGGATAGACGATTACATCGATTGGTCTATCAGTCCAGGCTGTTGCAAGTACTTCATGAATAATCAGTCTTTCTGCCCACACAACACAGGTAATTCTCCCAATCTCCGTTCCAACAAACTTTTCACGGTTTCACGTGCTAACACGCAAATATAAATATATATATTTATGACTGATTTGGATGATTGGAGTATCATTGGAGAAAAAAAGCAATAAGCTTCAAGATGACATACAAGTATAGCAAACGCTGCAATAAAATTTATGAAAAAAAAATTTGGCCCGTATCTTTGCACTGACATTGCAATAACACGGAAAAACACGTTAAATATAATTATGCGTAACAGATTCCACGGTAAACGCAATATATTTTTTCAAATGTCTTTCAGACGCCAAGTTGTGTTCAGAATGTCCTATCCAGACGTATGCTTCTCGGCCAGACGCAAGCAGCTTTCGGAAATATATACCCTACTTCCTGCAAGACATACCTGATCCCCAATGCATAAAGTCTGGCAGGCCCGCGTATCTAGATGTAAGATTATCTTTTTTTTATGACTTCGTGTCTTCTCCACACGCAAGTACTATTGTGGTGAGATGAGAAGATTTGACAGCAGTGTCGCCAGATGAGAGGGAGCACGAATTGAGAGAAAAAGTGCAAGACAGAGACGAAACGCATCGCGTGACTGGGCGTCGTAGAAGGGGAAGGTAGTGTGGGGACACAAAACTTGCCCCGGGGACCTTTTTGTCATCTCACCACAGTACTGATCGTCCATCAGGAGATGGCAGTGATTTCGACAATGGGCGCAGGGGGATCTGCGAGACCCCGCTCTTACGCTTAGGTTCTGGCAGGAACGGTCGACAGAGGAGCTCAGCGTCACCACATCGCTCGTCTTCGTCAAACGATTCAGCCAATAGCGGAACACTTGTAGCGCGGAATAGAGATATCACGTGGTCCCTACAAGTTTCTCACTGCCTTCTCCTGATGGACAGTACAGGCTGTATAAAAATTATACGTCACGGGTACCATAGAGAGATTCTATACCTCTGGATCGGTGAAGATCTGTTTAAAAATAGACCGCAAAATTGACCTTCACCCTTTCTTTCAAGGTCAAACAGTTTTTTTATCGTATCGTATAGTATTTATCGCAAGCAACAGAAGTCTCAAAGGAACAATGGGTCTGAAGTCATCCGTTCTCCTAAAAAACGAATCTGAAGTTTCGTAAACTAATTTCTTCCATATGCCTGCAGGGTGACCCAGAATGGTATAAACATGGAGGGAATAATTCTACATGAGCAAAAGAAATTGAAAATACAGAATAAATTTTTTTTATTTGACGCCTCGTTTTTGAGAAAATTGGCTTTAAAAATTAAGTAGAATTAGTAGGTCATGAACAGACGCGTCAGACGATCGCTATTCTAGAGCACGCGTGTTCGCTGAATTTTCAAACTCTACTTTCACGAAAACGAGGTGACAAATGAAACAAATTTATTCTGTATTTTCTATTTCTTTTCTTATGTACAATCATTCCCTCCACGTGTACACCATTTTGGTTCACCCTGTAGGCATATGGAAGAAATTAATTTACGAAATTCAAAGTCGTTTTTTTGAGAGAACGGTTGACTTGTGACCCATTGTTTGAGACTTTTGTTCCTTGCGATAAAAAAACTGTTTGACTTTGAACGAAAGAGTCAAGGTCAATTTTGCGGTCCATTTTTTAAATAGATCTCCACCGATCCAGAGCTATAGAACCCCTTTATGGTATTCGTGACATAGAATTTTTATACACCCTGCACATACATAGTAGGAATTACAATAAACACACGTTCGAATTGTTATCTTACAGGCAATGGATTATTACTATGACAAGCACGGATCGATCGATGTCGGCGATACTTATTTCATGGGTTATCATAGACCGTTGAAGAAATCTTCGGATTGGTACGAAGCCTTGAAATCTGCCAGATTGATATCTGATCAGATTACGACGATGATTAATGAGAAATCGTTGGCAAAAGAGAAGATAACTGTATTTCCATACAGGTGGGTTCCACGCGTTTCAATTATTTATTATGGACACGCGCTAATAGTTGTCCTCCTGTCGTGTCTTTGTCGGTTGTAAAAAATGGAATCCAGAACATTCAGTGTACATATGGAGGATTCAAAAAAGTATTTGTACACTAAACTTCCACTGTGGCAATTTTGTTAAGAAAAATAGTACAGCACAGTACCCGAACTCAGTTTCAAGCTTGAAACTTCTACATTCGCATTCCGTCGTTAATTTTTGTCCAAGATATTTTTGAATGATACAGCGATCAGGAAATTGAAGACGCTTTTCTTCCAAAATTGTACGAATTGCAACGTCTGTCAAAGTATTGAAAAATTTTTCTTGTGACTGAAACGACCGTAGATCTAAAGATCCAGGCTTCCCCTTTGCAACGAATGCCTAAAACGTGATCTACGATTTTTTCTAGTCTATTCGTCGAGCTTTGAATGGAAGATTCACAATACACCAAACTTATTCCTCATTTATGTTCTATAAAACAGCCCAGAAGGGAGTTGTTGCGAGGGGTAAGATTCAAATGTGTAATAGGTTCATACAGAAAAAAAATTTTTTAATACTTTTGCAAGCGATTCAATTCGTAGCATTTTCCACCAAAGACGTATCCTCGGTTTTTCATCTGCTATATCGTCCACGAATATCGCAGAAAAAATAACTGACGATCTGCAGAAGTAGAGGCTTTCAGATTTAAAATGAGTCGAAATTTATTACTGTATTGTTTCTTTTTTTAAACGAAATTATCACAACGTAAATATCCACAATTTGTCAAGAATCGATAAGTTAGTGCTCAAATACTTGTTTAATTCATTGTAGATACAATTGATACGTATGTATTACTGTTTTCGAAGTAATAGCTTGTAATTAGTATAATGTCTACTCGAAGCTATTTTCTATTTTCAGTGTGTTCTACGTCTATTACGAGCAGTATCTGACAATCTGGAGAGAAGCTGTGACGTCCTTGGGTTTGTCGCTTCTCGTTATCTTTTTAGTCACTATACTTTTGACAGGATTTTCGCTATTTTCGGCAGTGATGGTGGTACTGACGGTACTCATGATCATTGTGAACATAGGCGGTCTCATGTACTGGTGGCAGATTGAATTAAATGCAGTATCTCTCGTCAATTTAGTAATGGTACGTGAAAATTTGCTGATCAAGTCGAGATTTTATTCGACGAATAAAAAACATTTCCGCTTATATCTGGACAGCGGATTTTATGCATCTATGACAAAACTGAGTAGGTGCAATTGAAAACGTATTATTAGACGAATTTAAAAATACTGTTACATAATTTTCAACCTAATAAATAAGCAAGAAAATAAATTTCTATTTCACGAACAACATTTTTATTTTGCATAAAGATCCGCCGTCTATTTATATCTTCGTCATACATTTTCACTGATCCCGTTCACAAAATTTCAAACGATCAACGTGATTTTCTTTTCGTAGGCTGTCGGCATTTCCGTCGAATTCTGCAGTCACATTATTCATTCCTATTTGCATTCCAAAGGTACTACGAGCCTACACCGAGCTACGGAGACGCTCAACGAAATTGGAAGTTCTGTAAGTACATACCCACTAGTATGTATGAGGTGTTGCAAAATATTTGAGAAAAATTGATTCCACTTCTTCCGTTTTCATTCTTCCTTTGTAAAACTTTTTACCGACATATTTTAGCTTTTAGACAATCTTCTGATTAAAACAGCCCAAACTCGATACACTTTGGACCATGCTTACTTGTTGAATTCACGATGCAGCAGAACCTCGATTATCGTGAAATAGTTGATAATAGGGGAATCGGTATACTGATAGTGGGAGTCATGAAGTGACAGCGGGGAAGAAGTTGCTCAGTCTGTTCTACTGTATCGTAAATTAAACAAGTAAATATGCTCCGTACTGTATCGTGTTTGGCATCACAAATATGTTGGTAATAGAAATAATTAACAACGCAAAATTTTTATCACTGGATTAATATTGTCTCGCCGATACGCTGCTGCCGACGTTTTCTTCGTGCGATAATTCAGAAAGGCTTTGAATTGCTAGTCACTTGAAAACGAAACTGAGGCCGCGATCTGTAACTGATAATAATGTTACTCGTTAATAATGTTATTACTTAATATTCTCTCGACAGGTTTTCTCCGGAATTACTTTGACCAAGATCATAGGAATTGTCGTACTAGCATTCGCGAAAACTCAAATCTTCCAAGTATTTTATTTCCGGATGTACTTGGGTATTGTATTGTTCGGCGCTGCACACGGTCTGATACTTCTACCTGTATTGCTGAGTCTCATAGGTATGAAATCCTGACAACACCTTGTAATATTCTCTGGCAATGCGAGAATCCAATGTTACATATTCGCATTGCATTATTATTAACTTTAATCGATCGCAGGACCCTCACAATCATCCGGACACGTTTCCTTAAACGGTAAATGAAAACGAGCGACAGATCCTGAGCAACAGTATGCTGTGGGTTTTTCACTATAGGTAAACAAACGAAACAACAATTAAATGAAACTGATAATAATTGTTTACTCGTGACAAACCAAATACGAACTATATTACTCGTCAATGACTTGCTTCTATATTTGCATTCGCATTTACAATTACAGTAAAGTCGCGATCTAAGTCCCATCGCCGGGTCCGAGCAGGGACAGTGATCGTGTATGGAAACTATTTTTTTATGACTGCGTCGATTGCGCCGAAAGTACAAAGGGACAGTGCCGAACGTTGAAAAGGACAGCGCATATACAGACGGAATACGCGGCCGAAAACTAAGTCCACGCTGTCAATTAATTATATTTATGTTCATTTATTTTTGGTACTCAAGGTCACATGAAGGCCATGATACTATAGTTGGTTGGATCTGTTTCGATTATTTTAACTATTGATTATTTTAACTATTAAAAAAACGGTAGTCAAATATCCAAAATTGAGAAAAGTTGCCAAACTGCATAATTACCGATTTTGTTCATTACGTGATAATAATAAAAGTATTCATCTCATCTAAAAAAAAACATCGAGGACCTTATTGAAATCTTGGTAAACGTGACTGAGAACATTTTATGCTTACCATAATGTTTTCTTCTTCAAACCTAATCATGTTTCCGTCTGACAATTTTTTCTAACGTCAATAATAAATGAAATAATTGTGGTGCTCAAATTAGTCAATATGTTTGTTCAAGAAGTTACATGAGTCAAGGCATTGATTGGATTCTTTGTATAACAAAAAACGCCCTACGAGATTATTTCTTTTTTATTTGTTGGCCAATAAGTGTTTCAAATGATGTTTCATAAGCTTCCATTTAAATTTTACTGGCGTGTTCCATAGTTAAAAATAACACTAAATGTTGACTTACATTAACGATGCAGTAATACTACCTTTTACCCCTTACACATTTGTTAAATAATTCGCTGCAATTAAAAAACGCATTCTGTTATACAATTACAACGCATTCTGTAAAAAAATGAATCAAAATCAAATAAAATATATTTTTAAAACAGTATTTACCCCTTTTTTTACTTTTTGTTATGTGACGTTTTAGTTTTATGTCCAGCTATAAAAACTACTGAACTTGTTTCTACGGAAAATTATTGGACATCCTATGTAGTAAACCTGTGCATCGTGCCAGATATAAAATCAGATCAATAACTAATTGCGTTTTATAAATATATAAGAAGATTGTATAAATATACTTGGAAATTTCATTCATAGATGCTTTCTTAGAATCCTACATCTATTAGCTATCATATATGATTCTAAATGGATACAATTTACATAAATGTTAAAATTAAAAAGATATTATACATGCGATTTGACGTCTTGTATTTTCAAATCTTTTATTGGCTTCAAATTTTATCTTTGACAAACAATAATACCTTACCTGTTAATTAGAAGGGTAAATAATACGCAGTGCATACAGTTATATTACCATAGTAATAACGTAAAATATAATATAAAATGTTTAAGTTAATGAATTAACGTTTATACTGTGAAGATACATCCTCACACATTTAGAGAAAAAATTAATAAAAAATCACACAATACAAAGTTATGATATAAGTATTTAAACATCATGTAAACGAATCACTAAATTTATTTAATTTTTTAAATAGTATTATAAATCTTTTATATTTTTTTTTAAATATTAAGTTGTAGTTGCAGTATGCATTCCATGTATTTAATTTGTGTATACACATATACAATTTTATATTGCATGCATGCTAAATGTATACATACATATATATTAATTCATTACTTATTTGTTACATTAGTTACAATACTTATTTGTACATGTACGTGCGCGTACACGCACTAAAATTGTTTATAAACAAAGTAACAGATTCCATGTTTATAATCCTAAAAATTGAACATGTTTGATATCACAGATATTAATTTAGGAATTTTATGTTAAAGTTATTAAAACATTTATTATATTTTATAATATAATTAAATCTGTAATAACAAACATGAATGCAATTTTAATATAACATTTTAGAACATTAATAATACGTGTAAGTGCTTTTGTAAATTTTGTGGAAAATTTACTGACAATTAAGTGAATGTATATCATACGCGATATGTACAGAAAAAATATTACTATTTAATAACTAAGTACGTAGGATGAAACATGAAACTGTTATTTGTTTATAGTATAATATACATCATTAATAGTTTAATATGTACAATATTTATTATTGAAATTTTCAAGCCTTTTGATACTTAAGCAATATCAATACATCGTAGAAAGCATCAATAAATTCCTTTCATTAAAAACATTACATTTTAGCAACATCAAATTCGAAAATTATAAAAATTAACAAAGATATATGTCGATAAAATAAAACATTTAAATAAATTTTAAAAAAGAATTTTCTTAAAGGTCGAAGTTTATAAAAACCATTTATAATGTTCACAGATTAAGAGATTAAAATGTCGTAAAAGTGAAAAGATTGAGTTGAATTATATTATAGTTATTTTGGCATCTTTATTTTATTTTACTCTATCAATAGTTTACTACGTATATATGTATAAATTTACAAATCATTGATATTTTCTACGAATTTCATATTCCCAATTTTAATTCTGATGCGTTGTTCGAAGAATTGTAAATTGAAACAAAACGGTTCCAATTAAAACCATTAAAAGAATTTTATATAAAGTTAATAATGTTCCCAACATATTTGACTTATCATATGTATGTAGACTCTACGGTGATGTTACCTAGAAATTATATATTATTGCTGAGAATAAAACGAACCAAAACATTATAATCTTGCATCATTACACTAGATTTGTTTTGATGGTTCCGTAGGTAATCCAGTATTACATTTAATAAAGCATATCTGCAATTATTCTTGGCCAAAACCTTCTGTTTCTTCAATCGCATAATTTAACTTTTCTACTAACTGTTCATAGCTCTTATATGGTGGCAAATCCAATCTATTAAAGCACGTATGCGATCTTGGTAACCATGTATCTTTTCCTACTTTCTCTATGCAAAATCTTTGAGGCCCGTTACTCCCTATGAAATAAAAGTGAACGTGATATTCAGTTCAACATAAAATGTCAAAACTTTCTATTCAGTTGTTAGCACAGAATACTTACCCATTAATTCTGCAAAACCACCAACTGGTACTCGGCAAGTACCCGTTACAAATTGTAAAAGGCGAGCTCGTTTTTCACTGTCCGTTCTTGTTACAAACTGAATATTAAACACATAATTAACAAATAAAATTTATATTTACATTAGCAATGATATAGTATTCAAATGTAAAAACGAACCTGCCAAAACCATAAGATTTGTTTACTATTACGTGTATAATGTCTGTAAATTGTGTTACGTTGCCAATCTTCCACATCTATTTCTTGCATTCCACAGAGCATAAGTTCTAATTCCCGCTCATCAAAATATTTCAACCACTCCAACGGTACAACTGAGTTAAAACCTTCCAAGAAAGCTTTAGTTTGGTCCTCTATACCTCTTGTCATTCTCCACTCTGTCATTAACCTTATATCAACAAATAATATTGTAAATATTATATAAACGCAAGAAAAACGCTGATTAATAATAACATAAACAAATATATATATACAATTTTAATAATAATACCTGATATATTCTTCCTTATTATCTTCAACAACCCTAATTTTATCACCACCTTCTTTCAGTTCATGATGTATGACTTGACCGAGAATTTCGAAATCGACACTATAGTACAATTCTAGACCACATTCATCAATATTATTTTCTTTTATCCACACAAGAGATTTGTAGAATTCTGGATCAATAGATTCTATATCTTTCATGACTAATTTTTTGTTTAACATACGTTTATAAAATGGCATAGTGAAACCGCTATAGATAAATCGCCCATGATAAAGTGCCTGTAAAAATATATCTTTTATTAAATGTATGTAAAACTGAATATAGTATTTTCAACAATAAATATCATTTATAGAATACCATTGCTATAAACCTTCCAATAAATTTAAAGTACTGCAAATGGTCAGGATTTACATAAGATGCTGGATTAATTTGCAAGCTGTAATTACTTTTATTGGCATATTCGAATAGACAGTACATTGGATTTAACACTTCATGGCTTAACAAGAAAAACCATTCTCTGTAACAAAGATTTATAACTTATAATTTTGATTGGAACACTATTATAGCATTAGTTTACAAACTCTTACCTGGATACACCTCCATAATCTAGTCCTTCCTCTCCTTTAAATATTATATATAATCTGCGTCTCAATACAAAAGCTTCTGCATTCATTATTTGATGATAAGAATCTTCAAACAATGTTTGTCGATTAACATTAATTTTAATATGGTTTGCCACAGCATTGGTTTGACACAAGTAACGGAATTGTTGTAACTTCCATTTAAATGATCTTTCATATGCTCTTGGCACACGGTAAGTACCTTTCCCACTAAATAATATCATAATAATAATATATGTAATGATTAAATAATTAAATAACGAAGAAAAATATTAGGTTTGTAGTGTATGAAATATCTGATTATTAACATTAACCAACCCCAACTTTTTTCTATATCAACTTATTGGTCAAAGTAAGCACCATTGTAATCAATGTATTCTGTCAGTGAATTACAAGACTGTTGTCTCCATTCTGTAGTTTTTTATATGATACTAAGAACGAACAATGCGTTAAATAATCACCACATTTTGACCAGATATCATATAATTGTACCGTCAATATGTTGTTTTGCCATTCTTATAGAAAAAGTGAACAACAATCGAATTAATTGATATTGACATGAAATTGATTTAAAAATAAAATTAGATATCTAAATTAAAATTGCAGATAGGATCTTAATAATCAACAATCTACCTCAAAGTGATATATAACAAACCTGCAGATTATAATAGTATTTCTCAATTAAAACACTTTATAATATTTGCATTCTAAAATCGGACGTTTCATATGCAACAACCTAATAGTTACAGCTGTATTAAGAAAACTGGACTAACCCTTTTGGTGCACCGGGTCTTGGATCTTGGAATGTAGTTGTTCTTGTATTATGATCTACAAAATATCGAACTCCATCTTCGGTTAATCGTATTTCCCATCCATCTGGTAATGGTGGTTCATCAATTCCAGTTTCTTGGCCTTGAGTTCTAGGATCTTCCCACTGAGTAGTACGATTTTTATGATTCACATAATAAACTCTTCCCTCTGGTTGTTTACGTCTTTCCCATCCTGCAGGTAACGGTCCCAGAGCATCATCATCATCGACCGTAGACATTGAAGGTCCTGCCACAGCTGCTTGATTTCCATGAGCCTATATGTATATGAATCAAAATTAACTTCGCATTTCCTGATCCCATCATGATTTTCGATATACAAAATGTGGTAAACTAATTTTTACTATATGATATAATGTATTGTTATTACTTACTTGAGGATAAAGGAACCGCTGGTTACCTTGTTGAACCACATGTTGCCTTTCACCTTGCCAATGCTGGAAATGTTGTAATCTCTCAGTATTTGGCCTCTGCCATGTTGTACTTCTCGTATTATGATCCACATAATAAATTCTGCCTCTTGGATCTCTACGCACTTCCCATCCTAATGGCAAAGGCTGCGGTCTTTCCCAAGAAGTACTTCGTGTATTATGGTCAACATAATACCTAATTAAAAGTACATTAAACAGAGAAAAAGGCTATTACATATTTTTTCAAAATTTAAAACTTTGAATGAATCATTAAAACTCAATACTAAGTAATTCTTATAGAATTTTTAATACGATGATACAACCTTCTTCCATATATGTCGTATCTCATTTCCCAACCAGGAGGTAAAGGTTCTTCAGAATGATTCGTAGGTTCAACTTCAGCAAGTATTATCGATGATCCAGACTGAGCAGGCGGCTGACTACGTGCCATGGCTGTCAACGAAGCTACACGTTGTGCTACTAAAGGATTCGAAGGAGTAGTCGATGTTGTTGACTGTTTGGGTCGTACAGCTCTGCGTCTTTCAGCCAATCTCTGTAATGCAGTCTCTGTACGTGACATTCTGCGACTGTCTCCGATGTGAAATCCTGAAGACTGTTCTGAATGAGATGTACAAGATCCTTCTGGTAACGTAAATACTGTAGACTGATCGGTTTGAGAAATTCCTTGATTATCCATTGTGGTAGATGTTGTAGGTTGATCTCTAGGAGCCACAAAACCATCTGTAGGAGTAGGGAGCTGATCAGATCTCATATTTCCAAAATTATCTGACAAAGGAGTAGTTAATAACTGTTCCGTTCGAGAGTTCCGTCCACTAGACGCAGGTTGGTCTGTTCTATTATGTGAACGCATATCGACATTAGTTGTTCCGATCGATAATTGATCTGATCTGCATACTCCAACTGTTCCAGATAATGTGGATTGTTCTCCTTGAGGAACATTACGAGCTTCTGAGACAGAAAGTTTTGGGAATTGATCTGCACACATACCAACTCTCCCATCTACTGTTCCAGGCATAGGTGCGTGTTCTATTCGAGATACTTGACGTACTTCCGACAAAGACATTGCATGACGCCCAGGTAATGAAACAACCGACTTATCCATAGGTGATATTACATGTCCGTTTGATAAAGAATTTGATGCTACAGGTTCAACTTGTTCACTATTCTTGTCAACACTAGGCTGATCACTTCCAACATTATAATTAGAATTGTGATAAGTATTTGTTAATCCACGAAAAGCAGACGATGGAACATTTTCAGCTCCTTGCAATCTCATGCGAGCACGGACGCCTCCATTAAGAATACTGCGATTACTAGCAGTATCATTATTTATAACACCTAGAATATAATTATTTATATTGAGCAAAAAGCATTTGACAATTGACTGCAAGTTTAATAATATTTTATTCCTAATATTGTTTTTCTAATAAGTAAGGAATCCTTACCATCAGTTGGCGTGCATTGTGTCTGACATGGTGACTCATTAATGCTTAATGATGATACATTTGGCATATTAATTCTTAACCCATCGAATACTGTAATTAATTCTCCAACTTTACACAATTGTGAATCATGTTTATTTTCACTCATTAAATCAAACGTTACTTCCATATTTTCCAATTTACCATTATAGTGGGATAACACTTCAGAAAGATTTATTTTCTTCTCTCCTATTAATGTATCTTTACGAAATGTGCTATGATCCAAGAGGCGAAAATGTAATTGAGAATATGGTGTTACAAGTATCGTAAATTCTTCGTTCCATTTTGGTTGATACGTGGACTTTGAAACTTCTGTTTTTTCTAGGACTCTTATCATCAACAGAAAATTCTATGTATGGATTTGGTTTCAAGAATGTAGAACTTTTTAATATAGCACCCTCAACTAGAATAAAATAAAATTTTATCAATAACTAATAAATATCATCATTTTCCGTAACAATATTAAATATCATCAAAATAAAGTTATAAAAAATATAAAAAATGTATAATAATTCAACAATGTATACGAAAACCTGAATTTTATTAAAAATATATGATCATGTAAAAAAATAAAAGCATGATATTAGATGCATGAAATACATATTACGACTTACTTGTAATACTTAATTGGTGAAAACCAGATGATGCCACTTCTTCTTCACAATGGGACATTGTGAAAATTTAGTAAAATAATTTAGGTGAATTCATAATTTTTTTACCTAAAATGTGCACGGTTTATGAACACAACTGTTAATATGCATAAATATACGCAATTATGTCTGTATTACTAATACACAAACAAAACGAAGGTAACAACAGATAGGATTATAAAATTACTACAAAGTATTGATAATCATTCTATATCAGCAGAGAAAAAAGCACGATCACTTGATTCGCCCACGAAATATGTCAACTCGATTACACTATTGTCTAGATTTCAAAAATGCGAAAAATTGTCTGAAAGATGTTCCCTTATAAAAGTAAACAGAAATATGAAGTTGTTTTAGAAAATCAGCATTATATAATTAATAGTAAATGCACATAATATCGCGCGAAATAATACATACAAAAATAGATTATTTGATAAAATTAACAATATTAGAATTTTGAAAAATCGTTAGAATGATTAACTTTTTTCAATAATTGAGTACTGTAATAGACACAAGTGCGATGAGTGTGTAAAATACAATACATACGAGTATAACTGAAATAGATTGTTTCAAGTGTGTCCAACTCCAATGCATTGCCCGTTCTTTGCACTATCAATTATTTACTTGAAAAAATACTTCAACGACTACGATTTTCGTTCTCGCAAAACTTCTTTATCAGTAGGTCACCATCTTTTCATACGTCAAAGGTAGAAATCTCGTAATATGCAAATCACTAGGCAAACTAGATACACCTCTGAACACAATATATTCTAGTCCATCCCACTTCTGTCTCTCAAGAGACGCTTTGAAAAAACGGCATTCCCATCTATGGCAGAAGGTTTCGTGGTGCAGATCATAGCGCCACGCACACGTGCTTATTGTTCTGCGCTATTCTGCGTAGGTTTTCTGTATGATGTATTTGTCACCACCCTAATTATTGACTTTTACATTGACAATAATGCCTATATAAAAAATTCATATAAGTTGATATTGGCACCGATAAGGTATACCTCGTCGGTGATATTGGTGCGAGCTTAGACCATAAAAAGTGCGAGCAGAGAGTACGAACTATGCACTATGTTCTGTATCACAGAATCTTGCGTTATTGATAGGAATATTTTCAATATTACCAGCAACTATGTATGTATATGTATATATATATACAACATCTGACAAAGAAAATATTTTTGAAATTTTATTGTACTTTATTAATTAAAATTTCAGACTACGTATTGAAGAAAGTTGCATAATTCTTTTCATACGTACAAATTTGATTCACAGTGAAACACAAATTATTCCTACAGAGGCGAAATTTAAATCAGAGCCACAGTGTGAGAATATCTTTTGTAAACCATGTGAAATTATGGATAACTTATGAATACAGTCACTGTATATATTAGTAGAAAATTATCTGTTTGTAAGACTGTCGATGTTCGTGATGCAAAATTGAATCACCGTGAAATATTTCTTGCCCCGGAGTTTCGCCTCTATGAAAATGTTTTATACTGCGGCAGTGTAAACAAACTTTTGTTTAGTGGAGGAAACTCTATGTTCAAGCACTATTCTAAGATGCATGATGCACGTATTTATAAATTTCTCACATGAAACGTATGAATTTTTAATATAAATTAATATTTGAAGCTTTTATACATATTGAATTACGACAGTAATAACAATATTTGAAAATTTCATGGTACTAGGTTAGTAATACGTTTTCTTTTCTTTTACAATATTGACATTATTTACCTTGGATGTAGTACATGTAATACAAAATTATAATATAATGTAAAATCAGAAATGAATTCTGTTTCAGATAAGTGACAATGAAGTTTACTCAAGTACTGTGCAAGCAACATATAGGTAGAGCAATATCATTGCTATGGCAAAGACAGAGACAGAGACGTATATATGTAACTAATGCAGAAGAAATTGTAAAATCTGTGGGTTATGAAGTACAAGATCCATCAAACGTACTAGTAAATCTAAGAAAAGAACCCACAAAGTAATACTATTAATCTTAACTGTTCCACTTGATTAATTGAATTAGTTTCATGTTTCATAGTTTCATTAGTTCCAGTATGAGTTGTATTATACATTTTATAAATTATTGTTATTTATTCTATTATTTTGCTCAGTATATAATAATATATTTACTTTAGTCTCAATCAATGATAACAAATATAGAAATTTTTATATATATTACCGAGTGCTAATTATAGAAAGGGCTAGTTAGAGTGCTAGCTACTTCCTACAGTATGTTAGGATAACAAATATTTTCATAAAATTACAGAGAACATTATTTACCTTCTTATTAATCTAACAAGACATAAATATTAAATTAATATATTAATATTAAATTATTTTCATATTGAGGCATTAAATAAACTTAAAAGTGAGACAAATTTATTTAATATTAAACAAAACATATTCTTGAAGCATTAATAATATTTCTTTTGTAATTTGTATTTTATGACCCTTTAATATTCTAACCCTTCTAATTCAAATATTATATTTTTTTAATATTATTAGAATTGGTGTATTTACCAAACCTAAAATAGATCCAGCTTGGCAGGAAAGGGGTTGTTTGCAATATAAAGATCACAATGTTTTACACGAAGGTGTGCCACAGGCCTGCTTATTAACAAAAACATTAAAGATTGATGATGAACTTCCAACAAAAATACAAGATTTGGTCACAAACATACCAGACCACATAGATGATTTGGTAAAAAGGTAAAATAAACTGCATTATTTCTAATAACATTCTTAAACCTATTGCATCTAACTCAGATTATATATCAAGTAAAGTTTTTAATAATTTTTTTATTGCTTTAGAATTGTTTTCACATCGACTATATATGATGCTCAACAAGTGAAATTACCAAAATTGAAAGACCCTAATAGAGCAATGTGGGTATTTCCTAGAGTGTATGGTATTACTAGCACGAGAAAAATGTAGGTATAAATTATGTAATATTATTTATTTCGTACTTTTGTTATATTTACATTTTCATTTTAAAAGTAGGATCTTATTGTAGGCGTAACATATCATACAAATTTTTACAACTATGTGAATCTTTATGTGGACTCAGTATTGCACAAAATCGATTGATGGTGAATGATGCAATTTTTTCTACGTGCATAGGTATGTTGTTGGATAAAATCAGTACTAAAGTATTTGCTAAATTATATTAAATAAATATTTTTCGTAACGCAATTAATTAATTTTCTCACTACGAACGTGGATTTTAGAAAAAGAATCAAATCTTCTAAATTTGTGCTTAAAAATGGATCTAATAACGTCATTAATGCCATTAACACCAATAGCCGATGCAAATACAAATATTGAAAATGACATGCCTGATCTTTCTCCATTACATTGGACTATTGGTTTAACGAAAACGAATATTTACAAAACTGAAACTACATACCGTAAGTTTAATTTGAACATTGCTTTATGTCTTATAAACATTATTATGTGTCTTTTAAAAAATTAAATGCATTGTATTATTTTTTGTAGCAATTACTACAAACTGTGCAATGAAGAATATTCACACAATTTTTGTAAATCATGATCCAGAGGAAGTAAAAAATATAACAGAATTGCCAGTTACTGAAAATCAAATTCACGCACGTTCATTGGTAAAATCATTTACAGCAGCAACACTTTGTGCTCAACAGAAGTTTGGGTTAGATGTAAAAGAATTGTCAGAGCCTATTGTTGTACAGTGTATTCAGTCGGATGGACAGAATTTTCATTTCTCCGTATATCAACTTAATACATTAGATATTGATGGCACAGAAGGGATTAAAAATTTTTGGTGGTCAGCACCAACATATAAATTGTACGAAAAAGCCAAATATGAAGATGGCAAACCGTGTGTTGAAGGATACAATAATGAAGTATTTAAAAGATTTCTTGCATTTTATAAGAATAAATAGGTGGTAAATAACTTGTTATTAATAAATGAATGTTACTAAAACGAAATGAGTAAATTCCTTCTCTTGCATGTAACGCTACACCTGTGAGAAGTTTACTGCGTTATTTTCAATATGTTAAATCATTGTACATTGTTTTGTACTTCATTCTTTGACCTTTGAAATTTTTTCTTTGTATCATAAACACACTATGCGATAGCTAACAAATTTTCAAAAAGCGTTGTAACTTGTGTATTTATAATAATTTCTTTTTGTTTTATTTGATTGCGATGATTATTTGATGGTTTTATTAAATTTTTCAATGAAGGATAAGGTTTGGTATAAAAATATACATGACGTAATGCCTGAAGCAAAAATGATTTAGTTAGAGCTATTTCCAATCATTAGATATGTTTCTTACATTAGCTTCGTTACTTACCTCGCTAGCTTTCAAACGGTTCGACGAATTATAAATAAGTATTTTACTAAGAAGGTTAATTGCTTCAGGTTGAGCATCTTCAATGATTTCTCCCCACGATAATCCTGCATGATATGGAAATGTAATTTTATTATAATCAGGCAATGTACTTAATTCAGGCCAAGTTTCTGATGTAGGTGATCCCAAATACTTTAACACTATTGCCAATTGCTCGATATCTGTTTCTCCCTATAAGTACAACGTACCTTTAGAGTTTCAATAAAATTCGATCTAAGGAGAGAGCATGGTTCTCAAAATCGAAAGCCCAGATTAGGGTTTTTCAGTACTGGGTATATACTACAAAGTCTATACAGTCTTATCCAAAAAGCGATTTTTGAAACCATGCAGTCTCTTTGTAAATTCTAAAAGCATTAAATCTTACTGGAAATAAAGGCGATTTATTTAGTAGTTCACCAAAAATACAACCAATAGACCACATATCAATAGCAGCAGTGTAATATTTAGCTCCATATAATAATTCGGGTGCTCGATACCATCTAGTAGCAATTTGATGAGAATATGGTCTACACATATCTGTCCACATTAATCTTCCCAAACCAAAATCAGCTATCTTTAGAATACCTTTTTCATTTATTAATAAATTTGCAGGTTTTAAATCCTAAGAAATACCGTTTTATGCTTGAGAAATTCAAGAATACTTCCATAACTTATACTAAACTAACAATAAGATGAAATAATAACAATTACTAATGATTTTAATAGAAAGATAATTAGGATTTCATACCCTATGTATTATATTTTTATCATGTACATAAGCAATACCCTCTAAGATCATCTTTATGTACATTTTTACTTGAACTGTTGTTAATACTATTTCATTATCCTTTATTATTTCCCATAAACTTATTGGCATGTACTCGAACACCATTATAAAATCTAGTCCAACTGGAAAAGCATCTAGCAGTTTTATAATCTGTATCAAAACAATTTTTCTATATGTAATTATAACTTTTGAAGGGTAATAAATATATATTATTATTATTATCATCATACATTACGATGCTTTAATTGTTGTAAAATTTTCATCTCACGCATAATAGATGTCGATATACTATTTTCAATATTTTTTAAAAGCAATTTCTTTAATGCTACATTTTTATCTGCTACTGGATCATATGCTTTTAAAACTATTCCCTGTGCACCCTCACCAATTTTTTCAATGATCACATATCTGTCCATGTTTAGAATTAAAATTTTTGTCACTAATAATATATATAAATATATTTATCTCTTTTTTTTTACACTATTTCACCTTATAAAAGTTGGCATTTTTCAATTTTGACAATTATAAAATGATATAGAAAATCCAATCAAATTCCTAAAAAGATATTATATTAAGTGTAATTAAAAGAAAATACAATAAAAATGAGTATAATTACTTAATTATACATATTTCTTTCAAAATAAATTATTGAAACGATGATAATGTTTATAGTACATACACAGAATATAAATACACAGTATTCTGTCATGTAAACTGCTGCCATGGTTACGGTGATACCTGTCACCTGTCGATATATGTAGTGTATAACCTTGTTTTCCACGATAAAGAAATGTATTTAAAGTTGCTGTGATATTAATTATTGTACAGGTTAATTACTTTTTAAGATATTTATGAACAAATATAACTTTCAGAAAAAATCGATAACTTGTAATCTTGAATGAAAAATAATAAATATATTTTATATACAATTTAGAATTATGAGTGATAAAAATTCGAAAGACTATTATAAAAGTAAATGGTATTTAAATAAAAAGAAATCAGCAAAATCTAATAGTAAGAAAATTATTTCGTTCTTTTTTATTTTCTAAGTTTTTATTTTGTTATGCAAAAATTATAAAAACATTTCTTAGAGTAAATTATGAATAATAAAGTAATTTTTAGTGTTGCATGTTTTTTATGTACAGAATGTATATTTTGCAGAAGATGGCAATAAAGACAATCAAAATAAGGAAAAAATATGCAAATCTTTAGATCCAATTGAAACTAATGATACATTATATAAATATGACACTTTTGTAAATTTTAATATACCTTACTATGGATGGAAATTTTTTTTCGATGATGAAGGTAGAAATATTTTTAACTGACTTTAAAAATTGAATTATACTTTCTTGATTTAATTGATTAATACCTATTTAACATAAAGTGTCAATAACAATAAGAAATATTAATAAATGTTATAATATAGAAAAACTTATTTTATACTACAGAGTACAAAGATGGTTCAGACACTGTTAAAAGAATTCAAACTTTAGAAAACTTCTTAAATAGGCAACATCGCTTACTATCATTACTTTCTTTGGAAAATTTGGAAAGTGGGACAGTGTTTGTTATTGATATATGTGAAGTATACAATGATAAGTTTTTGATAAATGAATGGCCAGACTTTAAGAAAAGTATTTACGAAAACCCTCTATACACTTTAAATTGTTTTAAGCTTGCTATTCATCAGGTATTGCTTAAATGGTTTTACATATATGTAATATAATTATTTATTTAATACACGAACATTTTAATTCCTTTAGAAAATATTAAATACAATACCAAAAGAAAATTTGAAATGTTGTATGAATATTATAAGTACACTCTCAACTGTTAGATTAAAAATACTAAATTACCAACCCATTATATGCCTGCAAGACTTGAAAGCAAATTTTTATGGTAGGTATCCAATATTATCAATATTAGAAACTGCTGGATTAACACATATAAATTTTCTTAATAGGGAGATTGGTATCTGTTAAAGGTTGTGTAATAAGAGTAGGTCGTGTAAAGCATCTTGCAGAATGGATAATATTTGTTTGTCGCAAATGTAATTTGCAGAAAATAGTAAAACAACCACAAGGAATATATACAGTTCCAAAAAAATGTAATATATGTGGTGTATCTAAATTTCGTCCACTATTGGATTCTCCACATGTGAAAAGTATTTCTTTCCAAATGATTAAGATACAAGAACTTTTGAATTCTGAACAGGTATTTAATTTTATTATAAAATTTTATTATCTATTTACACATGATGCATTTTTTAAGCATTCTTGAAATTACCTCAGGATTAAACAAATTTTTTGTCATGCTATAGAATAATAAAGGTAGCATGCCTAGAGTACTTGATGTTGAATTGATGGATGATTTAGTCAGTACTTGTATGCCTGGAGATGATATTACTTTAACAGGAATTATAAAGGTATATATAATATAAATGATATGATATAAAAGTGTACTTGTGTAATTTTTAAAGTTTTATTTGATTTCTTTTTTATATGTTTATATCTTTCCAATTATAGTTACTATATTTAAAATCATGTAAACTATGTAAGAAACATCTAACTTACAATTTTATCCAAATCTGCAATTACAATTTTTTACTTTTAAATATTTTTATTTATGCGTCTCCACTCATAAAAATATAAAGAATACCTATTAACTTTTAATGATTGTTAACATTTGTTTCATAGGGTACTAACAATATTAAAGCACGTAATAAAATATCATTTTCATTGTATATGGAAGCAATCACAATAAGTAATAATAAACAGAGATTTCAAACTAAAAATATTATGGATAATGAAATGTCAATAAAGGATTATTTAGCAATAAAGGTATGAACAATATTAATACTTTGCTTACTACAATTAGAAAAGTGATTGGTTCTCATTGTTAAATATTTGTTTTTTTGTAAAGGAAGTGTATAATACACCAAATATTTTTCCATTGTTGGTACATTCTCTTTGTCCAAGCATATATGGTCATGAAATGATTAAAGCTGGGTTGATACTAAGTTTATTTGGTGGAAATACAGAGCATTCAGAAATACGAGATAATATACATATTTTAGTAGTTGGGGATCCTGGCCTCGGAAAATCGCAAATGTTGCAAGCATGTTCACGAATTGCTACTAAAGGTATAATTTAAAAACGGTTCGTTTTTTTTGGTTTTTACATATTTTCAAACATTATCGAATAATCATGTTGAAAGGAGTATATGTGTGCGGAAATTCGAGCACATCTTCTGGATTGACAATAACACTTACAAGGGAAAATAAAAGTAACAACTTTGCTCTAGAACCAGGTGCATTAGTTTTAGCAGACAGAGGTTGCTGTTGTATCGATGAATTTGATAAAATGTCTAAGCAGCATTCGGTAGTTTTTTTAATTTCAATGGTTTCAATATTAAATTATTTATTATTCTTTCCTAGTTGCAATAACAAAAATACTCTTTCCATAATTGTAGGCTTTATTGGAATCCATGGAACAGCAAAGTGTAAGCGTTGCTAAATCAGGAATAATTTGTTCCCTTCCCACAAGAACTTCAATTCTTGCAGCTGCTAATCCAATTGGTGGTCGATTTAATAGAAGTAAAACAGTAATACAAAATTTGAAGATGAGTCCACCTCTTCTATCGCGTTTTGATTTAATTTTTTTATTGTTAGATGAACCAAATAAGGTACATATATTTATAATTACATTACTTAAGAATTACTTGCAAAAAATAGTATCGCCAGAATAATATATATATTAGGCTGTCCCAAAAGTTTCTTCCACTATGTCTATATTCCATACTGTTGGATAGCTTCAGCATACACGAACAACCTAATCTTGTGTTCGTTAATGTTTTATTGTTCCATAAGCTTCACCACTCTTAACTATGCCATCGGTTGTCTTAAAAACTACATTGAATTTGCATCGAGCTCATTAATTGAAAACGGAACGAACTTTTGGGACAACCTAATATATATTTTATATATGTATTTTTTTTATTTTTAAAAGCACATAGATGATTTACTATGCAAACATGTTATGTCGATTCATACTGGGTCCAATGTAAATAAAAAAAAAGTAAATGCTTCTCAACATGTAGACACAATGGATGAAAATAGATTCACATTAAGGTATTGAGAATCATGATTTTTTAAAATAATAATGGATAAAGAGTTTACTTATTTAAAGCATAATTAAATTTTCAGGGAGAAACTTGTGTCTTCTATAACAGAAAATGTTTATCCTATTCCACAATCAATTCTCAGGAAGTATATTTCATATGCACGACAATACGTTAAACCAACACTTACTACAGGAGCAGCTACAATATTACAAAATTATTATTTACAACTTCGGAAAAGCAATAATAAATTTAGTGGTATATCTGTGTATAATAGGCAATTAGAAGCTATGATAAGATTAACTGAGGTGTAGTTTTCTCAAATGTTCATGAAAATTTTATATTTTTATTTATCATTTAAGTGGTTAAAGTTAATATTATTATGCAGGCTAGAGCAAAATTGGAATTACGTACTGAAGCAACTGAAACAGATGCTTTGGAAGTGATAGAAATTCTACGATATACAGTTGATAATAGTGCTGTTAGTTGGCCATCATTAAATAATAAAAAAGGAATAGATAGACAAGTAAGTCGATTAGTCCATTTACATTATTGCAAGTAATATATGTATGAACAATAATAATGAAGATTTTTTTAAAGCTCAGAGAATTTATACAATTATTAAAGAAGGAAACATTTTCTTCTAACAACCAAACATTTTCTACAAAACAGTTACGTGAAATTTCATTAAACGGGAAAGTTTCAATGGATGATTTTTCTCGATTGATATCAAAATTAAATGAAAGTGGAGTTTTATTAAAAACTGGAAGTAACTCTTTCAAATTTATAGCAGACTAACATTATCTTAAAGTCTGTAAGTAAATTTATATTTACTGTAACGATGTTGTATGCAAAAATTAAGTATTTCTTCTAAATCAGTGAAAAGAGAACACATGGAAATATTTCAGTTTATTATACACATAATTTATTATTAGACAATATTCACAAACAAATTATTTAATGTATTATACACATTAAAAGATAAGCATATTCTAATCATGTCGCCATTGTATTTTTTATATTATTATATGTATTTTTGAATTGCTACAATAAAATCATTTTGTAGTTATGAAATATTACATCAGAGTAAAAGATTACTAGCATTGTTACATGTTTGCTTTTACACTTCGAAACAATCCGCTTTACATGGTAGACGCCAATACATATAAAGACAACATTTCGGGCTTGGAACATGAAAACAACAAGGTTTGCAGCATGGTCCACTAGGCATATATATTTTTGGTTGTGGGATGGGTGGAGGAGGTATTGTAACCTTGCATCTGTTTAATAGAAATTTTATATATTATATGTTAATTTATCATATAATGTCATATACATTTATAATTTAATTACTAATATTGTTTATTCTAATTCATCATCAATTTCAATATAAAATATATTTAAATCATTTCTTCAATTTAAAGAAATCGTTGTACTTTTTAACAGAATGACTGTGTGTTTCAAATGAATTTAATACATTTATGGCAAAAATGAATAGGTGAAACTTAAAACGGTAAGAAGAATTTAAAAAATTAGGAATGTCGATTATTTCAATGATTAAAAGAAGATAGAAATTTTTATGTGGTTGCTGTATCTTGTAATTGATACAAACAATTCTTATTTTCCCTTACGATCCACAGTCTAGTATTTACAGTAGTGCTCGCTTAAATTTGCTAAATCTGTTACACTTAAATTTGCACAAGCTACCCCCACGGAAAGAGAATAAAACTACTAAAGGAAAGGAGACAGACGTACTTCAAAAAGGTGCCACAAATGCAGTAACAGTGGATTGTGGAGATTTTTATAATTAAAATGAGTTGAATAAATCGAACTGGTTTTGCGGGCATAATGTAAATAGCATAATTAAAGACATGCGTATGATTACTATGTATCAAATCTATAAAAGTGGACCGATTTACGTCATGCTTGGACTCATTTTAATCGGAAAAATTAATGAAATTAAAATTTTCTTTTATTGTGCGTTCTTTTACGTTCGTTATCTCGCTTTCGCTCACTATATCTATTCTCTTACTTTGTCGAGCCGAAGAGGCTCGGTTTCGGATCCGAAACTTTGCAAAAAGTGAGCACTACTTAATAAGTAACTCGTGCCGAGCGGACAAAATTGACAAAATGTTATTTATATGTAAATATATATGTGTATATTAGCACAATGTACCATAATGAGGAACTGTCCTAGAAAAATGTAGTCCATTTAATAGGACGCGTTGTAACTCTGCCTAGGCATCTTGCTGTACATGCAGGTGGGCAATATGGAACACATTTCGGCGGACAAGGTCCGCACGGCACAGGTGGTGTGCAAATTGTAATTTTACAGGGTGGTGGGCAAGCCAAGCAAGGTGATGGGCAACATGAGTATGGTACACACGATGGTGGACTTGGTGGACAGCATCCTGTTGCAGGTGTCACGCAACACGGCATTGGGGGACAGCATGGCGAACATCCTCCGCAAGACATTCTTATAATTTAACTCTTTCTTCGTAGAGTTTTGCTTTTTTTTTTTTATTTACCTATTATCTTATTACGGATTCGATACACTTTGAATTTTGACAACCGCTCACAAAATAATGATAAACATTTGAAATTTCTATGCATACATCTTTCATTTATTTATCGCGCATTCATTGCAAACATACATTCAGATCGTATTATGGTTTCCTGAAATTAATCGTCTCAGTTTCGCCAGAATATAAAAATTAATTAGTGAGAAATGCATGTAAAAACCATAACAAACGTGTAAAAAAATGCAAAATCTTTAGATAACATAAAAATTGTAATGAAATCAAAATTTTTGTGCGCAACCATTGAAATTTGATTACCTGCAAAAATGCCGTGCGATGGAAAAAATCCGAATTGCGAGAAAAGACGGGAACTGTTAGCTCAGTTAAAATGCTTGATCAGCTCTATGGACAGAAAGTAAGATGACAGTTGTGTTGATTCAGTGTAGGAGAATCTAATGTATTTGTCCCTGTAGAAAACCATGCGAATGGGATGAACCATTCTGTCCACCTCCTGTAGTCTGTCCTGCTTCACCTTGCAATGAGTTACCCTGTTGTGTGAGTATAAATCAAATTTCTATGTCATTGCGTAATTAAATTTTTATTATCAATGCTTGCTTCTTGTTAATTTTATTGAAATCATAATAAATTGTTTTCAAATTCCATCTATTTACATACTTATTTATTCTTATTTATTTTCATTCGTAAACAAAAAATGTTCTATTCCATTGCTCAATCGACAATTTCATGCATAAAAATGTAATACATACTTTGATTAGAATGACGAATTTTATTAAATAATATATAGAAATTAAAACAAAATTTTAAGATTATGCTAGCTTACAGCTTCTCTAAAAACACTTTAAGAACCAAACAATAACGTTTGAGAAAGATTTATAATTCCTTGAGGAGGCAATGTTCTAAACATGCATTAAATTGAACCATTTAATTTTAAAAGCCAGTATTTCTTGTATTCTATAATGTCCATTGAATTTCTCTTAACTAAAGTGAATTACATACCCGATTTAAAATTCCAGAGCCCCGTCAAGCGC
The DNA here is from genome assembly GCA_028454225.1 of Lasioglossum leucozonium. Lineage (NCBI taxonomy): Eukaryota > Metazoa > Arthropoda > Insecta > Hymenoptera > Halictidae > Lasioglossum > Lasioglossum leucozonium. The sequence continues at coordinate 14,606,146 of CM052205.1, read as the reverse complement.
TGTAAGAGCTTCGAGTTTCGAGCAAGTATTTTATATAGATGCGAGTGTATTAAAAGGAACGGCTTACAAGATAGGTGCATGATGTGGGATTGCATGGGGAGACCAGAATGCATGACAAAACTGTATCCCGTTTGTGGTCCAGGCCAATACGCGCTATTGAAATTAACGGATCTAGGAGATGTTGAAGTTGCTCTAAGGAAATACTATTGCGCCGATAAAGCCCGAGAATCTGCTTTAGCGGCTTATTGTAGACTAGTATGTAGCAACGGCTGCGATCCTTGCTGCAACCCGTGTTCACCGTGCCCACCACCTGCTTGTTGCCCACCACCAGCGTGTTGCCCGCCACCAGTGTGTTGCCCACCACCAGCGTGTTGCCCACCACCAGCGTGTTGTCCACCATCTACATGTTGTCCACCCTGCATTTCTTGTTGCATACCAACATCGTCGGTACCACCGTGTGTATCCTATAAAATTGCCGTGCCATGTCCTCCTCCGTGTCCTCCACTATGCCCTCCACCGTGTTGCCCGCCATGCCCTCCACCGTGTTGCCCGCCATGTCCTCCACCCTGCTGCCCGCCATGTCCTCCACCATGCTGCCCGCCATGTCCTCCACCATGCTGTCCACCCTGTCCTCCACCCTGCTGCCCACCGTGTCCTCCACCATGCTGCCCTCCTCTATGTCCACCGTGCTGCCCTCCGCCATGTCCTCCGCCATGTCCTCCGCCATGTCCGCCTCCATGTCCTCCACGATGTCCTCCATGCGGTTTCCCACCATGCCCTCCATGCGGTTTCCCACCATGCGCTCCATGCTGTTTACCACCATGCCCTCCACCGTGTTCACCATGCTGTCCTCCACCGTGTCCACCACCGTGTCCACCTTGCTGTCCAGCGATATGTCCACCACCTTGTTTACCATGTATACCCTATTGTTCGCCATGTCCCCCACCGTATGTTTTTTGTGATCCTCCTTGTGTTTCCTGTTGATTTTATGAACTCCGTGATCAAAATTTTGTTCATCAAATATTGTAATTATTTTGTAAACAAATGACCTGAAACTGATACACTCTCGATTAAATAAACGTAACTGTTCATAATCTCGCACGTATTATAACATATTATACATACCGCAGCAGTACAACGCGTTTGTGCAAACACCTGGGACGAAATGTTGCTGTACTTTCAGTCTTCCAGGAAGTGGCTGCAGTATTCCTTTCAACTTGAAATTCCTCGAAAGGATATATAGTTGCCAAAATGAGGAAATTAATTCATTTAAAACAGTCTCCTAAAAAATTTTCGCAGAATGTGTTTGCGAGTTCGAGAATTGATGTAAAAGTTAATCAATTAATTGAAGATATTATCTTGTATTATATTGCTCACAATTTATGAAGATTTGCAAGAGTTTTTAAAGATATGATTAAAATTATTTTAGCGATATTGGTAGTTTTAAAACAGTTATTATGTTATTGGAAATAGTTAATTTTACATTTGTCCAGAGTTTCTAAATCATGAAAAATGAAACAGAAGTGTTTGATATGAATCCAGCTGAACTGCTTTTAGTGAAGATATACTCCCAGATAGCACGCGACGTCTTAAAGACGTTCATTTCACGTCCATTTTATGTCTGAACGTCTTACGACCTAAATTGGACGTATTTAAGACATCTTAATTTAAAAAGAGATACACATACACATATTTTTGTAAAGACATTTATTAGCATATATTCAATTTTTTTGTGTATTTACGTATTGTACTTTAAAGCTTTCCTCTGTACATAACTAGTTGTAATCTTATTTTATGTCAAATTCATCGTTTCGTGCATATTTGTACTGAACTCGGTGGATTGTAGGTATTTAATTATTATTTTCTGTTGGAAACTGCTGTGGGTACCGACAGCGAAGAAATTTCGCTGGAGGACATGTTGGCCATGGCTTTTCGCCACAGTCGGGATGATTTTGACAGGATGTCAATGGGCAAGAATTTTGAAGACCATCTCTGTGCACACAGTAGCATCTTGTAAATAAAATTCCGCCCCTCATTTCAGGAAATTTCGATTCGATTGCCTGAAAGGATAATGCGAATTTGACATCTGTATAACAACATGTTATTTCTTTCTGTTTGATTAGTACAGAAAATACAACATATTAGAGGATGTGGTCGGACGAGTGGACAACCGGACAGGGGATGATTCTACGTATAAAAATAAGTAAAAGAAAAGGAATAACAATTTTTCTTTTGACGCCCCGTTTTCGAGAAAATGGACTTTGAAAATGCAGCGAATGCACGTGCTATTAGAAAGGAATCGCACGATGCGTCTGATCATGACCAACCAATTCTACTTCCTGCATATGTGTACTAATTAAAGCACGCGAACCCAACGGATCTTTAATTAAACTCGATTTTCTCGAAAACGAGACGTCAAACGAAAAATTGTTATTACTTTTTCGACTTATTTTGACATTATAAAATCATCACATATAAAATGATTGAATAGTACTGTAAAGTGTATTATCATTTTATTAATATAATAACCTTAGAAAAACATACTATCTTTACGTTTGATTGGTGCATAAAACTATTAATATTATTTCTCCATGAACATTATGTTTTTAAGGATACATTTCGTTCCACATTAACTTATTTTAATGACATTTTAAATATTCTTTTTCTTTTGTTTCTCAATATTTAAAAAATTACCAATTGGCTACAGTCATTCTTCTGTTTGAGATTTGTGTGAGAATGGTCTTTCTTTATTATTGGAACATCTTCTATTGATTTAGTATGCTTATGCTTAGTACGCGATCTTTTGTTTTCATCATCTTTTTCTTCGATGGGAATCATCATGAACATAGGTGGGGGCGTTGGTTTTTGTCGTTTCAATTCTTGCGTTTGTCTCAGTATATCCATGTTGTGGTAACTATATCATATGTACAATATTAAGAAAAGATATTGATAAAAATAATTGTAATATTGAAAACTACAATGTGATTTTCATAGAAATAATGGAAAGCGATAGTTAAATCAAAATAAGGAATGTTATACGTTCATTTTTTAATTGTAAGCGAAAAGTATTTACAGTCATGGTAAAAAGTAAACGTTTTCTAACAAAATAACGAACAAGTTTTAGTTTTTAGTACTCAGGATTTGCAATATGTTCGCTAAAATAAAAAGAGATCTTTATAAAACTGAGAAAGAAATTATTATAAAACTGAGTATCACTTGAAAACGTAACTTAATAAAAATATTGTCGATCTAATTCCTCGCCTCGTTGAACGGTAAATCATTGAAAAGACAGAGAACATTTTGTTTTATCACACTGTCTCTGCTCTACGTTTTTTGTTAAACATTTACGAATCTCTATTTATAAATATTCCTGTATCCTATATAACGAATCCATTCATTTCACATGGATTATAGTGATACATAAGTAAATATACAGGGTGTCCCAAAAAGGTTGTACTTCCTTGAGACAGGTGATTCCCGAAGTCATTTCAATTAACTTTTTCCTTTGCGGAAATGTTCTCTGAGGTTTCGTTAATAACTCCTTCACAAAGCTGCGAAGGACATTTTCATAAAAGAAAAAGTTACTTCGAATGATCGATGACCACAGGAATCATCCTTTTAAGGAAGTACTACATTCTTGGGACACCGTGTATGTACATTCTGATAATACCGGATATAAATTAACAGTAGAGAAGAGCAAATAAATTTATTTGCACAGTTTGCTATAGCATAATCACAATAAAAAATTCTATTCTATTCATTGAATATTATATATATAATTTAAATCGTAAAACTAACCATTCTAAGGCAGTCACCGCGGCTTTCAGTCCGCATATTATATCTGCTGCGTTGGTTATTTGGGTTGTAGACATTTTGATTCACTAATATTTTTATTTCGGATTATATATACTTGTCAATTTATACTGATATTTTACACTTTTAAATTTTGCGTTACAGGAAAATGTGGTAAAAATTTAAGGAAACATGGCGAAATTTAGAATTTTTTGTTTCATATTATTTGTTCTGTTTTTGCTTTTTGATTTAATACTGACAACTTTAGAGTATATATAATTTCACTGTGTACACGCACTTATAAGTATACTAATACATTTATGAAAAAAAAAACGGAAAAATTGTAATTAAATTTCAAATTATTTCAAATGTTAACCCAGACCTAACCCAGACCTTTAAAAATAACAGATTGAACCAGAATTTACATGAGAATACTGCATTAAGAGAATAAATTTTTTATATTTTATTTATCATACGGTACAATTTTTTATTTCACAATCTAAAAGACGGAGTTTATTTTGAAATAGGAAGTTACATCGTCGCTAACAACACATTTTCGAATAGTCAGGCGTCGAACAAATCGGTTGTGGACAGCAAATTGGTTTTCCTCGGTACCACTTATCCGTCTGTGAAAATCAAAATAAATAGAAGAACTAGTAGATTTATGCAATCTAATTAAAGATCTTAAGAAATCCATTCGTGTAGAATTAATATAGTAGCATGTATAGATATTGTTCGCCATATTGCTGAATGTTTAAAGTACCTATACAATATATCTTAAAAAATAATTAACAACGAACCCGAATAAATAAAACTATACAAAAGTGAAGACTAATATTTGGAAACAAGGAAACATAATAATACCGAATGAATTTTACGTATAACTAAATATAAAAAATACTTTTACGTACACCCTGTAGTACATAACTTCGGCCTGGTATGACATATAATAAATCTGTTCCAATGCTATTTAAATTCGAAGTTAAAAGTATTTCCGCGGTAGAACTATACGTGATCAATGGTCTCTTCACAGGAATCGACCAGGCTGGTTTGCACTCTTCGGGACTCGGTTTTACTGACCAAGCTTCTGGATCATACCTGCAGTCGTATTTTACACACATCATTGGTTTCGTTCTTTTTCTAGAAAGACACATAATTATAAGTTCATTAAAAAACTATTACACACATATAAATTCCACGAAAAAGCAGCAGGCATAATTTTCAAATAAAATGAAAGAATTAATCTTACAAACAAGCCATTTTCTCCGAAAGATATCTTAAACACTGAAGTTCTTGTCCAGAACTTGATACTCTGTCATTAGAAAATCCCCAATTTCCAATTGCTTCTGCTACGCCCGTACCGCCGCCTCTTGAAAATTCAAAGTTGCACCCCATCTTTCTGAACTATAGTGGATGCTATATGATCACAAATAATTTAATTAACGAGAATTTTATAATATATGGTCCCCAAAGTTTTTAATGAAAGAAATGTATATCGGTTTTGACGATTGAAAATAAAAGATGTACGGACTGAAGTACATCATTATACATATTGTTATAGAATCGGAGTAAAAAGTACGTTTTCTGACAAACTTCAGAAGGTGCGCGCGTTAGCTGATCACAGCTACCACCACCACCAGTCAGGCCCTGGTTCGATTCCCGCTGCCGGGATTCCCCTAATTTTTCCTAAAATCCTACAATACAAATACTGTTTGTTGTTCACAACTAATTGTGTACTTACCTTATTTTCTATATGTAAATGAAAATATAATTATGGAAAATAGATATCTACAACACGGATATGCTCATATTTATTTAACTGTTCATGTTAGAGGATTTTTCTAAACGCAGTTGTGTTTATAAGACCTTGACTTCCTGCAAAATAATCTAAAATTAAAAAGAAATAAGTTGCGCAAGTTCAAAAAATAAAAAACACATTTTTCGCTTATGTTTGTTAACAAATATGTTTGTTTATCAATTGATAAAAGACAATGAAACCACGCTTCAATTTTTAAATTTCAGAAATAATTTTTGGATTTTGGTCACAGACGTTTTTCTCACTTTTTTCGAAAACCGTTACTTTTCGAACATAAAAGACACATGCAGCCTGTCCAAATCTACAGGTTTCGTCTAACATATTTTTCGACGCAGTAAATAGTTTAGAAGATATTCGAGAAAAACGATTTTATGAGCATTTTAATATTTAACGACCTTGTCCATTTCTCGTTATCCGATCGAGCTCAAACTTTGCACAGATTTTTTTTTTACATATTTGGAACAATCCTGGGGGTGCCAAAAAAGAATTTCAAAAGTCGAAAATAAGAGCCACCCTAGTGGCCACATTGGAGGGGATTGGACGTAACAAAGAAAGCGAACGGAACAAAACGCGGCAGAACGAGATACAGCTACGACTCTCCGTCCCCCTATTACTCACTAGCTTGTGGAGCTTTACATCAGAGTGGGGGAGCTGAGCCGGCTGAAGCAGCGGAGGAGAAAAACTCACGGCCACAGCCACAGCCTAGTAGTAGAGTAGGCTGTGCTGGTACCTATCCTCTCTGCTAGTACTATCTGTCCGCCGAGAGTTGGCACGATTTTCTGTAGTGGGGTGCAGGGGGATATGCGAGTCCCCACTCTTGCCGCTAAGCGGCGGATCTCACTCTCACACTTTCTCTGGCGGGAACGGCCGGCATAGGTGCTCAGCGTCGCCACATCGCTCTGTTGCAGTTACACTCACGCGCTCGTTTGCTGTCTTCGTCGAGCGATTCGGCCAATCGCGGAAGACGTGCAGCGCGTAGTAGGAATATCACGTGGTACCTACTGTAGGGAGTTCCTTTCCAGTGCGTCATTCCCCTAGGCCGTGCTTAGGGAATGCGCATTCAAAGAGTTGGTATCCCTGCTCCCACGCCTGGGAGTGGAGTGTCGGTGAAGGAGGGACTGTAGAGTTGTACACGGTCCGTCGAAGAGTCGACATCCCTAGCCTTTAGAGATTCGCTCTAGTAATAAGTCATACGTTTGATCCACCTCACTTGAGGTCGTAAATAAAGTTTTATTTTGGTTGTTGTTAAGTTACACCTCGCGTTTGATTTATCCTACTCACGAGGGATTGGTGCGAATATTCTGTATTACACAGAATCATTGGTGGGAATCAAAATTCCTACACTACGAGTTTCTCCGTGCCAACTCTCGGCGGATGCATAGTACTTACTAGAGTAGGCTGTGTCTCTGGCGATATGAAAGCAGATGAAAGCAAAAACCATAGACCATAGACCCGGCTTTAGATAACATGCCTTATTCCAAGATTACATCGTCTACCAGATGACGGATGTGGACAAAGTGCTATAGTCGGTTGCAGTTGTGTATACTTCGCTTTGATGTCAATTGTCGCTTTGATATTTGGTTATCTTGAAACACTGCGTCTATTTATGCATATCCTATGTATACCTATGTCGGGTCTATTTAAAAGTGTCTTTAGTGTTTACAGTAAATAAACAGTAATATAATATAATGAATCCTTTAACGTAAGTACATTACTCTCATTACAAAATGTAAATACAATTATCTAATTTGTTTCTAGAATTTGTTATAAAATGATTTTAGAAATGTTAAGAATATTCAAAAACTAGGAGAACAAGAGTTATTGAGAGGCAGTAAATCATCTTGGCACGATCAATACAGAGATAGTGCATGGATTTTTGTTGGTGGTTTACCATATGATTTGACAGAAGGTGACATTATAACCATCTTTTCGCAGTAAGATTTAATTATTAGCTGAATTCAGTATCTATTTAAAATATAGATATATTAATAACATAGATGAATTTAATGTAACAAACAGTAATTATATTAAATCCTCTTAGGTATGGAGAAGTAGTAAATATAAACTTAATTAGAGATAAAGACACAGGTAAACAAAAAGGATATGGATTCTTATGTTACGAGGATCAAAGAAGTACAGTTTTAGCTGTGGATAATTTTAATGGTACTAAGGTATGAGTATTCTCCATTACATATAATGCATTATTTAAATTAATACCTTGCTGACCAGCTATTTTGAACCAAAACTGTCCCATGTTGCTAACTATAATTTCTACACTTAAATATGAAATGAAAACAGTTAAATAAACTTCAATTGAATTTATTTGTTGTCTAATGTCAGATTCATTACTATCTTCCTATGAAGTATCATCTTCCAGATGATATTGAGGTAATTCAAAGAATCAAATAAAATGTATGCACATTATTCGCTCAAAAGTTCTTCACTGCCACAATGTATTCTTTTTGTAACTTTTACCATATTAAAAGATACATGGAAGCAATCAGAAATATTGCATATCACATCAAATATTGACTGCATAATTAAATTGTATAAACTAAGATTAGTATAAACGCGAGTTACTTATAACAAATGGAAACATGAAATGAACATTAATGCAAGAGGAACTGGTCAGTAACATTCGGACATGGAAACATGAATATGCTTGTGACCGATCGGCAAGGTGTTAAGTGACATAATTCAAAAGTAGTAATAATCATTTCTTAGATTTTAGGAAGGACAATACGAGTTGATCATGTTGCAAATTACAAAGCACCAAAAGATTCAAAAAATATTGATGAAAAAACCAAACAATTACGAAAAGAAGGTTGTGCTCCAAAAACTATTTAGCATTAAAGTTATACGTTAGTATATTTTTATTATATTCCTTACATTATAAAAAATATGACAAAGATGATATGTTGGTTTTAAGTGTGTACATGTGATTATTTATATAAATATCAGAAATATAAAAAAACGTTTCAGATGAAAGTTGTATAGTATCGTGGGGGACATATTAATGTAATAATAAGTAATTATATTAGGTCGTTCGTGAACTAATGTCGTTCAAGTAAAGTCATATAACTCAATTTTTTGCTAATAAAAAACAGAAATTCTGCGAGCATGGGATCTTTAAGGTGCCTGCAAAATCGCAAAAGATCATATAACAAAATGTTATTAACCTTATTCTAAATAGTAAAAAAGTGGCTTTCATTCTCCCTTGAGGAAATTAAATCACTTTCCGAACAACCCAATAATTGTGTTTGATCTATTTCGAATCTACGCCTGGGAGTATAAAGTTTAGGAAGGACGGTTGTATACAGTGGTACACAGTCCGTCGAGTAGTCGAGACACCTCGTCTGTGCAGAGAGTATCCTCTCTGCTAGTAAATGCAAAATTCAGTCCATGGTTCAGTCAAACAATGGAAAATATATATATATCTGATGTAGTGTAGTTTTTTTGATTTGAAGATTTACCCTATATATTTAATAGAGTGGCGTGCGAGTGGTGGAGTAGGAATTGACATACTTGCTGCGCCACCTACCGTCTAGTAACCTGCGCGAAACAGTTATGGACTCTTGTGATTTCTACTGTACATATATACATACATAAATATCTCCTTTATGTAGTCGCGGTCATTTAAAAAATAATGACTTCCCTATATTGAAACAATTTAAAGTCGATCAATGGTATTGCATAAACTATGTAGTCGTCTATTTCTGTCTGCAGTCTTCTTGACCTAACTTACACACACTGTATACAATCTAGAATATTTTGTTTCAATTTCTTAGTACCAGATGGCACTAATTATTTTTTGAGTTTTCATCATCTTTATACGTAACCTTAGGTCCTAATTCCTTTTCGCATGTGGGAAGCGTAGTTGAAGGTATGTTGAGTTAGAGATTTTCAAATATTAGTTTAATTTGATGATAGTTTTGATGATGTTTCATTGATTTAGATGTAAAAATTTTCTAAAATATATTTATAAGTATTTCTCAGTTTTATACTGTTCTACTTTCGTGTGTATATAGTAGAACGAAACTGAACGCATGGCACGTTGCAGTAACATGGTTTTACGCCACTTTTTAATGAAGTTGCACTAATAAAAGGAGAATGTTTATTCTTCTTTCAATATTGTAATATCATATGTTTTACTTATAAAAAGTCGATTTGACCTTGTTATAAATATTAGGAATAAATAGTATTACAGTATATCCTAAGTAAATATAAAGTGCTGTTATTAATTATAATATACGTCAGTGTTTGTCTAGATTACAATAGTACAAAATATGTAGATAAAAGTGTTGGTATATATTTCATTCTATGAAATATATGATCATTAAAATCGATCAATATATTGTTTACTGGACATAAGACGTTCTAAAACTGAAGTGCATTTCTTTAAACTTAACAAATATATAACCAAACCCGCATAGGTAGGTACATTTAATATATCCGGAGTCTTTATTTAAGAGTTTATACATAACATATAAAATGTCAGATTTAAAAAATTTTTATATAAGTTTCCTGTATTTAACAGGTAGGTATTTATAAAATAACATATTTAATGATTATCTTTCTTAGATTAACTATTCTTATTTTCAGAATTTTTGAGTTAAAGAAGTAATTTATTCTGCAAAAAAGAAACATCATTCACAATGCCGCAGAACGAGTATATTGAAAGACATCGTAAATTATATGGTCGCCGGTTAGATTATGAAGAAAGGAAAAGAAAGAGGGAAGCTCGTGAACCTCACAAACGTGCAGAACGTGCCCGCACTCTACGTGGCATAAAAGCAAAATTATTTAATAAAGAACGGCGAAATGAAAAGATTCAAATGAAAAAGAAAATTAAGTCCCATATGGAGCAGAAGGTGAAGAAAGATTCGACTAAAGTGTCAGAAGGAGCACTACCAGTATATCTATTAGATCGTGATATTAAAAAAGATGCAAAGATATTATCGAATATGATAAAACAAAAACGTAAAGAAAAAGTTGGTAAATGGGATGTTCCAATTCCTAAAGTTAAAACACAGTCAGAATCAGAAGTTTTCAAGATAATGAGAAGTGGAAAGACCAAACGAAAATCATGGAAAAGAATGGTAACAAAAGTAACATTTGTTGGTGAAAACTTTACCAGGAAACCACCAAAGTTTGAAAGGTTCATCAGACCAATGGCATTACGTTTTAAAAAAGCACATGTATCTCATCCTGAATTGAAAGCTACGTTTTGTGTACCAATTATTGGAGTAAAGAAGAATCCATCTTCCACTATGTATACAAGTTTAGGTGTCATAACCAAAGGAACAATAATTGAAGTAAATATATCAGAATTGGGGTTGGTAACGCAATCTGGAAAAGTAGTTTGGGGAAAATATGCGCAAGTCACAAATAATCCTGAAAATGATGGTTGTATTAATGCTGTACTGCTTGTGTAAAATGATATTACCACATTATAATTATCGTTATGAGATTTGTACAAATTAATCATTTATAATAAAAGCTACATTCGAACAATAAACATTTTGACTAATTATTTCTCTGCACATTTAAAATAATATTATTTAGAGTAGTAAGAATAGTATACTGAATTGCATAGATTATTATAAATGTTTTTATAAAAAGTCTCTGAATACTATAAAACTATGTAATTTTACTCATTTATTTTGCAGCTCCTCGTGCTATTCATTTCAATATGCAGATTTTCGTAAAAACACTCACTGGGAAGACCATCACCTTAGAGGTTGAGGCTTCAGATACAATCGAAAATGTTAAAGCTAAAATTCAAGATAAGGAAGGTAATAATAATATTAAATATATTTGCTCTGAATATTTATTAATAAAAATATTGTTACAGGTATTCCACCAGATCAGCAAAGATTGATCTTTGCTGGTAAACAGCTTGAAGATGGTAGAACCCTCTCAGATTACAATATCCAAAAAGAATCTACTTTACATTTGGTCTTACGTCTAAGAGGTGGAGCTAAGAAACGTAAGAAGAAGAATTACTCTACTCCTAAGAAAATCAAGCACAAGAAGAAGAAGGTTAAGCTGGCTGTACTCAAATTTTACAAGGTAAGTCATTTATTGTTTACAATCTTCATGAAAAATTGTCGTTCTACTGATATCTTTAAAGATTAATTTATAGTATCTACTAATTTCCATTGTCCCAATATTGAGATTAGTCGTAATTTTAACTCGAACACCTAATTTATTTTCACTACTATTAGAAGTAAGAAAAAATATCTAAATAGAATGTACATAGTTTTAAGGGGTGCATCAGATGGCAATACAAAAAGTCCTTTGAAGGTCATTTTAACGATTTTTTTTAAGGTCACTGTATTTTTTTGCATATTAACATATTTTTCTTAATGCAATATGGTAGTCGGCGTCAACATAAGTTCAACGACCGACACACCATGACCTTGAAGTGACCAAGCTCTAATTTTAACACGTTATATTGTTTTTAATTGAAGATCTAAAACAATATGTCTTATTATTTTGTCAAAAAATGTTTCATTATACAGGTGGATGAGAATGGGAAAATTCACCGATTAAGGCGAGAATGTCCCATGGAACAATGTGGTGCGGGAGTTTTCATGGCAGCAATGGAAGATCGTCATTACTGTGGAAAATGTGGTTACACTCTTGTATTTAACAAGCCGGAAGATAAATGAATTGAAAGCTTGTACTTTCATTAAAAAAGTTTTATAAAGTTCAAACATGTTACTTATTATTTTACTTGCCCACATATTAGATGAGTCTTTTCGGTAGGTAATTAAAGTATAATTATAATTTTTGATTGAATAAAAGATAACAGATTGTAACAACATTATATGTGGTTTTAAAAATTATTTATTTTTCTCCTTTACAATATTCTAATATACATTATCTATACACATACACAAATATACATGCGTGCATTTAGATTTGATAAATTTAATATTTTATAAGAAAGAAAATGTAGCACTACATATTTCCAATAATAAAGAATTACATTTCCTATGCATCAAATATTTTGCATACTGCATATTTTGGAGCTTAAAGAATGAACATCACAGCGCATTTCTGTGCTTCGTTGTAAATTATATACAAGTGTAACGATCATTAATAATACCCTTCTTATTCGGAAAACTTAATTGTTTACTGTAATGATACTTTTAATTACGTATCGTATTACAATAATTATTTCATTGAAATACTTTACACCTTGTTACATCTCCGAATGGCTCTGCTGCCCAGTATGCGAATTAAAACTTTTTATACTTGGTTTTAAAACTGAGAACATTTTTTCTGTTGCAGTAGGATGAATGCTCATTTGTAATTCCGTCAGTGATTCTTCTGTCTTTAAAATTATATAAAAAATTTTAGCTTATACTTCATATAATGTAATATATTGTAAATTTATAATACTACAATATGCAACATACCTGTCTAAGTAATTGTGCAGCAGTATGTAGTACTCGTTGCCATTTTTTCATTTCTACATTATGTAAACTTTCTTGTTGTTGTAATAGATGGATCCAATCTTCTTCAGTCTTTGGAGTATTTCTAAAAAGCAATCAAGTGTAAACAGTTTGTAGATATGTATAAGATATGTAATAAGTGTTAAATATTTAATACCTACTTTAACACATGTAAATCCATAATTGTGTAGGCTGCGGCTTCTTCCAAACTCCATAATTTATAATATAATAGGCCATTAATTACCATCAGGAATAATACAGCAATCAAAAGCATTGAACTAATTATAATATTTGGATCACCTCGAACTCCAGAAGCTGTATGTTCAAAGTTACTTTATAATATATAATGTATTAAAATGTGACAATTTAGGTCAATCTATTTGTACACGTACCAGCATTATCATTTATATGTGGCAAATTTAAAGAATTTTGTAAACTAGGAGATACATGATCTGCAGAATGAGGTTGTAAAGTAATACCAGTTCCTGTAACACGGCGTCTTCTTCTTGCTTTTCTTTTTAATCCTCCACTGTTACCAAAATCTTCGCATTCAATAGTTAGCGCTTTTATTAGGCTTGTGAAATATTCTTCTAACCCAGCCCAACAATTTTTTTCAATGACACCTATTTTTGTTATAGAAAATAATTTATTATCCATTGTAAATATATAATCCGTATTTCTCATTCATTCATTTTTACTTACTTCTTATAAAACCCCATACATTCTTCTTATATTTTATTTGAGCATAAATTGTGAGATCTGTTTCATTTTCTGAGACACTGTGTATACAATAATGAAGGTGTACACTAAATGAGTCGGCATACATAATTCCAGCATTTACAGTGTCCACATCAATACCATAAAATTGTCCTGGTCTGCTAGATGGCAACATTATCTGAAAATATTTTATTACACATATAATATTGTATAAAAGAAGTAATTTATATCTCTTTATAATACTTAAAACTTTTGTAATTCATTTAATAAATTACTGTTTAATAGCTACCTGTGTTTCCGTAATTTGGGAAGTTTTCGGTCCAATGGCTTGAGACAACGCTATTGTAAACGATAAAGTTCGAACTTTTTGACCTGTTTGTTCATTTTGTGTCCAAGGTAATTGTACCAAATCTAAATCAATGAAAATATTAGTACATAACAGATTAATCATACTTTGGTTTAAATCACTTACATATATCAATGAATAATTACCAGATCATTGCGACTTACCTGTAGTTTTGCGAGCTGCTTGAAAATCTAAGAAAAACTTAGAATTTGTAAATAATAAAGTGAATAGATGATCAATTTGAATAGGTAACGTGGTCTTGCCAATCTGTCGTCCTTCATGAGATGAAGTACATACTGCACTGGTTCGAATGCTTGGCTTCACTAAAATCATTAAACATGTTGCAACATGTTGTAACAGTACACAAAAATTAATTCTGTATTCATTTTCTATTATTATTTTTATCAGTTCAATTTATGATATATATTCCATATTTGTGAATAATTGAAAAACGTATATATATGAATATATTAAAATAGTTTAATGTATGAGAACCATTATAAGTATGATTAATTAACTGAATTTAAAATCTGTGATATGAAAATGGTTCAGCCTAAAGTAATTTAAAACATTTGTTCCTTAAACATAAAAAAAAAAGAAGGAAAATATAGAGTATCTCGCAAATAAATATTAATAATTTATTTAAGACATGATTTCGGTTTCGTTTTTAAGTTATTAATAATTATAATTCACCAAATAATCAAACCAAGATTGTTATTTTCTTGCTCTTAATTTTGATTTTATTTTGGCTTGTAAAATTGCCTCTTAAAATATTTGTATATCAAACACTAAATAGAGTTAAATTATGTTAGATATTGTTAAAAAATAACTGGCTCACAAGAATATAAAATTAATTTTTGTTACATACACGCATGTTTTTCAGCTTCACTTTCTGTTGTATCACTAAGATCTGTTGGATCCAGAGTAGAATCTGCCTGAGACCGACGTTCTGCTACTCCAGTTCCTAAATTGTCTACATTGCTGCTTTCAACCTTTCATTTTATAATAAATAAAAGATATATGAAGTCAAAATGTGTGAGTAAATATTTGCATTATAATGTATATATATATATAGTGCAAAATAATTCATAATATATGTAACCATTTGATTATTACAAAATGTTATTTGTACGTTCACATTATATTACCTCAGGAAACGATTCTATAGATAATCTTGTTGATAATTTGTCGTCATCAGCTGGTGGTAATGGTGGGACATAATCTTCATCATCTGATGTTAAACCCAATTGATCTCCATAACATGAATGGACAAGTTGCCACATCTCCGCTGAACTCATTGGCTAAAAAATCGAACATGCTATGCTTAGAATTATAATTGATACATGTTATTTCATATGTGAAACATTACTATTTAATGTGGTGCATAATACAAAATATAGTGTAACAATGTACCATTATGAAGTCGGAGGCTTCATTTTCGAAATAAAAGCAATTAAGTGTGGTTCAGCTTTTGCCAAGTACTTCTTAATTACCAGATAGGTATTATTGATATGTGTTCAAGTAATAAGTTTGAATTTTTGCATTTGTTTTGACAATAATTATCAGAACAAATAGCTTCAGTAAATTCAAAAGTTCAAACGTAGTAGTTTTAATGAAAAAATAAAGCAGTAAATAACTTAATAGAAATGCTCTAGGAACAAAATATCATCAAATTATAAGAAATATTTAGAACATGCAAAATCTTCACTATAAGAGATATAAAAAAATACATCAATTGTAACCTAAATCAAATATCATTTTTTGAATAATTTCGAATAAAATCATAATAATCAAAGGTATATGATACAAAAAAATATGGATTAAAACATAATAAACACAATAGTTAGAAGATAGTGATTTAAAATATTTTATTATTAAATGCTATGAACTTGTTATTAAAGCAAAATACTATTAATAAAAATCTAAAAAACCAAGATACACATCTCACATATTAAAGAAATAATTATTAAAATAGGATTCGAAAAAAAATTAAGAACATCGCATAATAAATTAACGTAATTGAATTATCATAATCAAAAAATGGAATGAAGACATTTTACTGTATGTTAGAAAATTTGGGATTATAGACGTAAATTCTTTTGTGATATTCTACGAAATTTCTTTTAATCATATCTATAATACAATAGCTTGTTGTTGGTCAATTAATCTTATAAAAGTCAAGAGCTTTGTCTGAAATTATCTATTCTTATCAAGAATATCATTGTATCACATATTTCTTGAGAAGCATTAATCATTTAAAATACTAAATGAATGGGATTATTTACTTATGCAAAATGAAGCAACGAATGTAGAAATTTTTCACGTAAAGAAAAAAATTACGGAAAAAATAAATTTAAATATCTGTCAGATGCACGTGCTATTTAGTATAACTTGGTTAATACGATTGTCTAGTGTTTACTGTTTCTGCATGTAAACACTAAAGGTGATAGGTTATTATCTATTTTCTATCTTACTTTCTTTAATAAGTTTATAAGTGAATGCTGTTGATGTTTATAAATTCTTATAGAAGTAGATATAAGAAAAATAAGAACAAATTCATTAGATAATTACAAATTAATTCCATAGTTGTGTAATACTGGGCAATTATGCCCAGTATACATACAGTACATGTATTGACTAGAATAACATTTTATATAACTTATGTGAGATATGTATTTTGTATATAATCTTATTAAAATAAAGAGAAAGAAAAAATGAGAAAAATTAACTTGATATATGAAAATCGTTGAAATCAACGAAAAAAATATATTTGATAAAAACACGAAAATTATATTGAAATACTTACTATTAATGATATAATGTATGTAAACATGTATTTATTCGCGTTTCTTATTAATGTTCTATCACATGCTTGATTATTTAAGAAACAGCTTACATCATAAGTTGAATCTCGAAACTCTAATTACTTATATTTCAAAAACGATGCCAATGAGAAAATAATAAAATGTATTATGAACTGTTTTGTCATGAAGATTTTGCAATTTTTTGTCTGTCATGATTTTGTTGCACCTTTCTGGAATATTCCGTATAAGTCTTGTAATCAATTACACAACTTTTCCAAAATGTAGTAGTAGCATGAAATATGAAAGACGAGATATTTGTCAATCGTGTAAGATTACTGGAATTATCTGCTAACTAAAAACACCTCATATAACAAATGTTGATATGCATTTGTTTCGGTTTTACATAAAATAAAGTTGAATGAATTATTATAGGAGTGTTAAAATATTATACAAAATGTTCATACCTTACCAATCAGGGCATTTTGCCATACACGAAATAGCATTACATATGTTTTATCTCTTGCACCAAAAGATGTTAAAAAAAACTTTTCTGTGGCAGTCGATATTGTCATTGCATTAGGAATAACAATGGCAGTTCTTTCTTTGGTAATAGATGTAACATCCTTCCAACGTAAAGATACTACGGTTTCCCAACTGAAGATATTTGCATAAAAGCATACATAATTTTGAGAAACATAAAGTCTTCCATGAACCAATATTTCACGTTGTAGTGCACATGAGTAATCTAAAAATCACGCATTGTGATATATATTTGAAATTTAATACTCATAACATTATTTAATATAATCAATATTATTGTCAATGATAAACATATTTTATTACGTAACCAGTCACTTTGCATTAAAACGTAAAATATTTCTACTGTTTCTATTGCATATAAAAAAATTCCTGAAGAATAACAATCACAGACATGTGTAAGACCATGTTTATAGTTTGTAGTTTTTACTTTCAATTTGATTTTTTGTAGTGAAACTTTATTTTCTCAATGAATGAAAAGAATATTAAGTTAGATCCAATATCGCTTAACATTTGATAAAGAAGATATAAAGTGTAAATGTATTTTCTTTTTGAGACAGTAACATTAAAAAAAAAACTGGAATTGTAATATACATATATATATATATATAAAAGAAACGTTCAAGCCTGTTGACAAGAATGCAAATAATCCTGAAATCTAGAGAATTGTAATTTCCAAGAGTAAACATTGTATTAGGTATCTATTAGAATT
Source organism: Lasioglossum leucozonium (assembly GCA_028454225.1). Lineage (NCBI taxonomy): Eukaryota > Metazoa > Arthropoda > Insecta > Hymenoptera > Halictidae > Lasioglossum > Lasioglossum leucozonium. Next base: position 14,587,959 of record CM052205.1, on the reverse strand, counting down.
AAATATGTTTTTGACAAACACATTTTTCATATTAACAAAACTTGTATCATAAAAGTAAATTACTGTAACAAAAATATATATATTCTTAGTAACAGTATATTATTAACAAATTACTCACCAACAACTAATCTTTCATCATCTGGAACGTCTTTAAATATTCGTTTAAAGTCATCAGACCTCGATTTATATGTTGGATATAAAACATTGTACCAAGATGATTTTTTTTTATTTCGCTCTCCACCACGAGCTTCTTTCTTTCCCTCATGTGGAATTTTTAGAGCTTGAGAGGAGTCTGATGATTTATTTGCTGCATCCTATTATTGAATGTCAATAACACATCTTATTATCAAGCACATTAAAATCATTGTTTAATAAATATTATGAAGTCTTACATGTGACTGATGTTCATCTAATTTATTAACATTATTAAATTCTTTAGTAGCTGAATCGCTATTCGATTTCAAATGATCTCGTTTACTACGTGCTTTTGGACTAGGGCGAGGAGATAAATTTGGGCTTGAAACAGGACTGTTTCGTTCTCCACATGCTCCAATTAATGATTCTTGGGTATTATCGGATGAACCATTTCCCCTACTTGTTGCTGAATTAGAATTATCCAATGCAGCAGAATTTATATTAGTAATTACGTCGTGACTAGAGATTAATAAATCTTCCACTGATTTGCTCCTATGAAAGGTACAAGTATTACATTAATAAAATTTTTTAGTATTAAAATATGCATAATTAGGAAAAATGTTAGAATACAAAACTAATATAAAAAGCTTACAGTATAAAGTTACTTACATGCTTGTTGTTGGATACTTCTGTGAAGATTCCACTTCAAAGTGCATAACAATTATAATGTGCTGTCATAAATACTATTGATAGTTCTGTGAACTTATCACAACTTTGTGTCAATGTATAGTAGTTTTACAAAAGATCGATAATAGAATTTAACAATTTACATTAATAATGCAACACTTTCTTTTTACGGTAATTACATTTTAAAAAGATAACATACGCGTGACTTTCGCAAAATGTGTAATCGTTATGATAATGACAATTCATTTCAAGTAAATGTAGATTGTTATGAGATACACTTCAGTTGTTTTAATTATTTTACAATCACACAATCATGAGACGTTCGTGTAATCGTTTAAGTTATTATTTTCTTATAGAAATTTGAATCAATATGTAGTGTTTTTTAAAACAAAATAGAAAACAGTCCGCGTATCAAAAACGTTCCACCATATTGAACTAACCGTATTTTTTCCGGTTATCTGATACGCAGAAAAAATTGCAGTATCTTACGAACAAAGTTGCACGTTGTAATATCAATTTGAAAAATGTTAAACAATTTAAAGTACACGAACTGTTGTAAAACGGTATATATAATTATCTTATGAATATTACTTTATCTAATAAATTCCTCACTTGATATATCTTATTTACAGAACATAATCACGGTTACATAGAAAATTGAAAATTTTCACAAAAACTTTATACATAAATGTCACGCATCTTTATTTTATCAATACTGTGTGGTAATCGATTGGTATTTAAAATCTAACTCGATATTTGCATTGCGATATTGGTATGACGATTCATGCGAACACTGCCATTCGTTCATTTTACAATCACACACAGATAACTTGAAATCTGAGCAAAAACGTGCTGTGTTTGCAATTTACGAGCAGTATTGTACGTCTATTATTCATTGAATATAATAAATAAATTAGGAAGCAATATGTTAAGAATGTATAATTTATCATTTAAGAATGATCTATTTGTGAGGTTAAACTTTTCATTAATATTTAAATATATTTTAGTCGTTTTTAAAAGCTTATAGATATAATAGGTTATACATATATACATACGCAAGCCGTCAGTGCACATATTGTTTCCATTAAATAAAAAACGGTGTAATACAGAAAGTAAGGTCTTCTTTATTGTTTGTTTTCAGTAATTGTAGAATTTTTTATAAGTACTACAATAAATAGACACAATGGAATCGTATCGTCCTAACCGGTCCAGTCGTTGCACATGGGAACCAAATGCAACAAATACACCGCATATTGTCAGAACAGAGTAAGATTATAAAACAATTGTAAATACTTGCTATAGAAATAGTGAAAAATAACTATTTTCATAATAAATAATCAAACGATGGCATTAATAATTAACGTTAAATGACAATGAATTATAGTAAAAATGTGATAATAAAAATGTTGTGAAAGTAGTAGATGTTTTTTTTAGGTATTGATATATAAGACATTTATAAAATTTTTTTCAGAAAGCCTGATCGTACTAAAATATTGCCTGATATATTATCAGCTATTGGAGAAACACCGATGGTAAAATTAAACAATATCCCCAAGTGGTTTGGAATCAATTGTGATATCTGTTAGTATTAATTTTATGACATTATTATTAATATACATACAAATATAACTAGATAATTTAATTTTTAGTTGTAAAATGCGAATTTTTGAATCCTGGTGGATCTGTGAAAGATAGAATTGGATATAGAATGATTCAAGATGCAGAAGAGAAGAATTTGTTGAAACCAGGATATACCATTATTGAACCTACAAGTGGTAACACAGGAATTGGCCTAGCAATGGCTGCTGCAGTTAAAGGTTACAAATGTATTATTGTTATGCCAGAAAAAATGTCTGATGAGAAAGTGTCTACACTCAATGCACTCGGTGCTGTAATTGTTAGGACACCAACAGAAGCAAGTTGGGACAGTCCAGAGGCTAATATTAATGTTGCTCAAAAGCTACAAAAGGAAATCCCAAATAGCATTGTTCTTGATCAGGTAAGATGTATGTGTAAATGCAAAGTAATCCTATTCTTTACCTTTTAAACGTATACAGAATGATCATGAAATAGGTGGCCAAACTTTGATAACATTATTCTACTACTCTTAACCTTTTCGCTATGGCGGTATTACTCACAAATGTGCTACCACTTTTTTTATTGTGACTTAACAGATTTTAATTTAAATAATTGCTTACTTTAGTTATGAAAGAGATATAAAAAACAAAATAATCGATTACATAGAATCATGTTACCTCTAATTATAAAGTGTCACACTAGAATACTTATAAAGATGCTGTAAGAATTTACTAATATGCTTGTTAAGTATGTAGTTTAAAGCTACGAAATTGTAATGTTTAAAACCAAGCTAACAAAATTTCATATTTACATTTATTTTACAATATAGAAATGAAAATCAATATACAATAAATTTTTCTGGGATCATATGCAATTGTAGAATTAATGTAACTGTCATATATGTTGTTGTTTACTAATAATATTTATATCTGGGAAAGGAAACTTTTACGGACTCATGTTTAACAATCTTTTTCCATTCTTATGAGTAAACTATTATTAAAGTTAAGCTAGCTGTTTCGTGGTCATGATTTGTAAATAACAATTTGATATTTTACTTTTTATTTATATTTTATGTTTAGTATATTAATTCTGGAAATCCATTGGCTCATTATGATCAAACTGCACTGGAAATATGGGAACAGTGTGATGGAAAAATAGATTATTTGGTAGCTGGAGTAGGTACTGGCGGTTGTATTACTGGAATTGGACGAAAATTAAAGGAATTGTGTCCAAACATACAAATTGTTGCTGTAGATCCTAAAGGGAGTATTTTAGCTAACTCACCTGAATTACAAGACGATGTTGGCTTTTATGAAGTAGAAGGAATTGGGTAAATAAATTCTATTTACATTTTATTAAAAATACGATTTCTTCTTGAATTTTTGTTTAATTGGTATACATGTTTTTAGCTATGACTTCGTGCCAACAGTTCTGGATCGTACTATCATCGATAAATGGATAAAAACTGAAGATAGTGAATCATTCAATGCTGCTAGAATGCTTATACGTCAAGAAGGTTTATTGTGCGGTGGTAGTAGCGGTGCTGCACTTACTGCTACTCTTAAAATAGCTAAAGATTTTCCTAAAGGAACACGCGTGGTTGTTATTTTACCCGATGGAATACGAAACTATATGACTAAATTTGTGTCTAATCATTGGATGGAAGCTAGAGGATTTTTAGTATGTTATTCTTTCATTACTTACTAAATTCGTAATTTGCGGCTTATTTTACATTTAAATAATATGATTTTATAATACATTATAGGAATCTAACTGTCGAAATGAAGCAAATAAATGGTGGTGGAATATGCCAGTTTCCCGTTTAACTTTTGACGAAGTACCTACATTCAAGGATAATATAACATGTCAAGAAGCTGTTCGTATTTTTAAGGACACTAAATTTCAACAACTAGTCATCAGTAATGACAACAAGCATGTTGAAGGTGTCATTACCTTTAGTACATTTATGTCAGAATTAATAAATGGCGCGATAAAACTTACAGAATCTGTAAAGAAACCTATGACAAAACATTATGTCAAAGTGAAATTATCAGCAAGTCTTGGACAATTGTCGCGTGTTCTCGAAAAAGAAGTTTATGCTGTTATTTTAGATGAGCAACATAATAATACTTTTGTTGCTATTGTTAATCAGTCCCACATATTGAATTTCATCACAAAAAGTAATGGTACTTTGAATTCTGATAATTAACTAAATGATGATTTAACTATTTTAACACGTTAAGTGATACTAAAGGATATTCCTTCAGCGATTCATAGAAATCACAATGGCGTTTATTGTATGAAAAATTCATGGCTTTACCTTAAAGTTATTTTCTGGTATTCTATGTCATAAAATATTCGTACTTTATTGTACGTGATATACAATATAATAAAAAAGAAAGAGAAGGCAGAGAGTCGAAGCATCGAATCTCCGTCCCTCTTTCTTTTTCAATCGTTATCCTTCTCTACATTCGGCACATTACAAAGAATGTAGCACCTCTACTAGAATTTTCGCTCGGCAGACCAGATGATACGACAGTTATGGAGATGCTATTGTACTATTATTTTTTATAATTATCTACAATTTTTAATAGTTTGGTCTTATTTTATACGATTTTTTAACTACTCGTCCGAGTATTATACGATTGCGCTGTTTATACTCTGTGATCAGACGTGCTACTGCATCAGATCACTATGTGGACAAATTCATTGCAGTACGTTAGCAATTCCTGTAATCGTCAGAATTATAGAACTAGATTACATAAAAACTAGACACATAATCAATTTTAACTTTATTTAGCAACTTCATATATTACATTAGACTATAAAGTGTTTTCATATTAAACAGTTTCAGAAAAAATGAAGTTTAATAATTCGTCAAGTAAGTACGCGTGTTGTCGAATAGAAATCGAATAACGTGTTTTCTCACGAGTGTTCTACCTTTTATAAATGTTAATTGTGTAGTATGCTCAGCTTTCGACGTCAAGTGAAAGAATCATGGTAAAATAGTACAATATTTCATAACTCTGATTTATAAAAACTTTATATACACTTCAAATTCCATTCGATTATTTAAGTTTTATACTATATTGTGCAATTTATAAAACCTGAATTAAAAATGTCAATTATTTTTCATATATGTTATTGTAATGACAGGTGGGGTTTATGTAAAATTTATTTACAGAATCTCATGAATACAATAACTTTATTATACAATTATTCCAATTTTGACTGATTAGCTTCATAAATTCCACGAACAATAATTAGTCTGACAATTGTATGCATTTATTACAATTTACAGGATTAAATAAAACACAAATAATAACAATTTTTCTTTTAATGTAATAAGACTTGTAACAGCAGAAATAAATTTATTTTCTGTTCTTATAAATTAAGCAGTCCTCTTTGCAGTAAGGAGTCCAGATTTTTATCTATCTGTATTTGTATCCGTATTGGAAAAATAATCATTACAATTATTACATTTGTTGTACTTGTACATGAAATTTGCAACTTGGTAATGTAGAAATTTCGGCGTTAACAGTACTAATTATTCCAAGGTTTGCTAAACTCCCCCGTAAAAGTCCACAAGTAAATGCTAATAAACGGGGACTTTCTTGAAGATATTGCTTATTGCTATTGGTACCTACTTTATCCAACAGTCGAAATGAATTATCTTGTAATATGTACACACCGTGGTGATTAGTTCTTAAATTATCAATTTGTTTGTGGTAAAGACTGGTCCAAAAGTCTGTACAAATGAATTTAATCATATCCAGTTCATCCTTGAATCGACTCCATTCCCATGTTAATCGTTCAATGATTCTATAGCCAACACTGAATCCCATCCATTCTAGTCGACTGAGTTCTTCTTCCTTTTCCTTTATATTTTAGAAATTGCAAATATGAAAAATTATTAGTTATACCAAATTGATCTTCGAAAATTATTATGAACTTCGACTTAATAATCTTGTATGATCAATGTAGATACCGTACAATACAGTCAATTACCTTTTTGTTACATGTTTTAGTTAAAACATAATTAACCATTTCCGTATGTAAATATTCGAAAAGACATTCGTCAGCTTCTCCAGCTGCCTGGGAATTCATCTTCATATCAACTATTTGCTGCCTCATTTTCCTTCTTATTTATTTCGCAGAACTCTATTGTCTGTAAAATCCATGTACAAAGGACTTAATATATTAATAATTATAGGCAAAATGATTTGTATTCATTCATAATTTGTTTAAAGAAATAGGTTTTGATATAATTTAAATATACATACGCATACCTAACCTCAACTGTCAAGCAGTGTTATGTGTATTTAATAACATGCGACGTTCAAATGCAAAATTATTTTAGAGTATTGTATAAATAAGTTAGACGTCTTTAAACGCATGCGAATAATTAAATACAATCATTTTTATTTAATCGGACTGTAAATCCAAACGCAGAAACTTTTATTTTCTAAAACAATTTGACAGCGATATTTCAGATCTATGTACTATTGGGATATGATGTTTTGGCATAGCACAGCTCCATCCAGTGATGCCAGAATCGTGGGCCGTGGGCACAGCCTACTTTAGTACTAGCCGTGCTGAGGGTAAAAATGGCAACACCGCGAGAGTCCGACTGTGATATATATATCAGTACTAACCCAACCCGCCCAACAGGACTCTCATGCAGACCATGCAGACTCCCAATCTCCCTCTACCGGCCTCTAAGTTTTCCGCTTATTTTTCAAATGTTTTACACATCAATGTGTACTTATTATTATCACTTATTACATAGTAGGTACTTTACAGAAATAGAAAAATAAGTACAATAATGCAGATAAATATTATTTATTAAGTTTCTAGGTCTTTATCTTTGTGTGTAGCACATTTATTTCATAGAATCTATTGTTCTTTTAAAACATTTCAATTTATGGTATTAATAACATCATAAGCTTGATACTATATTTATTAGTTAATAATGCCACGACGTTGTTGTGTTCCCAATTGTAAGGGAAATTATGCTAGTACTCTCAAAGAAAATAATTATATTTCTATATTTTTATATCCCCAAAGATGAGCAATTGCGAAAAAAATGAATGTCTGCTATTCTCGATGTGTACTTACTGGTGAATGTTTTGTTGAGGTGTCCTTGGAAGATGCAATACCTTCTATTTTTGTCAATTCTCCATCTTATCTTGAAAAATGTGTGCTACCACAAAGAAAACATCCTGTAGAGCACAGGGAAAGAATTATTGAAAAACATGAAAGTTTAGTTAGAGAATTTATTGATCCTGATATAATTAATGGCTTCTTAAATTTAAGAAACGATTACAAAGAAAAGCTTGTAATTTCGAACCATTGGAGTATTAAAATTACTAATTCCAAAATTTATTTTTGCATGCTTATATGTAGTGATACTTTTGATTTCTTGAAAAAAATATTAGATTAAAATACATATTTTCAAAATCAGCAAGTTCGTTTTCTTTTGCTGAAATAAAAAATAAATTTCAAATTTGCGATGATGATGCTGATAATCTTCATGATCTTCTTGTCAATGTCAGTGGTTTTCCAGAAATTTTCGATACTGATTATTTATCCAATTGTGTTGTCGATGATTCCATTAAGATTTATATATCCAGTTATAGGTCCCATTCTGTTGAAAAAAAATTGTAATATATGTAAATTATTAATTATGGAGAATAAAGGTGTAACTGTAAATGATGTATATTTTGATCATTTGCAAAGGGGTGGTCTTTCCACTCCTACAGAGGATATATTAACTGTATTTACTCACATGTGTGCAATAATGGAAGCCATAATAAGTGTTCCTAATTTAGAATCAATTTTCTAAAATCTGAAAATCAAACATATTTTATGTAAATTAACATATATTAGTATACAATCAGATATACATCATTTAGCATTTTTAGATAGATGCATTTGTGGTAAAGATTATCATAGTATTTTGCTTAAATTATCAATTTTTTCTAATATTTTACTAAACGATTACGTTAAAACTATAAACAATAGTCAATTAGAAATGCATGCACATATCATTTCTAAAAATCGAAAAATTAAAACTTTCAATAGAACCTAAATTTTCAATAATTTTCTTTTAATTTAGCTTTTTTTAAAGCATTAATTTTGATATATTTAACTTATTGTTTCTAATATGTGTTAGTTAATGCATCAACAGAGTTTTTTATTTATCTTAGTTTATTCATTTTCTTTTTATATTTTTATTATTAATGTTATTATATATAAGATTCTCAGGGTTGTATTAGCAGTATTTCAAGAAAATAGCAGAGTATGTTTTGTTATTAATATTAAAGATTATTTATTATTGTTGAAAACTTTAATATTTTATTTTTCTGTTTATATGTGAAAAGTTATTTTTTTGTTTTCTAAAAGTAATATCTATTACGATATTATCACATATAAGAGAATATCATAAGATAGAATCATCATCAAGATTATTTTATTAAGTTTCTTTCATTTGTATTTTCTTTTTATTTAAAAAAAATTCGTTTTATTTTCTTCCTATTTTAAAAAATGTATTTTATTTTGTAAAATGGGATGATATGGCTATTGGCGAACCACCCATTATGATAAAAAAAAAGGTAACGCGCCACAGTAATACACCTAGGGTGGTAAGGAAATTTACAACAATTATAAAATTATCCTTTATAAGTTTATAAGACGATATAATATATTATTTACCCAAATTATGTACCCAACCTCCATGACGTATACACGTAGTCACTTAACCTCTTCGACTTCGTCACAATAATTTCGTCTATTTCAGGCTTCTATTAACTTATATATCCCTTCATTCATTTTCAAATGTTGCATTTTAGTTCAAAGATGATTTCCCATTGCTTCATGCTTCTACTTTCTTAAAACCTCTGGAAATATTTCGAATATTATGTATCACGACACCAAACTATTCCGGGAGTCCACAAAATGTAAACCGCATTTATAAATACTAGTATGCTTTAATATCACTTCTATTTACCATAGTTATAATATTTACATATTGCTTAAACATAATTAACAACGAACTGTGCATTTTAATATAATTTTCTATGAAAAAAGCGTTAATTATAATCTCAAACACGAGACTCCCATTCTTGAAAATCGGACTCTCGAACTGTAAACACAGCGGTGTTGCCAAGTTGTTCAGCACGGCTAGTACTATATAGAGTAGACTGTGCCAGAGAGGATATAGCAGTCTGCATATAGTTATTTTAACACAATTCCATTGGTAACGTGGTAACACTTGCCAAGTGACAAATTTTTTATACAAGGTTGTAATAAATAATTCGAAGATATTGGGATGAATATTCAATAACAATATTTAGTTAATATGAATTACTGATAAATACTATTAATTATTAATTCCACAATTATAGTAACTGTCATTGTCTATTACTTCTTTATTTAGAAGGCTATAAACAAAAAAAAGTTGTTTGTATTATTGTTTCGAAGAATTTTATGCAATATTATATATCTTCGTAAAATTTATGTTTCTATTTTTTTTAAAAGCCAAGTTGATTTTGTATGAATTCAACATGTGAAATATAGAATAATACTCAACATCGAATGATATAACACAACCATATATATGTGTCTGTGAACTTGTTTGATTGCGTAAAGTGTACCTACATACATATATCTATTTATATAGTGTCATTTCACTGTTTCGTGATAGAATAGAGACTTTTAGGTTTATATATATATATATATATATATATATATATGCTTACTGAAATAGTAATAAATGTTATTCGTTGACATAATGACTATTCATGTAATTATTTTTATGAAGTTTGATAACCATTTACTCTGGATGTGACACACACACACACATGTTTTAACACTTATCGGCAATGATAATGAAAATTGATATATCAGTTTGAAGTACTGTAAAACTTACACGTTTCATTAACTTATTACATGAATTACATATTGTTATATCAAATTTGTACATAAAAAATGTACATACACATCATGTGCCAGTGAATGTAATATATTACGTATAACGTCGAATGCCTGAGTATTTAGAACATGTTCCTTCAAACTCTCATGAAAAATTGCCTTTGTTTTTGGTTATGACAATTATGAAATTATGTAAAATTCAAAGATCATACTTGACATGAATTAGAGCAATAAAAATGGTTATAACAAAGAGTCACTCGATAAGTAGATCGTCTAGTTGTTTACGAAAATATCGAATACTTTTTCTATTTGGTATTACTGTACTGTGTATACAAATTTATTTAGCACATACATTTTTTGGTCTGGAAATTCGAAATCGAAAATCTAGTCGATTGTATTCAGGAGAAGTAAGTCTCAGTTACTTTTTTATTGTTTGCATTGTAAATGTTATTGATAACTGGAAAAACATTAATTGTTCTTAATTTTATTGCACAGGATGGTATATCTCAATCCGAAGAAGATGAAGGCTTACCAAAAGGTTTACGTCAATTGAAACTTCCACCCGATAAGCAAATTAATGGGAATAAGGTGTCGCAATCTCAACGAAACCAAACTACTAGAATAAAATTAGATCATAAAACGTTAAACTTTATACCATCTTGTGAGTTTAATGGCAGAGAAGCCTTGAGTGCTGTAACACGTGCACAAAGTCAAACATGCAAACAGCGCATTGTCAATGTGACGTGCCTTAATCAACAGGGGTTATTATATCCAGAAAAAATACAGTCTCTATGCCCTCACTCTCCAGGATTTATAGAAAAACCTGTCGGTTTAGGATGTTTCAAAGACGATAAAGCGTTACGCCTACTTTCTGGTTATTATCATGTTTTCAAAGGGAACAATTCTCCAGATCGTTGTGCTTTCTTATGTCTGCAATCAGGGTATTCATATGCTGGTACTGAATATTCGTAAGTATAATTATACTTGTACTATAATGTTTCACATTATTTGCTACTCATTTATGATGTGTCAGATTATTAACCTTATTAGTGCCAAACAACAATATGTGAATTGACATAGGTCCCGTCGGCACTAAAAGGGTTAAACCAAAAGTAAATTTTAAGAAAATACTAATTATATAAATAGATACTTAATAAATAAATATAATGTTAATGCAATAGTTTTCACATGAAATATAATAATTACATAATAGTTTCATATTACAATTATGAAATTGTCATTCTTATTGCTCTCTTTCATTATACATATTTTCTAAAATTATTTCATGTTCTAGTACAATTACATAATTTATAATAAACGTATTTGAATTGTTATTTAACCTATAGACATTGTATATTTAAGTACATATGTAATATGTCGAAAATATTTTTTTAAGTGATTTATTTTTCTTATTTTATTCTTTTTAGCCCAATAAATCCTTTTTTATACAAAAGGGATTTGATGGAATTCAAATATATAAAACACATCTTTATACTCTTATGAAATTCATAAAATACTATTTCATAATTTGAGATAATTAAAGGATAAGGTATCAAAGTGATATTCTGCAATAACTTCTTAGTTACCAATAATAGAAATACTGTTTGTTCATTATAATTTTATGATTTTAAGGGAAACATGTCGACTTTCATGTTTACTAATATATATGTATAACACATAGTTTTTAAATGTTAAAGGACATTTTGAAACAATTATAATCATAATTATTTTAAAAATTCTAATCTATATTTTTAATTTTGAAGAATGCCTATGGCCTATAGTATTAATTAATAAATTAATTTCGCTTCTATTTAAAGAATTTTAGTTAAATGGAATACCATGCGAAAACTATATTCCCTTAAAATTATATAACTTTCATATGTTTTAATATACGTTTCATTAATGTTTAATTTCAGCGTTGAATGTTTCTGTGGAATGGACAAACCACCACAATTAAAACGATTACCAGATTCTAGTTGTAATATGAAGTGTCCTGGTAATCCTAAATATTCTTGTGGTGGATATTTAACAATTAATGTGTTTTGGACTGGAATTCAAAGTAAGAATCCAAACAAATAAGTTATAAAAGTGTAACTTTTAAAAATTATAAATGTCTATAAAATATTACTTCTTTATTAATAGGATTTAAAGCACAGGAAGCTAGAAATGCAAGTATAGAAAGTGAAAATGAAAAACCTATTCGAATAGCTTATTTACTAACAGTAAACGGCAGAGCGAGTCGGCAAGTTAAACGCCTCATTAATATTCTTTATCATCCTTCACATTTATTTTATATTCATGTTGACGCGGTAATTAGATAATTCTGCTTTCAAGTTTAATAAGTGTCTGTATCATTATAATGTTTAATGTAAATTTCTAGCGACACGATTATCTCTATAGAGAAATGTTAGCATTGGAAAAGTCATGTAAAACAAACAATATTAAAGTAGCAAGAGGAGAAGGGTTGCGACATGCAAGCATTTGGGGTGGTGCAAGTCTTTTAACAACTCTTCTGAAGTCTGCAGAAGAAATGCTTGCACATCAACATCATTGGGATTTTCTTGTGAATCTCTCAGAGTCTGATTTTCCTATAAAAAGTAATGCACAATTAGTTCAGTTTCTGAGTTTAAACAAAGGTATGAATTTTGTAAAGTCGCATGGCAGAGAAGTTCAACGTTTTATCACTAAACAAGGTTTAGATAAAACTTTTGTAGAGTGTGAAACTCGTATGTGGAGAATTGGTGATAGAAAGTTACCGAATGGTAAATTTTTCGTTTTTTCTGTTTCCAAAATTATTAATGTAATATAATTTTAATAAAAATTAACTGTTTTTTTTAGGTATTCAAATTGATGGTGGTAGCGATTGGGTGGCTTTAAGCAGAGATTTTGTGGAATATGTCGCTAGTCCAGCTCCAGATATATTAGTGACTGATTTATTAAAAGTGTTCAAATACACTTTACTTCCTGCTGAGTCCTTTTTTCATACAGTTTTACGCAATTCCAGATTTTGCAATACATATATAGATAATAATTTACATGTTACGAACTGGAAAAGAAAGTTAGGCTGTAAATGTCAGTATAAAGCGGTAGTCGATTGGTGCGGCTGTAGTCCAAATGATTTCAAACTTGAAGATTTTAGCAGAATTCGAAATACCGTAGACCGGAACTTATTTTTTGCACGGAAATTTGAGTCTATTATCGACCAAAGAATTATAGACAGAGTGGATGAATGGTTGTACCCGGAGAAAATAAATGAAACCTTTACAGCTAAAGGCTACGATGCATACTGGCAAAGTTTATATCATGCAGCAGATTTGAGTCCTTTGACTGATGATGCACAACTAACTATTTCAAATTCCTTAGCCAGACTAGTATTTAAGAAACTGAAGATAAACTATGATGAAATTCATCTGTTAGAAACAACTGCCTATTTTAAGCAAAATCAGTATGTTGGCATATTAATTCATACAGATGCTGTAATAAAACAGTCATTAGTTCAACAAAAATATGTGGAAAGAGTAGAAGCTCTGATCTATTTAAGACGTAATTTTTCTACTAGCAGAGAATGGTTAGGAAAGATACAAAGTTTATCAGTTAATACTGACTATGATCAAAAAGAAAAAACATTTAGAAATTTAGTCGGAAGTATAGGACCATATTCATATCCAATTTTATTGTATGAATTTGATTCCGGGATGACTACACCGCAAAATTTATCAATATTATGGGTGGATCCATATGGACGATTAGCAGATATCAATTATATACAAGTTGAAGAAATGACATTAGTAATTATATAATTTCTTTTAATCGACAATATTTTAGTAAAAATGTTTTCACTATAAATAATTAATGTATTATTTACCTATTTTCAGACAGGGTATGTTAAACCACAGTTCAGTGAACACTTGGTAACGGGTACATGGAGTTTGCTTTTAGTTACCGACTCCATGTCGGTAGCAAAAGTGAATTTTTTGGTTACTCCATTGGGATACTGGAAAAATAAGAAGATTGACCCAGAAAAAGCTAAAATGGTAAATAACGCATCGGCTGATAGTTATGATGTTACTGAAGAGATGAATAAAAAGTGGTCCCATTTATTACACTCTGTAAATTTTCGCGAGCGAACTGCATATAGTACTGGTGATGGAAATTATGTCAATTCTAATTTGGATCAATGGATAGACAATTTAGTTCAGGAACACTATGAAATTGACAAAATATGTAATGCTAATGATGTCACTATTTCTGAAGTAAAAATGCAGAAGTGCATTGATACTTATTGGAGCTCATTGAGCCCAGATTCAAAGGCTGATACCAGTAACTTATGTTAAAAGTATTAATTAGTTTTTTAAATATGTGCCATTTTCAACACTTTTAAACTTTAACCTGAAACCTACCTAATATGCATAAGGTTAACAATTTTTTTAGATATTTTTATATCAAGTAAATACTATATATATATAATTATATATATATATATATATACGTATTCGTAAGAGTATTTTAAAAGTATATTACATCCATAAAATTAAAGAATTCTTCTTCTGTAAGAAAGATATTTTTTTTCATTTTCCTTTGTATCTATTAATTATATTCTAATTGATTTTAACATAATGAAAAGGTATCTTCATTAACCGTTTTTGTGTTTAAAGCATAGAACATACATGCCTGATTATCTATGGTATTTTTTGTACTAACAAATGACAAGAATATGAAAAATGATTTCAAGTTTTAATACATTTTCAAGTATAGTAGACGTACATCCGAACTACATAAAAAAGTTTGATTTTGACATGAAATTTAGATCTTTATTGTCAAGGTTATTTATACTTTTTATTTAATATAAAAATTAAAGTAACTTTTACTTATGGTAATAATACTTTTATTATTGAGTGTGCCACAGCTAAGTGTATAATCAGTTTTTATATACTTAGTGGGGACTCATATTTTATTATAATACTGTACTATGTAATATTAATTATAACTATAGTTTTAAAACGTATTTACAGAATTTGTATTATATTTATACAAAACATTGTTACATGTGCCTTCAATTTTATTAAGCATTAGGACATATTATAATAAGTATAAATAATTGTTTGTAATTCTGAAGTTTAATAATGATACAGTATTACATGCCTAGAATAATTTACCATATATTTTGTTTTGCATAGACTTCCATTGTTTGTTCATAGTACAGTTTTAGTTCTAATATAATTATATGGTTTAAGTTTTGTTGTTCCTTCTCTCTTGTATGTACATTTATTCTTCCAAATTAAAAGAAATGATGAGACTTTATGTACTTTTAAGATTATACTGTATATAAAAATGTATTATATACACTGTACAATAAATTGGATACAAACTAATATAAGCCAAAATAAAATTTATGCATATTCTTTTAATACATATATTGTGTATCATATATGTTACTAAAAATTGAATTTAGTATACTTTTCAATTAAAAACCGATTAGAAACAATTTATTTCTATTCTGAAATCAAATAGATTTGCAAGAAATATAGCTTATGGTAAATTTTTACAACGTAATAAAATAATTAATTATTTAAAAATGGATTATTATATAAATATTTATTATTAATAAATTCCGCATTTATCACGAAAAAGTTTCTTGTGACTGATCCATTCTCGAGTTAATTTATTATACTATTCAATTTTTATATGTGATTTGACATGAATAAAGCTTTGAAAAA
Source organism: Lasioglossum leucozonium (assembly GCA_028454225.1). Lineage (NCBI taxonomy): Eukaryota > Metazoa > Arthropoda > Insecta > Hymenoptera > Halictidae > Lasioglossum > Lasioglossum leucozonium. The sequence goes on along the minus strand of CM052205.1, from coordinate 14,571,910 downwards.
AGAATTAGAACACATTAATTTATAGAAACAGTATTTATGCAGCTGGTATTTATAAATAAAGTTGTGTATAATAAGAATTTTTAATTATTTAGCCTATTTATTTTTTAAAAATATTAGCGCATTTCTGTATTCCATGTTCGATGGAAACGAACAAAAATTTTGACACGAATATTCCTATTCCTACTGAATCGTACAACAAAAGTCTTACTAAATCGTACAACAATATTCCTAAAAATTCTGAGACCACATTTGTCGTGGGATTTCATATTTCATACTTAACATCAGTCATTTATATTAACAATCTTTTAAGAGTTATAGATTATTTTACTTACTAGATAAAACTTCACAAATTAGATTTAAATTTAATATATAAGTAAATGTATTTTGCTGTAATCTAGTTTATTAACCTTAAAAGAAAATAATGGTGACAACACATACATAAATAGACATTCAAAATAGTATAACAATGATGTTATACAGTAGTTTATAATTGTGTCTAATCTACTCTAATTTAAAAAACTAGATAATACTAAAATATAAACATAACCACGATTTATACATGATAAAAACACAGATCTGAAAATGTATAAACTATTGTGTCAGAGATTTATTTATCGGAGTCAGTATACATCACTGTGTATACGTCAATGTCATGATGAAATTAAATGGAAAAGCAAAGATAAAGGCAGAGTGTCTGATATGAAAACATATTGGTTTAATAGATACATAGATTATATTAAAAATTATGATCGTGTATTGGAAAAGAACTTTCCACAAACAATGCAGGTATATCGCATGTTTCGGGTTGGCACTGGAGACTTTATAACAGAATTTAAAAGATATATCACTGTGATACAAAAGCCAGATAAAAGTTTAACAACAGACGAGTTAAAATTAACTCATACGATGGGCAGAGACTTAAGAAAAATGTGTCCTGTTTTATTAATACTCGCTGTTCCTTTTACAAATTATATAGTATTTCCTCTAATATATTATTTTCCAAGATATCTTCTCACTTCTCATTACTGGACCGAAGAACAAAAACTTAAGTTTATGCTGTTAGATCAGAAAAGGCGATTAAAACATAATAGACCATTATTTAGGTGTATGCAAGCAGAACTCCGTACTATTAAAAAGAAATCATTGAAAGCAAAATGGAATGATGTTATTGCGTGCCTTGGTAGTGGCACACATCCACATGTAAATGATATTATTGCCTGTTCTGAATTATTTGCTGATCGACCATATGCATTAAAGAAACTTAAAAGCAGGCATATAGTATGTTATATATATAAATATATGTGTATTATATTTTTAATTGTAACAATTTTGAATCATATATTTTAGAAAGAATTGCTTATCATACATGACATATCTACTTGGAGACTTTTTAAGAAAAGAAAATTAATTGAGAGAGGTATGCTTATTAAACATATGGATGAAGCCATACAAAGAGAAGGAGGTGTTACAAAATTATCAAAAGATGCAATACGTTGGGTGTGCATATTAAAATTATGATTTACATTTTTAGTGTACTTTTTACTTATGATATATATATATATATATACTTAACTGCGTATATCTTTATAAATTATATTATTTTATTATCAACATTATAAAATAAGATAAAAATCAAGAATATCAATACTACGATCTTGGTTTCGTTTACGACTGATTAACAATTAAAATGTATCAATGGTAGTGCATGAACCAGTTCTCTACTTCTGCCTTTCGCATGGTGTCTATCCTCGTATCTTCTTAAATAAAATTTAACGCTCACAGCAAGTATTAGGTCAGAGAAATTATTAGATATCAATAATTTGAAAACAAAACTGAGACCACAATATTATTATTCTTGACTTTCATTTTATTTTACATTATAAACTCATCCCGTAAACGCTTACCCTGCGCAATTAAATACGCTTTTATACATAAATTATGTATTGTTTTAGGCACTCTTTTTTAGAGGTGTTAATCCTGAAACTATGTCGATAGAGAGTATGCAAAAGTGGCTTACACAGTGGTTCGAAGTATCAAACACTGTTAATGAAAATACAATTTCATTGTTATTACATTGCCCAATATTGTTGGCATATAATCATTCTTCTAACTGGAAACTCATATATGGATGATATGTTCGAAATATATATAAAAGCATTTGTAATATTATACGTAGGTATTGTGCAAATATAATATTTAATTAGTGTTCACGACATGGAAATATTTTTTAGTTTTAGAACATAAAACCGAATGATTAAATTTTTATTCTCTACTACATATTATAGACATGTACACTTTCGTCTATAAGTCACTGGATGCTTATTATTAAAATTTGGATACGGACGATTTTTTAGTATTAATGGATTATGAAATAAGAACGGTACTTAGAAATTGTTTCTAAACTGTTTCTAAATTGTTTGTAAACCAAATTGTATGTCAATCTGATATTTTTTTTCATCAATATATCGGCCGCGTGCCGGTACCACCGTTATTTGTACTAATCATAGTGTCCTGTCAATTAATTTTTTAAATTTTAGTGGGGTAATTATTATTTAACTTTGCTTCTAGAGTTGTCCATAAGCGCTGTTTTGATTTTGGGTACACTTCTCTTATTCTATTGAACCCATCCCACAATTTCTCAATCTTCTTTTTCAAACATTTATTGTAATTGTATATATATATTTTTTCAATTTTGCATTCAGATATTACCGTATAATAGATATATATAACAAAATAAAACAATAAAGTTAAGTTGGAAACTTGTATCCTTGTTTAAATTAACGTTTTGAAAAAAATAAGCATGTGTCCGGTTACTTATGGATAGGAATATATATATACACATAAATAGCATAAAAGTTTTACAGAAATTTGGAACAGGAATGAAGGTGGTATTGGTTTTGAATACATAAAAAATGACACTGTGTAAAGAGAAAATACTTTCATTTCAGCAAGTATACACTTTTCTTCATTTACATAAGTATATACACGTTATAAAATATAAGTTGTTGTCTTTTTGATACACCTAGATACAGTATAGTACAAAAATTGAATTTCATAGTAGGTAAATTTCACTTACGATCAGATTCTAAATGTGATATGTTAATAGAAATAAATAAGGTACATAAGTATACTATACAGAAAGACTGAAAAAATATTTAAAAAAATTCTTATGCACAGTATTACTGTTTATACTAATCAATAGGTATGTAGGCAGGTAGATTGCCAATTGGCGGTCTTTTTATTACTTTAGTATCAGAAACATCCTCTGATGTAGAATTCTCATGAGTAGACTCGAAATTTACAGTATCATCAAGTATTTCTATTATACTATCAGTCTGAGCTACAGCCTTCATAAGGTTTAATTTTCTTATAAGGCAGTCTCTTTTTTTATTAAAACTTTTATCAACCACTGTGTCTGTTTGTTCATAATATCTGAGTCTGTTTTCATTATTGGAAGGGGACATATCGTTCAACTTTAGATGAGTTATTTGATCATTAAGCACATTGTACTTTCTTTTTAAATGATTTTGTTTTGTTAAGGATGTTTGTGATTTGTGAGGGTAAGGACAATGCTTACCTTTGCTGCACTTCTTCATTTTCTCAAATTCTGGACATAGATTTTCGTGACGTTGTTTACACTGTAAGAGAAAAAACTTCTAATTTATTTAACATTAAGCTTTTAATATATTGTTAGCATTACACAAATAAATATATAATACAATAGATAAATAATGGTGTCAATACATATAGAGGTATTTTTTGTTTCGTTGAAACTTTTCAGATGTTATTTTATTCTATACAAAACAGTTACTTAAATTTATATTTACAAAACGTTTATCTTGTCAAATTTAAATATTCATTAAAATATACATATATTAAGTTCATTTGAAAAATGGTTGATTTAAAGTGTCATATGAAATTTTACATTTTAATCAATAAAGAAAATTTAATGAAATTAAAAATAAAATAATATAGTTGAGGATATTATACCAGTGATGCACATGTGTAAATTTTTATTTAGGATTCTTACTGTTGTATGTATGACACATGTGTAAATTTTATAAACAGTAATTAAAAAAAATATCAATATTACCTCTTGACCTTTAGCACAATATCCTTGTAAAAATTCTCTACAGATTGGAGTGTTGGAAGAAACTTTAATATGGCGGTATGGACATCCATCTCTTGTACAACAACCCTCTAAAAAATATTTACAAGTTGGCATTTTTTCAGGACCTATATCATGGGACAATGGACACTTATCTAGTAAGCAAGTTCCTTGGAGAAATCTGAAAACATTTTACTGTAGAGAGTTAAGTTGAGTATTATTTCTTTATATATTGCAACAAAGCACAGTAAACTTACTTTTTACAAACAGAAATTTGTTTTTTATCATGACGTTTTAGACAAGTTCCTTTCTCATGATTAGAGCAGTATCCAAATCGTTGGAATATTAAACAAGGTTGATTGTTTTTCTGCATTTTGTTACGTAGTATTTGTATACTTCTCTGTTTAACTTTATTGCTATAGTTTAAAGTTTGCAGTTATTATAATAATATAAAAAATCTACAAGATTTTGTAGAAATGCAACAGGTAAAGTAAAAAGTGAGAAGTCGGAAAAAGAGTAAATTAAATGGTTCAAATTATAAGGAGTAATTACAAAGTTGAATAGTGTAGTTATTTGTTTCATTTTAATGAATACATTACTTATTGGAATCAGAGTAATGAAACAATAACCTTCATTATTATTAGAGCATGGATCTTTATGCAAAATAGAAATTTTCTTCATTGATTATAAGAAATACGAGTTAAATATAAATATCTTCTATCCTTTAAAAATTGTATAGAGTTTCAAATAATATGTCAATATCCTCAAATTTGTGTAATCTCTTTACTGTTTCAAAATTTTATTCTAATTATGATTTACTACATGATTTCTTGCTTTAAGAAAGTGTTGCATACCTTATATTAGTTTTATAGTTACTCTTCTGAGATAAACTGGACCATAGTTTTGTTCCAGTAGCTTTATTAAGTACTTTCGATTTGGAATTTCCTAACGCTTCTTTTAAAGGTTTTATCCTACACAATTTTCGTCCATTTGTAGCCACAATAAATTTATCACTTTTTATATTTGTTGTATGTTTTTCTGTAATAAAACAACAAATTCCTATACATTTATATATCTTTGTACAGTAAATGAGTTCAGTATGTACTTACTTTTTACTCCATAACTTTTTCGTACTAATTGATTTTTAGAAGACTTGTAGACAATTCCACCGATTGTAATTAATTCAATTTTTTTATTCCTACAATTATAAGATAGCTATTTCTAAACCACAATTTAATATTATCAAGTTATAGTAATCAGATAAAATACATACATGACTTTTTTCTGAGTTTGATTAGAATGGTCTTTGATATTAATAGTTTTTGGAATAGTTCTATCTATTCTATATTTATTTATTTTAGGTTTTATAATTGGAGATTTTATAGAACTTGTATCTTTGCTAATTGATTGCTGCAAAGTGTTTATTGTTTTGGTTTTTAAAAGTTTATTGGTAGAAGGTTTGATAGTCTTTACTGAATTCAATGATTTTTTCATTTTGTAACTTTCTATTTGGGAAGTATTTAAAGATTTTTTTGAACTTCGTTTTACACGTATAAGTTTTCTTTTAGATAAGAGTACAATATTAGAATTACTTTTTCTGGGACTATTCATAGTTTTTACGGAATTTATATTTTTAATAAATTTTAATCTTGAACAAACTGGATGGCTAATGGTTGGAATTACAGTTTTTTTCTGTTCAAGTGGTTTAGGTTGCATCGAAGAAGATAATTTTTTCATTAATTTTGGATTTACGTAGACAGATTTTTTTATAGAGTTTTGCTTTTGTAAGTTGTCTTTAATATTCGTTGTTATTGGTATAGAATTATTTCCAACATTTTCATTAGAATTAATAACACTTTTCATCATTTTTGGATTAACGTGCACCAAAGACTTCTCCTGTAATCTCGGATTAATATGTATAGAAGAATGTTGTGGTTTAAAATTTGGATTAATGTATACATTAGTAGTTGTCATTTCATTATGTGAAGAACTGTTGCATGTTTTAGAAAGTGTTTCACACTTCTGAAGTAAATTTGCACATTTAACAGATTTTGTAAATCCCGAATTTTGATTCAGAAAACTTTCTTTCATGTAGCAAGATTTGTCTAACGATTTCTGCTTATGATGTTCTATTAAACCTGAAATAGACAATATTATTTTATTATAAAATGGGAATTCAGATGAAATAATTAATGCAGAAGCAGTTTTTTTGACGCTTAGTTGTCACATCTTTTATCGTGACCTTCCTCTGCACTATGTAATTTTTGTTTGGAATATTTTTTCCTCATATAAATAATCCTAAAAAACATATATACATAATATTTCATCAATTAACAAATATAATTATTTCATACAAATATGCCAACAACAATGTAAAGAAATCTAATTAGTAGAAATAAATAATTAGCTTTGTAAGAATAAGGTTCTACAGATTAAAATTACAAACTTGATTGATTCATATCAATCTCATTGTTATAGTTGACACAAATAAATTAAAAAATTATGGTAGATAAGGAAACTATTTTTAACTGTTTTTTCTTTAATGAAAGAAAGAAAATAAAACTGAGTTTATAAATTGTATAAGAGATTTGAAAACAATGAAACTTATACATTGCTTATTAAAGGTTGTTACAGATAAAATAATGTACGAAATAACGTTTCCTTAAATTATTGCTTCACGAATGAATTATTTGTTGCGTATAGATTATAGTATGTTGACGCAAAAATAGCTATATAGCACGTGTATTATCTGTTTGAAGCTGTAACGCTTTCAATTATCGTACATAAATAGTTCTGAAAGTTTATCGTAATAAATTCCATAAACATTTAAGTATATAAATTTTTTTATGTGACATACTTCGACCATGTGAGACGTTTTTTTCATTTCATTGTGTATAATACCGAAGAAGTTATTCACAATTCAAAACTTACGTGTCAAATATTGTATTTCTTTTAATAAACTTTGGTCCATATTTGATCGTTCCATATTGCGTCTTTATGCAAATAAAAATTGAATTCATAAAAGAAGAAACACTGAAAATCGCAGCTTTGTGATGCAACAATTTCTTTCCCTAATTACGCTATGAAGCAATTGCAGCATTTACATGCCTCCCACTGCTATAGAAACAAACTAACCAAACTATCAAACACCAATCGGCTTTGAAAACTGCTACATTAACACCACAAGTGTGCGATAGGGAAACTACTTTCTATTATGGTCGAAATGGCGGCAGTTTTTGATTTGAATGTTTATTATGACACGTATTAAAACGTTTCCTGATTAAAACAGAAATTTCTATTTATATAGTTAAACGTTGATTACGAACATCAACTGTCGAAATGAATAAAACTTGAATTATAGAATAAAGTCATATATCTATAGAAGTTTAATTTCTATTTGAAACATAGTGGATAGAAAAATGTATTTTTAAATATTTTTAATATCAGAGATTAACTTAATATTTTTTATATAACAATAGAAAATGTTTTTTTTTGTTATATTTTTATTAATGCAATTTGAATCTCAAAGAAGAGATTATTTTGCAATTATTTCTTCGATTTTTCTATTTTCCAAAGAAAAGGCAAAGGGTAGTGCTTATGTAATATAAGAAAACCTTTTCGGATTTCTTCAGAATGGGCCTTCCATTCTGGGAACCAGGATCATAGCATCAATGCAGAAGACACCTCTGTGAGCGTTTTCGGGAGCAGGAATCCAAATATTTGTGGCTGTGAACTGCACAAACGTATTGCGTTCAATACGATCAAAAATTACGAGGAGTAGGTTGATGCCACCCCTCTGACTAAAAACAATAATTTTATAATTCTAATGTTTCTATATACATTAGTACCTGTGGAAATAAATACCATCGTTTAAAAAAAAACTTTTTTTTTGTTTATTTTTATAGTTATTGTAAGAACCGTTAATATTGTTGTAGATCTCTAAATAAATAATGAATAAAAAAAAACCTCTGTTGATTCGGCAGTAGGGTATCAGCGTAATACGCAGGCGGATGCAGGTTCAAGTCCGACGTGGCTATAAATTAGTTTTTCCCTTTTTCCCCCAATTTTTGCCGTGAAATTTATGATATATTGTTATATATTATTTATGATATACTGTCAATACAACCGTAAACAGTCAGCCGTTCGTATTATAGAGACGTTGGCCCTACGTTGGGCTTGATCGTTAGTCGTTGACCCAACCGCAAAAAGGGCGACATTTCTAACGGTTGCCCAACCAATCTTCCAAAGAAGGCCAAACAAAATGTCAACCATAAATGCTACTAGGGTATCGTTTCATTTTATTCAGTGTGTTTCCATTATGTCAATTTGTCCCATAAAGGACAAATTAGTAAGTTGTGAAAGTGAGGGACGGATGAAGGGTAACAATAAGACAACATAATTCATTTTACATTCATTAAACAAATATATTGCACGGAGTGCATTATTCTAGTACGAATTGTGCCATTATATAATTGTTTACGTAATATTAGACTTAAACACATTGAACAAATCCTGCAACGGCTGCAATCCACGTGGCAACTCCATATGCACCGGCATCTTCATTTTGTAGGTATTGGGATTGTTTTACGTAACTAGCTCGTCCTACTCTGTAACAGATTATAGTTGATCATTCTATTTATTTTGTTTTTATTTACGAAGTTGATTCTTATTAAATATGTCAACGTGAAATGGCAACACAAAATAGAAATCTTTATTTATCAAATCAGTAAAATTAATTTGTTACACAAAATTAAGTTTATTCATAGTTATTTCAAGTAAAAATATCCATAATAATAATAATAATAATAAATATATGTATAATTAATGTTGAATTTTAATTTAAATGTCGAACTTGTTTAATAGTACCTACCTCGGTGCCATTGTTTTTGTTGCTTCGCATGCTTGCCAAGCAGCACTAATTACTGCATCGCAAATATAACTTGTTTTATTATTCAACGTTTTCTCACAAGCTTCGCATACTGCATTGATCACGTCAACCTAAAAGATCAACAAATGTTTAAAGTAATATTACTTTTCAATGCGAAAAAATTATTATATATGAAGCCCAGATCAAACAAGAAATTCTTTAAGACGATTTTTCTTTTATAAATATACGCATATACAGGGTGAATTCGATAAAGCAGAACACCTAAATATTTCCGTTACTGTTTGAAGGGCCACATATAACGGTGTAAGTAAAAAAAAAATTTCAAGGTCATTTTTATGAGATTTCAAGGTTATCGATGCTTTTTTTAATGGAATGTTATATTTTCGTTAACGTAATGTTGTAGCTGACAAAATAACGAATTCATGCATGTAACACAATATGACCTTCAAATGACCTTCAACCCAGAAAAATGGTATAAATAAAATTCAACGTGTGAGATTCATTTGATGTATTTCTGTTACGCCAAATGTCTCAATCCCCACTGGCAAAAGTTTACACGATTTACAAAGTCTCTACCATGAAGTTCTTGATGAATTGATAGGTGAAAGGGGTGAAATTTGTTTTCCTGGAGTATTTGCACTACACATTTTTGACTAATGCCACTTTCTCGTGCGATTTGCCTCGTACTAGCAAAAACGTCGAAAAAATCGGTTTTCATTTTTTTTAACAATGACGCACCTGGAGGAAAAATATGAAAAAATTCATGAGTGATACTTATAATAATATATCGGCATTGCAAAAAAAATTGGAGGTGTCAACCTAGAACCTCCATGTGAAATCTACATTTTTTCGATTTTTTTGAGGTTTCTGATTTTTTACAAGCAGGATTTTCAATTTAAAAATCTAAAACCAATTGCAAAGTATGTATTCGGATGCTTGACATGTCTCAGATTTTTTTCAGAATTTTTTAACATCGTTAACTAGGGAAAATAGGCCAAAAACTGATTTTTCAATTTTACCCCATAACTACCCTCCCGATTGAGATACAGGGTTAAAATTTTGCACAGTATGTTTTTTTTTATGTTCTACCAAATGGCGCTTTCCCGATATTATTCGGTTCAAGGGCATTTTTGACCTATCAATTCATCAAGAAATTCATCAAGAGCTCAAGGGATGTTTTTTTGAACATTTGGCGTAACAGAAATACATCAACTGAATCTTACACGTTGAATTTTATTTATACCATTTTTCTGGGTTGAAGGTCATTTGAAGGTCATATTGTGTACTGTACATGCATGAATTCGTTATTTTGTCAGCTACAACATTACGTTAACGAAAATATATCATTCCATTAAAAAAAACATCGATGACCTTGAAATCTCATAAAAATGACCTTGACATTTTTTCCTCTTACACCGTTTATGTGGCCCTTCAAACAGTGTAACTTTGTCCTACGAAGTTTTTTTGTACAACGAAAAGTAACGGAGATATTTAGGTGTCCTGCTTTATCGAATTCACCCTGTATAAACAGCTATTAAGATCGTAATCAGATATTCCAAAATACGTTCTAATTGCGTATAAATTTGAAACTTCAAATGTGAAAATAAAGACGATGAAAAATCATATTCTAATTTGTAGTGTATTTAAATCTGAAACAATTTTAGAATATCTGTTATAATGAAACTATTATGAATTTTTTCATTTTTAAAAATCCGCGGTTTTCGCAGATGAATTTGGCAAACGAAAGAATGATCTAAAATATTGTTTAAAACTTGCAATGTATCAGAACTTTGTCTGTTTGACTCGAGACAAAAAAATCATAATGCCATTCTGGATTTAATTCAATAGCTCTTTCGGTGGCGATTCAATTTTGCAAAATTCCGAAGACATTATAGTATGCCTATCAAGTAAAATCTTAATGTTCCGCGTTTATTGTTCTTTGAACTTATATATTTATTGTACAAATGTATATTTTAGGGATATTGCATACCATAGATCTGTCTCCTGGTTTCGCTTTACCATATTTTATCAAAGAACACAACCCACTGCGAAGTGCTCTGGCCGAAATTAATGGCCAGCCTTCTTTTTCTTGTGCCAATGCCAGTTCTGTCGCAAAACTGGTAAATAATAAACAATACAATGCTCCAGACGATCCACCCATTTGTTCTTCAGCTATATGTGCCAACTCGGAGAAAAATGACGAAGGGTGTGATATAGAAAGGCTCTGGAACCTTTGCAAAATATCTGAAAGGAAACAATTGGAAAAAAAAGAAATTGGGAAGAAATTTCATTGTAATCAAAAGTATATTAATTTTTAGTTTACACGTGCTGTTATAATGAGCATAAAAAGAACCAGTTAGTCGTGTTCGATGTTAGTGAACTGTTTTAAATTTATTAAAAACAATGGATTATGCACATGTACAGACGGGGGCTAAATTAAGTGAACTCCCTATAAAAACCAATAACTTTGTAAAAATTGTGTTAAACGACTTGAGCTTTTTTGAGGTGTTAAAAGGATCAGTTTAATAGGTAATACATACAAAGAGTTAATTAAAAATTACCATTGGTCGAAATTGTGAAGAAAAAAAAGGTTACGACTTTTAACTTTTTCATCTGTACCTGTAATAATTTTTCGAAACCCAATAATTTATAATTTTATAATATTTATATCTTAAAAATTATAAACAACGAAATTATTTAAATATTTCCATAGAGAAAATTAATTAATTAATTTATTATTTCAAGCATGTATATTATCTAGACATAATTTTTTTTTTAAAGAAGAAGTACATAGTTGAAACATAGTTTAATACTTTCGATTTACCTTTTGTTCGAATATATAATATCTGATAGGTTGAAGTGGGGAAAACATTGCATATTAATATGGAAAATTTGGTGTATTGATAGTTATACTTACGTACCACTAGCAAGTCTTTTAAGCGTTGAACCACAATCACCATCGCCACATCCTCTATCCAGATTGTTGATAACAGTTTCCTTCTCAATTAACTGATGGCAGGCCCTCTCTAAACACTTTTCGAATAGAGACTGCATACGTGCATCTATTTCAATCCCAACTTGCTTTATATTACTTCTGGTTATTTTGTCCTGTGTAACTCTTCGTTTAGCCTTCAAGCGAACGCTATAAGCGCAACCCGGCCATTTTGGCGCATTGGTAGGACTATCCAGACAACTGATAAATGTATCTTTATAATGTTCTGGTAATTTGAGAAGAGTAATGTGGATTCCAGCACTGTTCAATGAAGTCATTAAAACGCCTGAATATATACGCTCAACATGGATGTTCATATTTTCTGCGAAAAGAATTTCAGAATCGTTATTTTTCTTGTAGAGAATAAGTAGCACATATACGCTGTATTCTTCAGAAAATCATTTTCGCACGAAAAATATTTCGCAAATTAAAATTCAATTAGAATTTCTCTTAGGATATTTTTTTATTAAAATCAATAAAGAGACACGACGTCTGTTAATCTCTCGATCATGATTTATTACTATTTGTGATACATTATTGTTTTATTACTTATTTATCTTTTAGTTCAAATTATTATTACTTATTACAAACCTGTTAATTTTTACTGTTTTATAACAGAATTTTAAATAAATTTATTAATATTTGTGTTTGCGCATGCGTAACAGAATATAATAAATTAATATTTTTATTTATAAAATATAACTATGAATATCTCTAAGGAAAAAATATTATCTATCACTTACCGAGCTGGTTCACCAAATCGTGAACAACAATCCCTTGTTCCAGTTGACTCAACGCTCCAAAATTATTAATAATCGCTGCAACGGTGTCTCCACTAACTAAAGACAATGAATCGCATAAATGTTTTAACATGAGCGAGACCATGTCACTGCATGATCGTAATTTCGTTTTTTCATATCCAGCTTCCCCATGAACTCCCATTCCACATTCTATTTCATCTTCGGCGATATTAAACATTGGAGGTTGACCTGTAATGTACATGTATAATTAATGTTAATTTCAATTTGATTGATTTATTAACGCTCATGAAAATATTTCGTACACGTACATTAACAATTACAATTTCATGCATCTATTATTAATATATGATTTATAATATAAAAATCTGTGTTTTCTTGGGTTTCTTTTTCTAATTGTGTATCCTTCTATTAATAACTAATAATTTAAACATTTATAATAGTAGTTATTAGTTGATATAAAACGTTTGTTTTCTATGAATGATATTCTGCGTATAAAATGCGAGGCATTGTAGCAAAGAAAGAATTTAATAACATTTTTAGTTTGTTTCTATTGGCATACATTTTCCAACACGTTGATTGCTGTGATAGACATAATGATGACTTGAAGCGAAATCACAATTCTAGGATTCTTATGATTTTGAGAATAAAATTAGTGGGACCGCCGTGGTACATAATACAACATATTCAGAAACAAATTTTGCATTGGAATACCAACCAGGTATAGAACACGCGGTCAATCCGATTGCATATGTAGCCATGTTTTTTAAAACGTTTTGTACAACGTCATAAATTTCTTCCAGAGGTAATCCCTTTTCAGCCAGTGCACCTGCTATTTTTATGACGAATAATAATCCAGTTAGTCCACGTTGACCGGCGACTCCTTGCTCCTTGATCGGTATACTACAGTCGTCATTTACAATGATCTCTGTCACCTAATATGTATATCGATTATGAACGGAAACGATCAAATTGTTTGGAAGTATCGTCATACAGAAATTCAGAAATTATTACAATAGACATACAACGAAAAAGACAGATGGCTAATAGATTAAGTTTTAGTTTTTTAATTTGAAAAATTGTCATTTGTCTCTATTTTTTAACAATTTACGAATTGTGCTCACCTTACCTTCACACCATTTTGTCTTGCTTTTTCAACTGCAATGCCAAAATTAAGGCAGTCGCCAGTGTAATTTGGAATAATCACTAAAATTCCAGCTAAAAGTATATATCTAGTATGTATTATTTATAATATAGTATTTTCAATATACTATTATGCAATATATTGTTAAATTGTCTTAAAAGGTACGTTTCAAATGAAGAAAATATGCTTCCGATTAAAAATTATATGAGTAAAAAATAAATTTAATTTCCTGTTAAATGAGTGTGGCTGCAACCAGTATCACGACGAAAAAAATAGTTTAGTTTCGATTTTTCGCGAATTTTAGCGACGCGACGGGATTTTCTAGGTATAGAAATATTTTCATTTCTATGTAAAAGACGTAATGGCATAAATCATCTTTATTCTGATTGGAAAGTGCAGTTTTTTTACCAGGGCTGTGCTGGGAAAGACGTTCAATACAAAAAGAAATGTGTTGCGATGGCGGTGCAGCAAATATGGAACCTGCTACCGAGGCGGTTAACATTCCATTTCCAACGAATCCTGAAAACGGATGGCAACGTTAAATAGAAGTAACTTGCGCACGACACGATGTTTGTAACTAAGAGTTTAAATAAATACACTTTTTACAGTTTTAAAGTAGCCCTTTACTTCAGCTTTTAGTTTCGCGTAATGAAACTAATGAGTTCGCATAACATGGCTATTTTTAATTGAATCGGCAATTATTTGCGTTATAAATACAGAGATTTTACATGTTACCTCATTTTTAAGAGATAGCTGTAAATATTTTATCATTTTTAGCACAACTGATAAACTTTGTTTCTATACGTTAAAATTTACAGAACTAACAATTTTCATTTGCACAATTATTTATTTAATCATATATGTGTTTACTGATAAGATAAATTAGGGGCCCGAATCGCGTATGGAGAACAACACTGAGGTCAGTTACCTCATAATTCTCTGATTGCGCGTTTACCGATACACAAGCCCCTAAAAAAATTGTGTGTCAACAAACAAATATTTTCAAAAGTATCAATCGTATTTTATAAAACGTAGTTACCTGCTGCAAAAGGCTCGTGCCCGCTTCCACCACCGCATATTAGAGACACTTTATCCTTTCTATCTTGGAGCTAAATCATATAATAACAGAGTTTATTAAACCTGTATTTATACGAAAACAAAGTGGAGAACAATCGTAATGCAAATAAACTTTTTCATTCAACCGGTCGATAGAACTTCAATGTTATACATACATTTGGCATTAAGAAGACTCTATGTGATTTTTCATAATCGAGTTGTGGATATGCATACGATAAACCAGAAAGAGCCTCGGTGACTGCATCATCGAACGAATTAACTAGGCTCTTCATGACACTGAATTGAATTAGAGCAGCACTTGCAATCGAACGATGGTCCACGAGATCGTGATGCGATGCACTGAGAACTGCGACCCTGAGGACCAGGGAAGATCTCAATTGAGAAGAGACCAAATGCTAATCTTTGTTTGAAGGTCACAAGTTATCGCGCACTTATGTAAGCATTTAATTATGCATTCGTTTGACCGCGTTAGAATAACGCATCAATAAAGTCGATCACGAGCACAACAAAAATGTTCTGTATCTACTGTATTCCCCTTCGGTAAACCTGGACCATCATCTCTGTATTTTCGGGGATAGTTCTGTATTTCAAGCATGTCGCCGACATTTTTTTAAGAAATACGGAACGTAAAAGTGTTCTGTATATTTTTTTCAGTCCCGTATTTACGGAACTCGATATTCTCTCGTTTGACGAAAGCGAAGAATCCGTTACGAGACTAAAACAAAGACTTTTCATTAGTTTCGTTAGTTTGTATTTTGTTATATCACAAAGACTATATTTTTGTTTTTTCGCAAACAATTCTCCGTTTTAAGATTTAGTTTCATAAAATGTTTTTTTTTCGTTCCTTACAATAAATAATGTATTGAATACTCTAATATGGGATATTTTTTGTTTTTTTTTTATGTAGATATACAATTTTGATGTTTTTCACATAGACTGTCAAGTTACAGCTCGTTTGTACAATTGGCAGGGAAGTGATCTTAGATGAAAAATAAAATAAAAATTAATTAATTTAATTAATTTAAAAATTAATGGGCATATAGTATTGAATAGATTATAGACTAACGATGTCTGTTCATGATCATCTGTTTTCACTTCTTGTGGAGGTAACATTTGTAGATAATGTAATTGCGTGTGATTTTAACTTGTACAATAGTATTTTTTGTAGTATAAAAAAAAGATTGGTCATTTATTGAATTCTATTTATTACAAAAGAGTTATTATTTACAAAAGTAATAACTATAAATACAGGGCCTTGCAAACTTTATTACGCATTCCTCACAGATCCTTTGACGATTTTTATATCATCCACTGGTCTGTCGTTCTTGTCTGTTTCCACTAAACCAATTCTCTTCACTATCGCCATACCAGAATGGATTCTACCTGTTAAAAAATTGTTGTTATATAGTATATACTACAGTGTAGTTGTGTTTAAAAATAAAAATATATGCAAGGTGTACCATCCAAATGTAAATCACTCGATCATGTCTTTCATCTGCGATTATTAGACTGCGAATTTTATGCATTTATGATAAAAAAGGATAAATAAAATGCAAAACAATAAAGATATTCAAAGGATTAAAAAATTTGTAATTATTAAAAAGAGAACTAAATGTCGCGATTATACAAAATATGTAATATCAAAAGTTAATTACACAGCAAGAATTGAAGAGTAACAATTGCCTTGGAGAGTAACCAAAAATCAATTAAAAATATAAAAATATTAATATTAATTGTGATATGCACTTGTAAAATCATACAAAAACCACAAAAAAAATCGTGCTTTGTCGCCTACAATTTTTTTTGTATTGTCATACTATAAAAGGTATTAAGTGACTACCTTTAAATGAGACATTTTGTATTTAAACATCAGTCACGAAACATACCAAAAATCGTGTGTTTTCCATCCAACCATTGTGTAGGTGCTAAAGTAATAAAAAATTGTGATCCATTTGTGTCTGGTCCAGAATTAGCCATAGACACTATTCCAGCACCTGAAACAATATTATACATACATAATTTTAAATCGTACGAAACGAATTAAATGTTTATAAATAGTTTATACATAATATCATATGTATAATAATTTGTAATTTCATTAATTTATAGTAAATACCTGTGTGTTTTAAGTCATCGTGTATTTCATCATCGAAACATTCGCCGTAAATAGACACACCGCCTTTCCCCGTTCCCGTGGGATCTCCACCTGAAATAACAAATAATATAACGATAAAATATAAACATAGGAAAAACATGTTTAATACTTATAGATTATGACCGAAATTTCAACAATGATTAAATATGTTCGACATATCTATGAAAATTGAACGAGATCAAACATTATCTTCATTATCATATAAAAAATGATAAATAAATAATTCTAACTTTTTCGTCGTTTTATGTGACAAAAACAGATTAATACAACCGAAACTATTATTAATACAGTTTTCTTTAGAAAAGAGATTAATAGAATAAAAAAAGTTATGGCAATATCGGCAACATAATAATACCTTGTATCATAAAATCTCTAATGACTCTATGAAACTTCGTCCCGTTGTAATATCCACGTCGTGTAAGTTCAGCAAAATTTCTACATGTAATTGGTACATGTTTCCAATAAAGTTCAATGACTAGTTCACCCATGCTGCAAAGAGTATTCATTAAAATTTTGGATCGAACGTAAAATTGCTGCGAAAACCAAAAAAAAACATACATTATTGAGATCCATTTTAAATAGTGATACATACCGCAAAACCTTGATTATTAATTTTCGAGAAAAATTCTTAGAAAAATCGGGAATTTAAAAGAAAATTCAACTGAAATAATCTCTTTTTACAATCCGGAGATTCTTGAAAGTTTTCGGAAGAGAATCGCGAGAAATCGATTAATGAATAATTCAAAAATTCCTGACTTTCGAGAAAGTAAAAATTTAGAAATACGTGATCGTTACATGCATTTATGTAAATACTTTATTTTAGCTTACTCATTTACTTCTTCTTCTAATTTTATAATAACATTTTGTGTCTACTTACGTTGTTTCGAGGGCTACAAACGGTGGTTGCCAGTGTTTGTCAGGGATTCCCGATATGTTCGCAAGGGCCATTGTTTATTAAAGATTGCGTTTCTTCTTGCGTTTTTATTTTTCTTCACCTAATAAAAAACGTTAATCATCGATTGAATAAAAGATTCATTAATGAAACATTAGACCAGCTTATTAACTATCTATATTATTGCTGTATCATTGCGATCGCGAAATTACTAAGCGCACAATGAGTTGGTAGCAAATAGTTTAAATTTAAGTTTAAGTATCAAAGATCTAATAAAATTCAATTTCAAGATACTTCGAGGAGAAATATACATATGTATACGAGTTATAGAATATAAATTAGAATGTCTACTAAAAAAGTATTCAATCGAACAAACTAATCATCTTCAGATAAACAAAATACAGTAAAATCTTGATCTAAGCCTGATCCTCGGGTCCGTGCTCCGATATAGATCGTGTAGATTCTACGTCATCGTGTCTCGGAGCACTAGTTTCTCAGACCAAAATTAAACTACTAAATACAGTTCAAATTATATCGTGTTTAGTGTCGTTTTAATAAGAAAAATGCTACAAATAAGTTGGTGAAATTCCTATAAAAAATTAATGAAAAAGAAAGAAATTTTGTAATCGGATTAGTAATGAGTGGTTCACACCGATATCCCCGACCCCATATCGTATTACGCAAAATGTTTACACTAATCGGCGACCGAGTCTGCTCGAGCTTCTTGACATTAACATTTTTCAAATGAGTCTTTAAAAGCTTATAGCGAAGACATAAGAGTATCTGATAAAAGTTATTTCAGTTGAGAAGAATATTTGTTTCAACACTTATTTTGCAATTGCTTAAACAAATTCGATGTTTTTGTGCAGTGGGCATATTGAAAAATTTAAAAAAAAATGAGGATATAGCCCCAAGTGTCCCCTTTGCGAATTCGTTTTAAAAATTGCGGATACTTTAAAATTGGCGAAATTTCATTGGGAAATGATGAAATAGGGTGTGATGAAAGTGTAGATTAAAGACTTAATGTTTCGTATAATATAAGAATGTCTAAAAAATGTTTTTCCATTGAAATAATATTTATTAGATACTGTTATGTTTTCACTATAAACTTCTAAAAAATTGTTTTCATCGATTTGTTAGTTCAGCCATTATAATTTAATGAAAAAAGATTAACACTTCATTTTTCGCGTTCTTAAAACCAAGAATTTTTAAAATTTCAAAAAACTACAGCATATTCAAATTTGAGCAAATTTCAAAACGGTACTGCGAAAAGTGTGCGATTTCGCGCGGAATGACCCTATAGTATTAAAATATTTATTCTTAATATACATGTGCAAATTTTCATATTTCCACATTGCAAAAACTTAAACACAAATATTTTTCGATACAAAACATAAAAAATATTATACAAATACAACAACTGTATTTAGTAATTCAAGAATAGAGCACTCTTGTTTACTAAATACATCATTTAGGTTAGTAAAACGAACTTTTGGTATCTTTTACCTTTCTATTAAAATATATATTGTTAAAACGGTTACTACAACTACAGACTAAGAGACTAAATACAAATATTGATAATTATAGTATCGTTTATTTTTAATATATTACAAATACAGGTTTTTAGTTCTATGACGTTTGGCGAATAAGGTTATATAGCAGCGTACACTAAATAAACTGAACATTTATTTAGTATAATTGCATTCTGATGATTATTTTGTAGAAATTTTTGAAGAATGTAAATTTAAAAAACTACATACTACATCATTTTGACATTACAATAAATATCACCATTTTCGTAAAATTCTAATCTTACTTTTTTATATAGTTCATACGTTGCCGTTAGTATTTTATGTTTTTACCAGTTTTTAAGCAGCCACAATGTTCGAATGTATCTATGACACTTTTATGCACTTTTTAATCGGCTAAATATAATGAACACAACAATGATAGGATTGAACAAAAACAATACACACTTGGTAAGCTGCAACCTGCAACTTACTGCACACGCTGCACGCTACCTGTACCCAGTCAGACGCATGACTGCATTGATCCCGGCCGCTGGAATTTAAACAGAATACAACATAAACAGAAATATAAGTATTTAAAATTTTTTTCCGTTCCTAATATATTTTTTAAGAACAAATAATATCAATATGTATATAAACTGTGTTTACATCAAATACATGTGTATTTAATATTTAAACATCCCGGGCTGTTCGTAAAATCTTAAAACTTCCGTGTATATAACTTCACATTGAAAACAAAACTGTGAAGAGTGTAAGTCAGTGTAAGTAATATTTTTGCTGAGACTATTATTAAGAATTAATGTGTGTTTTCGAATTATGTTCTTTTACATAGAATCTTATAACAATGTTGATAATAAATTTACGCAATTAAAATCAATAAAATAATATGAAAAAGATAAATAAATTTATAGGTAACCTATACGAGTCAGTAGTTTTTAGTTACGGAAAATTTGTAAATATTTTTTTTTTTTTCATTCCTTTTGAGGATTGAAACGTGTTACGTTAATTTAATATTATTCCATTAATCGAAATAGTCAAATATGCCTCCAAAAAAAAATCAAAATACTTCGAAAGGGAATAAATCCAAAACATCAGAAGGCAGTAATACGAAAGAAGAGAAAAAAGGAGGAACTGCAGTAAAAGTACGTAAAAATATGTATATAAACATATTTATTTATACTAAGCGTATATTAGATTACAATAAAAGTACTAAATTATTAATAAAGATCTTAATAAGACAGTTTTCCAAAGTATAGTTTTCCCAATGAAAGTTAAACACATTGTTTTTACTTTTAATTTACTTGATTCTTGTTCTTCTTAGCCTATTATTAGATCATTTAATCAATGATAATGTATTACTTTTTATTAATTTTAATGTATTTCATTTATTGCAAAGGTGAGACATATATTGTGCGAGAAGCAGTCTAAAATTTTGGAAGCTTTGGAGAAATTAAAAGCAGGACAAAAATTTAATGAAGTTGCAGCTACGTATAGCGAGGACAAAGCACGATCTGGGGTAAATATGTATAAGTCTTTTGTGTGGGCTACATATAAGCAAATATTATATTTACTACAATTTCATTATTTTATTTACATTACATTATTTATGTTAGGTATACTTGACTTGTAATTTAACTAATTTAAAAAATTGACATTTGTCTTGTATTTTTAAATAAAATGTTTGTTTGATAATATATGTATACAATATGTTTAATAATTTTTTTAGGGAGATCTTGGATGGATGACACGCGGATCAATGGTTGGTCCATTCCAAGAAGCTGCATTCGCACTACCTATTTCTTCGCTTAGTTCTCCAGTTTATACAGATCCACCAGTTAAAACAAAATTTGGTTATCACATTATAATGGTAGAAGGTAAAAAGTAGATAGTTTTAACTGTTAATACTTTGAATTGAATATTATTGATCATAATGTAAAAGTAATAATTTCTTTTTATAACAAGAACCATGTATGTATATATTTGTCTATGTAGTATGTACAATACATTTTACATGCTACTTATCCGTTATAATTAAATTCTACTATATTAGTATTCTACTATAATTCTACTATAGTAGTATTCTTATATACTACTATACTAAATATACTAAATTCAATTTTAAAACGGAAAAAATTATGAAAGGATAAGTACTCTTGGATTTTTTAAATAATCAGGTGGTCAAGGAGAAATGTAAATAGCCATAACATACGTTTGTATAAATATCCTTTATTTACTATCATTTACAATAAAGATTTTTACAAGATTGTAATGATATAAATATTTTAATTTCTAAGAATCTTACAACCAACATAAATAAAATACAGCTAATATTTTACACTGATGTAATACAATGGCAAATGATTTTTTACATAGGATAATAGAGGGAAGAAGATGCATGCAAACAGAAATCACCCATAAAACAATGTCTATTTAAATAATCTAAATACTAGAAACCAGAAAGATAGATCAATATAACCAATAGGGATGCAAGAATTTCTAGTATTATTTGTAAAGAAACTTTTAAGAAACCGCAGCATGCAGAAAATAAAATTTGTATTATAGTAATGCAATATTTATAGAGAGGTAAAGTAAAGGCAAATGAATGTTGATCATTAGAAGTTTCTAAAGTGTAACAGTTATGAAATAAATATGCCCTTATATCTTTCTTAACTGTTACTAAGAAAGATATTTTCCGAGAACTTTACTATACAGAGAATTGTACTATTATTTTCGATAATATACTTGTTAGAAATATTTGTAAAATTTGGCAATTGTGTCTTAAATAACATCAGTTATTCAATTCACGCTGAAGTCATTGCAGCTGCTCTCTTTTGTGTGTGGTGCTTATTTTAGAGACGAATATTTGGATTGGTGAAATGAACGTATTTTAACAAAGAGTCATTCTCCTCGCAAACCCATGGTTTTTTGTGATGGCAAGCAACATCGTGCCAGTTAACTCCGTCATTATAAAATTGATTAAGTACAGCCAAACAATTTTCTGGCGCGCCTCCTTGCTGAATAGGCTCACGATTATCGGGCTGAGGTTTTCCAATGCTAAAAAAAGCACAATTATTTCTGAAACTGACTGTTTATCAGCTCGCTAAATATTAAATTGCAATAAAATATTAATTTTACCCGCCAGTTTCGGACCAATCGTTTTGGGACCTATCAGTAGTTGGTGCAAGTTTTTGCAATTCAGCAGTCCAAAACCAGCCATTAATGTGAAGAGGCTGAAGATCAGGCCTATCGCAGCCTTTGAAATCACAAAGACGTCCGGATGTCCAAATGTATTTTACCTTATCTAAAACCGGTAATTATTATTGGTCTATCATGCAGTACTGTCATTGAAGTCGAAGAAATGTGAACTGTGTTAGTAATTACTTTGAACAATGCGGCTTTTGATGAATTCATTTTCACCAGAGGTTTCTAAAGATACGAGATCCATACACCTTTGTCTACAGAAATTTCTTCCTGCCAACCAATCTACTTCTTGACCATTTGTTCTCGGATCAGCCCATGAATAGTAATAACCCTTTCCATTAAAACGTTCATGAATAATCCCTGAAACATAAGTAAACTTATAAATATTTAAATTTAAATTACCAGAAAATTATTAAAAAATTAGTGAAATTTATTTTTTGAAATTTAACTTTTATAACTCCATTAACATAAACGATAAACTTTTTAAAATCTTGAAATGTTATAATTTTATCGAAAGTGATTAGAACGACTGAAATAGTTGGGTTTATTTAACATTTTTACAGTTAATCTATTATAAATGATATGTATTTTTGCACTCATAATCGTTATAATAATAAAATTAAAAGTATTATATGCAACGAAGGAATCATAAAAATTATTCTGTAGAAAGAAGTACGTTGGAATGACGTTACTTTGATTTTAAATGATTGATAGTGATTATAAAAATTCTTTCTTTCTACTCAATTAGCATTTATGTCTGTGCTAATGAACAGTCTAGGAACTATTTAACATAATTAACTGTTTTATGATCTTTTAGAGATTTATATGAATATCTCCACTTTATAATTTAAAGTCCACTTATAATTTATACAAACACTGAAAGGAGTATCACATGTTACCACGGACGGAAAAAAGAATTATTCGCATATTCCGACACGTTCTTATTATTTCTTTTATTCTATACTCTTATAATCCTTCATGATTAAACAACTGAAAATGCAAGAGACTTTTAGTAGTTTTTAAATATAAATAAATCACTATTTCGTTTTCTAGTAGACACCGTCATTTCAAGTTTAAATTACCTCTCTACAATATTGCTCTTGGTTCTTTCTCTCTGCTATCTATTTAATAGGAAATTTGCTCGATCCTATCCGTAATAACCGAACCAGTAATTTACGATTCGGTTAATACCTTACTTTCCCTAAAACGATTAAATATTTAAGGTACTTCCGTTATTTTTATTGACATTCCATCAAGATAAAGATTTTGTCCTCCAAGGTGAAAGTTACAAAATCAATGCCGCTTGTAAATTCAGATAGTACAGTCACGGTTTAAAGATTGACATCGTTCGGTGTATGTTAATTTGTACAAACTACTTTCCCAGAGAAAAAGAAAGAAAGTTTGTCACAGTTTGTATAGCATATTTAGGATGTCCCACCTAACACTGCAGGTCGTTTTCACCAGTTCATCGACAAAATATTTTCTTTCGCGTCACGTCGACTGTCAGGGCCTACTTACAGCTTACAAGTAATTTCGAAGCAATAACATTCAATAACCATGAACTTACTAATTGTTGGTATTACGTATTATTTTGTAACTTCGTATGAACGAAAGTGTATTGACGTAATAATCCAGTAACTGATGATGAATTAGTATGTTACATCGCGTAAAACGATAATACTTCCTTATTTTTTTATGCATACGTATTAGAGGATAAAAGAGATTTTAATTAATTTTCTTTAGCGTAATTTTCAATCTTACGCGAATTGGAGTAAGAGAATTTTCAATATGTGTGTATTAGTGTACAAATAAATATTTAACATATTTGATAATATAGCGCCACTGGACTTTAGAGTCATTTGGATTTAAGAAATAATGCAGCAAGTTCTGATTTTTTATAAATAATACAATTTTTAGTTCACTATGAAAAGTATAATTTTTTAAATCGAGAATACAACCGAGAAAAAAGTTCATTTTTCATGTATACGATTTCGACAAAATTTTTTTCTGTAAAACGTATTTTTTAATTTTCCATTACAAGCTCATATAAGAAAATTGTAAAGAGCAATCTTTATTATTTTCTTCGCAATTACGGTCAATTATAATTCACTTAACATTTTGTTACACGCCAACTTGTAAATTAATCCTGCTAACTTTTCAGAAAAACTCAGACGTTCGGTGCAATTTTTAAAAAATAATTCAGGTTTTTGTATGGAATCTCTTTTTTATTGACTCGTGTGTATATTTGTTATTAATTATATTTTTAAAGCTTGCACTTAAGTGTTTTGAAAACATTTTTCTGTTTGGTCTTATTTTAAGAGATGAATAAATTCAAGAGATGAAGCATGAAAAATATTGTTTATGAACATTATGCTTTCAATTTCATCAATAAATTTCAGCGACATATTTATTACGAAAAGTACCGATGTCAAGTTTTTGAAATCAATTACTGCAACTCTTACTTCTCAGTTTTTGTAATTAATGCTATTATTATTCTCAGCATAATTTTAATTAATTGAATAAGCAAATACGTCTTCCCTTTAATTCAAAGTGATACCACATGCTTCTAGTGTGTTTATACAAACAGATCATTTTTGTACTTACTTTGTGCGCAAAGAGCAGGAATCGGCGGTTCCAAAATCCTTCCGGTAGATTGAAACTGCGCCATCGACGCAGCAACAAGTGTTCCCAGGATAAGAAGTCGAAACATGTTTTCTTGTATGATCTACGCAAATAATAAACGTATAATAATATTTAAAACAATTCGAATTAAAAATTGCCGATACTATAACCGTATAGAACAAACTGTTTAATATAATTTAAAAACAACTATCTGAAACTAGCACAGAATTTTCTTAAATGTGTTCTTGTAAATAAAATTAAGGACCAGTGCTATCACAATATTATTTTCTTTTTATGTATTTCCAAGTTCTTTAGCATGTGTTAGTAGTATTATTTGTATAATAATATTTAATTAAATTTATAATATATCAATTATTGTTTGTAGTACGATAATAATATAAGAAAAACGAGAGCCACTTTGGAATCCTATGTATTTTGTAATACCAAATCGACGATGCTCACCTAAAGACGTTCTCCAAAGAACTGAGGCGCTTTCTTCCGAAGCATCCCTATATATACATATGTATGTATATAATACAACGGGGACATCGTGTCAGTGCTTTTACGATAGTATAAGCATTTTCGAGGAACACCCGAATAACTTCGTTTGCCCCTTGTCATTCGAACGATTTTCACCTTCTCTCCACATTTTATGGACTTCCGACAAAACGAAGACTATTCTCATTATCTCGATGCTATCTCCTATGAAATGGTTTCATCAAATGGTGACAGCCGTCCGATTTTAGAAATAATAATTTACAACAAATTTTTTAATGTAAAACAAAATTATATTTGTGAAGATAACGAAGTTTAAATAAGTCATTAATAAAATAATGTTACGAGTATAAAGATATTAATTATATTCGTCGATTTATTGCTTCGGAAACCAAATTAAAATGATATTTAAAAATAATAAAATTAATTTACATTGCTCTAATATTTAACAGAACCGATTTTTTATATTGTATGTGATCTTATATATTATTTATTTATAGCAATGCAATCTTAAATATTACTCACCGAAAGGCGTTTTAATTAAAGTTGTATGCAATTTTTCTTGTTTATAAATCAATAATAAATTGAAATTCTTTAATTAAATAATTAATGTTTGAAATAATTCGAGATTTCATTAAAATTTATCATTGCTTTAAAGCAAGAAATTTTATTATTACGAGCATTTTATTTACAATGTACAGATTAATCAACAATTGTTGTTACATATAGTATAACTAACCCCAAAAAAGTATTAATATTTATTCATTAGTAGAAATTAATAAAATGTATATTTTTACAATGAAAGTTTGATTTACTACTCGAAAAAAGAAAAATTTTTTTTGGGAGTTATTTTCACTTTCATTTTGATGTGTATGTTAGTATAGGATCATAGTTCGTAATTTGCATAATTAAAACACTACTTTGCATATAGAAATCATTAAGACTGACGTATACTCATAATCTTATTGAATTATATGTTAGAGAATTTCAAGAAAATGTACACTTTCGCTCAAACATCCCTAAAGTCCAAAATAAATCGCTATAATTTTGTGCTGAAAATTATATAACACACCGTTAATGTTTATGAACTTCCATAAATGGTATTAATCAGTATACTAAAAGTAATATTATGAGAAAGTTTAACGAGGCAATACTTTATAGATAGAAAGTAGTTACAAACTTAACAGACACACGTGTTCATATTTTTATACTCCAAAAAGTTCTACAAGTCAATTTATTATTTATTATTGGGTTCATTCATATTTCCAATACTCTTTTGCATTAGTAATCGAGAACGCTTCATGTACCGTTAGACATAATAATTTTAAAAGGTGATGTAGGTGACCTGGAAACCCAAAAAGGAAACCAAGTCGATTGGTCGAATACGATTTCTTTGGTTCATAAGTTTATTGATGAATTAATTTGAACACGTTTATTAAAACTCTATATATGTATTAATAATATATAGATATGTATAGATATTTCAAATATTGCACAGTAAATTTTAATGCATTACGAATGGGAATTTATAAGAAGATTAATTAAGGAACAAAAAATAATTTTTTCAATTGATATAAATATATAACCATTGTGTTACATAGTAGATATATTAATCTCTACGAACTTATTGTTTCAATATTTATATTTATATTTATATTTTGATAATTCATTTTGATTCAATATTGAATGAATACAAAATATTAAATGTAAACATATATACCAATAAATTATATCATAATTTTGTGTTTAATAACACAAATAAATCTTCCATAGTCTATCATCAACTATGCGAGGTCTATATATTTTTTCGATAAAAAAGAATAATAAACAGATTTTTTTTTTGTTTCGATTAAATATGTTACATACTAATTCGACGTCATATACTAAATATAAATCGTTAGTGAAATTGATATATGTATACATATATGTACACTAATTTATGTCAGATTATTTTCAGAACGACGAAATTGAATTTCTCGAAAGAGAACAATGTAAAATATTCAGCGAAATGGTGCTAGGAAAATAGGAAAGTTCTTTATTGTTATCATATAATGGTCTGGCGTAGAAGATGCGATTACCGGTCGGGGGAAAGTGTTCGTGAAATAAATGCAACCGCAACATCACAACATAATTTCTGTACTTTGATCAAAATAAACTAATTTGAAAAATTACACGTTACTTTATTAACTCCTAAAGAAAATAGATGAAACGGCGAATCGAAGTAATTTCATTTTCCAGTTGAGTAAAAGCTAAAGCACTGCTTCACTTTACTTCATTTAGTTTCATTTATATTAATTAAACAATATGTTATTTTTGCCTATCCTTTCGTTTACTTTAATAATGTTACTTATTTGTATTATTTAATGTTTTGAAAGCCAAAACCAATATGCTAGGACAGGTATAGTTTCATTTTCGAAATTACGTAAAAGGTAAAAATAAAGCGAATATATACCACAGGAAAAATCGAGAAAGTAAATACAAAAGTGAAAGAGAAGAGCAAATAGCTTTCGTTGACAGTCCGAAACGAAACGAAGGTTGCACCATAGTGACACCCTTTTAATAATTGAAACATGCCTTCCTCCACGTATGGCCAGGATGCACAATGATCGTTCTCCAAATTTATGTTTACCTATTTTTAGCAGCTATATCAAAACGCTAGTAATAATTCTGCAGTATTATCTATTTCGGCGTAATATTTATATATAATTACGTAGCGCTCATGTTTTTTGATAAAACTTTAGCCATTTTCAAATTAGGAAACAGAGTCATTTCAATTTCATAAAGATATACGATATAACTCAAAAAGCAAGCATTTAAATTTTTTTTAAGATACAAGTTAGGTATACCTAATATGTTAACATATTTGTAATGAAAATACTTTAATATCTTTTCTGTACTGATTCGTTAAAATAGTTCGTTTCAGAGTATCGAACACAAAAGATAAATAGTTTAATCAGAATAAGTGGACAAATAACTATTACATGTTTTATAATATATATACTTTTATAATTAAATTTATAATACATATGCTTTGGTTGAATACATTCTTGAGGTAAATACAACTTCATTCAAAATTTGAATGTTCCCGCGAAACATAGCTTTACTGCCGGCAACGGCGGGAAGTCTACTTTAAGGGGACTTCTGTTAAGTTATAGCAGAGTATTCCTCTCTGGTTATAGGAGAAGGACTCTCTGGTTCTGGTTATAAATGTATTAGATGTATCCTTAGACCAGGGCTAGGATTTAGTTGATCGCGACGGCCAGTTTTCGAGGGCTAAGTCTCCTTTACCCGGCTGCGCGTCTCGCTCCCCGCGGCGGCCATAGTTCTCGAGGCAGCTCAGGTTCGTACCGCATAGACAATATTCGTGGCGCATTAGGGCGACACCCGTATCAATAGGTTTCCACATTACCGTTGAGGTAGTCAATGCGTTTTTTTTTATCAGTGGTATCCCTAGTAGGCCTATTCCACTATGTCGCACAATAATTTCGGACAACAGCTGAAGAAAATCAATTAAAAAAATAAATTTAGATAAACTTTGAAAAAGTTTTTACTTTTACTGTCAAATTTTATTAAAGGCTGGAACAACTTGATTTTCGCGCACGTTTAGACGTGCTTGGCAAATTTCTAAACGAGTCGAACTCGATGAAACGCTTATCACCGAATGAAGAATATGTAAATGATTGTCGAAATCGCAGAATTCTTCGAAAATTAACTTACATGAAGGAAAGAAGGACCAAATGTTTGGTTCAGAATGCAATTGGGTTTTAAAAAGTAAAATGAATCTCTTTTCTTATAGCAAAGAACTGAACTAAACATTTCGCTGCAACGAGCCAGCGTACGTCACAATGCAAGGAAACATCAGTGTAAGCAACGTTATGCGTTTCCAGAAAACTTATAAATTTTCTTTGTGATAGAAGTTGCCACCTTTGAAGGCATTGATTGTTACCTTTCGCCGATATTTACATTGTAACACAGTTTTAAAAAAGCGCGATGCGAATCCTCAACGGTAATGTGGAAACCTATTGGTACGGGTGCCGCCCTAATGCGCCACGAATATCGTCTATGCTCCATGGTACGAGCCTGAGCTGCCTCGAGAACTAGGGCCGCCGCGGGGAGCGAGACGCGCGGCCGGGTAAAGGAGGCGTAGCCCTCGAAAACTGGCCGTCGCGATCAACTAAATCCTAGCCCTGCCTTAGACCATATGTATATATATACTTATATATACTTTAGTCTAGTAGTAGTATTGTAAAAAACAATATGTGTAGATTGGTTGCGGTAACACGTTACAAACAAGTGGCGGAAATTATGTTTTTCATTGGTCGTTATTGTAGGGAATTACATTGACACTTATACAAGAACCAATCAAATTGCTGAATGTGTAAGTATTCCCATTTTCCTAGCCTCGTACAACTCTCGCTATTTATACACGGTTCCCGTCATTAAACATGAATAGAAAGAAATAAAATATAATATAATAAAAAGCAAATTATACCATCACAATATGTATTGTCAGAGATTTCCTCTCTGATATTACCAGGTGTTACAAAAACTCTTTTCGTATCGATTCTCTGATTCCGACATTTTCAGAGAAACGATTCTCTAATTCCGAGAATCGATTCTCACATTTCGATTCTGACTCGAATAGAAAATCGATTCTTTGAGGTGAATCGAACATCTTTACCGTGCATGCATGTGTAAGTAACTAGTGCGTATATGTACTTACGTAGATACGTAGCAGCGCGGAGTAACAGTATACACTTTTCTAAACAAGCATAATGAAATAAATGAGTGCTTTTATTCCGATATAACATAATGGGAAGTCTAGCTCTAAATATTTCCTAAGAATCTAGCATCATTACCGACATATGTATTAAGACAAAATCCATTAAAATAATATTTTCTATGTGCACTGAAAAGCAGTTTATATTTTTATTGTGCAAAGAAACAACATGTCCGCTATCTTGTTTGGCGTCCGAATCAATTTTTTATTTATCACATATCGCAGTGTAAATGTGAGATGATGCGATGAAACCTTCAATTTTTGTGACAATGTACTGTACCGCGATACATACCCTCAGATTTTGTATGTGAACAATGACGGAGCCGGAACTTTGCCGGCTCTGCGCCGAGACCAAAGAAAATTTTATTGGAATTTATGATGCCGAAGGACAAAAATTAGCTATAGAAGCTAAAATAGCCAAGTGTTTGCAAATTCAGGTGAACATTCGTATTCTTCGAAAGTTTGTTTTTAATGTGATGAATTTGGTAATCTGAGAAATTCTGTCATTTTCATTTTTATTAAGTACAATTACTCAATTTTAGACAGACAGCGAATCTGTTTCTTCTTATTGGTTTATTATGTGCATACACTCCACCTTTTCGTAGGTATGTCATATTTGAGTGAATGCTTTTGCAGGTATTGATAACCGATGGATTGCCACTTACAGTGTGCATAGACTGTTGTATATTATTGAATCAGTGCAATGAATTTTTTGAGAAAACCAACCAAGCACAAACGTCTCTCAGGCAATTACTTATAAATACTAAGTCTGAACCACAGTCACTGGAAACAAACATAGATTATATTCAAAAACCAGATGCATTTCCAAAAGAGGAGGAAGAAACTGGAGACACAGTCACGGAATGTCAACTTTCGAATAATTACATTCACGATTCCAATGTTTCACAGAACTATTTCATTGAAGAAGCTAAAAGTATTAGTCAAAAAAAATATGAGGTTAAGGAATCAGAAAGCAATGCAAAAGAAAAAAAATGTAAAATACAAATGAAGAAAACGTCACCCAAACAAACAAAAAAAAAATTAAAACGGAAAAGTCAGAATGAAAAATTGGATGACACACACTTATATATAAATTCTGATATAGAAAAAGAACATAACAATATGAATGTAAAAACTAATGTTAAGATTCCAGATAATTATATGACAGGTAAAAATATTCTTAATTTGGGTCTATATTTGGGTTCTTGAATAATTTCCTCAGGAATATCCTGGAAATTTTCGAGAAGCCTTTGTAAATTAGATGAAAATGACTTGTGAAAAATCTATTCTTCATAAACCTAACGTTTTGAATCACACGAAATTTCCAAAATGTTTTCCAAAATATGCTTACACAAGAATTTGGTCTATTATTATATAATTTCCAAATTGATTTTAAAATGTATGTAAATTCTACAATACGTACTTACATTGATCAGAGTATGCTTTTATTGATATAGGTACAGATTCGGATTTGGAGATCATTGAATCGCATACATCAGAAGCGTTAAAATTTGGACATAAAAGAGGAGACAGCATGGATAGGTACCCTTGGCTTTGCACAGACTGTAATGATAAATTGCCAAGCTTAGAAGGTTTAGAGGTGCATCACGAGACTGTTCACAATCAACAAGCAAAATACATGTGTGTTTTATGCTGTAAAGTTTATGATAAATATTATGGTTTCCTTACTCATGTCAAACGACATAAAAATAAAGCAAAATTCAGGTAAATATAATTTTCTTTAACTAAAACACGTGACTACTTATTATTTTGTATAGCTTGTTAACATACAATACATTTTCATATATAATATATACGGTGCACATATGTACGCATGTATGTATGTATATATGTATGTATATGTATATATACTTAGTTGCGAAGATTGTGGGAAATCATTTGTACATAAAAAAGTATTAGATTCTCACAAAGCAATTCATAGTGAAGAACGGCCTCATGTATGTCAAACTTGTGGAAAGGCATTTAGACAACAAAGTGCTTTGTACATCCATAGTCGATGCCATTTACCGGATACAATGAAGAATAGATTTCCATGTGATCAATGTGACAAAAGGTAATTTCAAGTTAAAGATCATAATTTCCTATGTTTACAATTTCAAATGTAAATAAACCTCTTACATTATGTTTTTCGAATATTAAATGGTAAAACAACTTTTCCAGATTTTCAACAAAGCCAAACTTAGTTACACATAAACGAATTCATTCGGGCGTTAGGAATTTTACATGCGATCAATGTGGTAAAAGTTTTATTCAGAAAGGAAATTTGGAGGCACATTTTTTAACTCATTCAGCGGACAAGCCTTACAGTTGCACTCAATGTTCAAAAGCGTACGCGTATATTTTATAACAAAATATAAATATAGTTTGTGCGTTTTTTAATGTAAATATAATAACAGAGTCAAATACAACTTCTAGCTTTAAAACTCCATTACAATTGAAGAAACATGAAACAGTTCATACTGGAGCTAAGCCGCATCAGTGTGCTGTGTGTGGAAGAACTTTTAGAGAAAAAGGTACATTAAGAGAGCATCATAGAATACATACTGGAGCAATGCCATTTACATGCGAATTTTGTGGCAAATGTTTTCGCTTCAAAGGCATATTAACTGTAAGTTAATTGAATACTTTGATTCCTATTATGCAAGGGTGTTCGCGGCTATTACTAGCCATCGTTTTTCTTACAAATAATAAATATTAGAAACAAATGAATGAGGAGAAAGTAATACTGCTTTTTGCAAGTAGTGTAGTGGCAATAATTGTTTGTTTACACTACTTTTTTAAGAAATGAAGGTGACCTTCAATTTTCAAAATGAAATGCTATATATTTTTCTATATCGTATGAAAGTATGTGTCAAGTCAAATTCATTCGTATATGACACAATGACCTGCAAGGTCACAAATGGAAGAAACGCTCTTTGATGTCTTTCTAATATTTATTATTCGCAAGAAAAACGATGGCTAATAATATAATAGCCGCGAACACTCTGTATATGAAAAATTCATGTGATATACCACTAATAATTTATTTTAATGTTAGACTCATAGAAGACAACATACGGGCGAACGTCCATATAGTTGCCTTGAATGTCAACATCATTTCACAAATTGGCCAAACTATAATAAACATATGAAACGCAGGCATGGCATTAATACATCTCACACAAAACATTTGTCTCAACAATCTCAACAATCACAGCAACAATTACATCAACAGCAGCAACAATCAGAACAAACAGTTCAGTCAAATACATCTGAAGACCCTTTATCTGCTATATCCCATTCAGAGTCGTCAACAGTCCAAGTAAAAAATTATTCTCTTATCAAATACTCTATTTCATGCAAGGTGTCCAATTCTCATAAGTAAAGTATATATTGCTAAACTAGTTTCTTTAAATAGACATTACATATCTATGTTTATTATCATTATTTCGAAACATTTGTAAACTAAACCAGTGAATGATATTATACATATAATGAACACTACTTTAGAATCTGCAGCCTTCTAGCTTTTCCTAAAACTATCAAATTTTATTGAATATTAGTTTTAATTGAACACCTTGTATTATGTTTTATATCATATTTTTTATATTTTTTTTATTTTGAATGTTCATAGGTAATACAAGCTGTATCACATGCATCAGCATCTCAACCAATTGTTGTACAAACTATTCCAACTACAGCTATTCAAAATTTTCAATCCGACGTAACTGTTACTGCACCAGATGCTGTGTTTCGAGAAAGAAATGCGACATACTTTAATGCAGTGCCGGCTACATTGCAAAATTTTTTACCACCTAACTTACCATATAATTTTTATAATATATCTAATGTTACATACCGCGAATAATTTCATTCGACACTGAAAGGTTTATACTGTTATATAAACCAGTTATCAGTAACTATAAAACAAACTATAATTACTTAAATACGGATGTTTCGAATATATGCAATTTTGTTGAACTGAAAATGTGAATATGAACGTAATGAAACGGTAATAATTTATCCATATAAATTATTTAAATCATTTACTTTTAACAGTATAAAAATTATATGAACATACTTCTTTAATGTTAACATTATGCGATGAAAATGTTTTTGTTGTAGATAATAAGTGTACAAATGTTTTAACTATATCTTTCACTTTAATTACGAATATACTTTAGAAATAAATAGAAAATAGAACTCATGATCAAAATAATCCTGCTAACTATATAGTGGTATATAAAAGACTTTCAAACAAATACTGATACTGTTTTACTTTATTAACAAAGTAGATAACAACTTTCGTATTCTCGTGAGAACAATAAAAGTAATTTTTTAAAATAAATTATTAAGAATTTGTAACGTTACCTTGATTTATGTTTTTTATTATTTCTATTATTTTTTACAATTTGTAAATTTAAAAAAGTATTGATTAAAACCTCGTATTATTGTAATGTTAAAATTTTGGTAGGTTGCCACTTTTCTGTTTTTAAAGTACGAATTCTGGATAATTCACAAAACATTATCACAGTAATTTTTCCAAAATGAATTGTACTAAATACTTTTTACTGTATGAATTTAATTTCATCTAAATTTTTAATAGTTCTTGTTCAATGTACTATTATAAAATTATAATTTTATGTTTAAACCGAAGACAAAGTATAACTATTATTGAAATGAAATGTTGAAAAAGTTAGATATAGAATTTTTTAATAGTGTTTCCAACAGATACAGTGGCTTAAGTAAAGAAACTGCTAGTATTATGAGAAAATGATTTATTTCTTTAATAAGGATAGTAAGGACGCATAATTAATAAATAATAGTACTCTTTTAGTCTGATTTGATCATATGCTTCACCATGTAATATCATCAAATTATCTATAAATAAAACAATATTTTTATAATTTAACACTTATGATATGATATATTTTTTGAAATAGCTATTTATATTAATGATCATGTGTATAGCTAAATGAGCTTCAATTACATATCATGCTTTGTAACTTCAACTTTCTTATTATACAATAACATCGCAATATAATTTTAATTACTATAAAATTTTGGGTTTAATTTAATGATATTATTTGATCCAAAAATATAGCAATAAGTAATTACTCTAAAAAATTAAAATATTTTATATTTTGGGTATTAGTGGCAGACATGTATTTTTAAATTAATAGCAAGTAAGGGTATAGCCGGATAAGATGGTCAAAAATGCCCTTGAACCGAATAATATCGGGAATGCGCCATTCGATAGGACATCAAAAAAAAGCATACTGTGCAAAATTTTAACCCTGTATCTCAATCGGGAGGGTAGTTATGGGGTAAAATTGAAAAATCAGTTTTTGGCCTATTTTCCCTAGTTAACGATGTTAAAAAATTCTGAAAAAAATCTGAGACATGTCAAGCATCCGAATACATACTTTGCAATTGGTTTTAGATTTTTAAATTGAAAACCCTGCTTGTAAAAATAGGTTCAGGTAAAACCTATCGATGTTACATTGAATATGTACCTATCACAAGCGGATGTTCTGGTATTAAACGGCATTGTTGCAAATGTGCGAATGGCATCCGTCTCCTCGATTGTTGCTGGTACGTAGCAGCAATTATTTATTACATTTCTCATGCTCGATACATTTCACGAATTGTAAAACCCGCAGAGATATTGAGTAAGATCTTTAATCAAGAAGAAATGTCACCGGTCATCAATGATGATAGCGACGAAGACTGAGGACAGTATTGAAGACTGAAGACATCACACGAGATATTTATTTCCATCCGTCAACGATTATTACTATAAGTGCTTTTAAAATTAATCAATTGCTCCGAAATTATTTTTTWACRTATYTWACCTCAAAATATTTTTTAAATATTTAAATATTGGTTCTAAAAATATTCTATAAAAGTATCATTGATTATTACATAGTTAGAAATAAAAAAAAAAGAATTAAAAAAGAAAAAAAAGTAGTTACATGACGAGACGCGAACCTAGTATATGCAGGTTGACAGACAAGCGCCTACCGCGCTGACCCAACCGGGCTGTTGGAAACACAGTCAATATTTTCAGATGTTATGCGCTGATGCAGTAGAATACTAATCAAGTTAATTCCATTGTTTAATTATTTTTGTGAAATGTTAAAGGTTTATCAGTGTCTAATAGGTTTACCAATTAAATAAAACGTAACAATTTGAAGGTGAACAAGGTTTTTCGCGGAAAAAAACGTCGAAAAAATCGGTTTTCATTTTTTTTGACAATGACGCACCTGGAGGAAAAATATGAAAAAATTCATGAATGATACTTATAATAATATGTCGGTATTGCAAAAAAAATTGGAGGTGTCAACCTAGAACCTCCATGTGAAATCTGCATTTTTTCGATTTTTTTGAGGTTTTTGATTTTTTACAAGCAGGGTTTTCAATTTAAAAATCTAAAACCAATTGCAAAGTATGTATTCGGATGCTTGACATGTCTCAGATTTTTTTCAGAATTTTTTAACATCGTTAACTAGGGAAAATAGGCCAAAAACTGATTTTTCAATTTTACCCCATAACTACCCTCCCGATTGAGATACAGGGTTAAAATTTTGCACAGTATGCTTTTTTTTGATGTCCTATCGAATGGCGCATTCCCGATATTATTCGGTTCAAGGGCATTTTTGACCATCTTATCCGGCTATACCCTTTGGTTGAGTTTCATGCAAATTAAATTTGTCTACCTATATACATTTTGTTAATTTTTGTAGGTCATCAAGAAATAAAAAATTTTAGTCTAATCTTAGGTGTCTGTTAAGTTAATATTACTGGTTTGTGTATACCACATGATTTACGCAAACGAATTATAAGAAAAATCTACTGTGAACTAATAAGTGAAAATGAAAAACTTTTATGCCTATAATTAATTCATGAAATCGTGATGTATACAACACTTCCAATGAATCGTTCACAGTTTAATTGCAACAATCGACAAAAATATATATATGGTATCTAAATATGATAATCAATCATTTTTAATATTAATTATTACATACAATTAAGTTTATATAACAACTTAATTTTATGCTATTTTATTACTAAATAAATTAAAGTACATTTATAATAGAACATATTTCTATTAAGGTTTACTAGATGCAAGCTCCTTAATGCGTGTAAGTATATCATCAGACTTTAAGTTTTGTAGAGGTACACACTGCTCTTTTCCGTATTCTGAAATACGTTATGGACATATTAATATAAGAGTTAATTATTGAATATGACTATAGATTATATAAAATGTTTGTCTATATCATTTACCATATCGTGCATATAAAAACGGTTCAGTTGCAGAACATTCTCTAATTAAAATTGGAAACTGTGGATTACTTCTTTTAAGAGGTACATACTGCTGTTGGATAAAATCTCTGAAAAAATAGGTTAGGATTTAAACACCATAATTATCGATAAATATTGTATTTTTTAATTATTCTAATGGCACAATTAGAAATAATATGATTACCTAACACCTTGACTACTCGTAGATGTTTGACACAAAAGAATTCGTAACTCTTTTAAATATGGACCAAGTTTAACGGCAGCCATTTTTTATTACTATACAGT
This sequence comes from Lasioglossum leucozonium, assembly GCA_028454225.1. Classification (NCBI taxonomy): domain Eukaryota; kingdom Metazoa; phylum Arthropoda; class Insecta; order Hymenoptera; family Halictidae; genus Lasioglossum; species Lasioglossum leucozonium. The sequence continues at coordinate 14,533,673 of CM052205.1, read as the reverse complement.
GCGTGCGTACAGGTGCGTACTGAGAAGACAGAATTGCAGAATTGCAGAATGCTATTTATGAAATTTATGTATGCAATTTAAAGTTTTCAAAATTACTTGTATTTTCATAAACTTTAATATTTTTTACAATGTTCTAAGCATTATGTAAATAATTTGAATCATTTGTTAAATGTAATTATTAATTGTAAATCATAGTGTATTTTTCCTACGGCACTTAACATAAAATAGAGTATACATATATTATGGAATAAACGAATTCAATTAAAATGAATTAGTTAAATTAGAAAATCGAAATTGTAGAAATCGAGGTCTCAGTTTGAATCTTTTTGGTGTGTCTGGTTGGTACTGACTTTGACAATTGGCGTGAGCACTTTCATTTTCTCTATTCTCTGATGATATCAGCACAACCTACTAGAGTAGGTTGTGATATCAGAGATGATCAGAGAGCATAGCCTGGCATAGCCTACCTACTCTACATATATAGTACCAGATAGTACTAGCCGTGCTGAACAACGTGGTAACATCGCTATGTTTGAGGATCGGGAGTTCTATTTTCAATAATGGGAGCCTTGTATTTGAGTTTATAATTAACGCTTTTCTTCACAGAAAATTATGTTAAAATATACAAATCTTGATTAATTATGTATAAGCAATATATAAATATTATAATATATAATATGATAAGTAAAAGTGATATTAAAGTATACTAATATTTATAAATTTGGTATACATTTTGTGGACTCTCGGAACAGTTCGGTGTTGTGATACATAATATTTGAAATATTTACAGTGGTTTCAAGAAAAAGTAAGTATCTTCTCTGAATTATGTGAAATTAGAAAAGCTGTGGTGGCTAGTGTTTTTGCCAAATCAAATGTTTTGGTGGCACTGGTTTTCAGTACTCCAACCACAGAATTACCGCTGATAGGTATATATACAGAGAGGATACTCGCATCGTATGATTGCAGGCTATGATTGATATGGGCTCGAGCATGGATATAGGCAGACGTGGCTGACTGGGTATATATCAGTGGGGATTACCCTGATGGTATATGTTTTTCAATATAAATCCACTGCTCCCGAATAGAACAGTTCACAATTTCCTCGAGGCAGACATGGCTGATTGGGTATATATCAGTGGGGATTACCCTGATGGTATATGTTTTTCAATATAAATCCACTGCTTCCGAATACAACAGTTCACAATTTCCTCTCTGGCATCAAGTATAGTCTGTCATAACTTGTACTAAATAATTATGTCCTTAAATCAGGAAAATTTGCTAAAAGAAGTTTTAAAACTTGACTATGTTCAAGAATTAAAAGTTACTGTTAAATATTCATTCACGTATGGATCTCTAATTGGATTAGCCACAGCAATTTCTGCACTTGCTCTTGGACCTAGAGGACTTGTATTAGGTAATTTTGTTGTATTTAGGGAGTTGTATTTAGCATTAATTTAAGCAATCTATAATATAAATTGTAAATAATGGTTTTTGTAGGTGGTGTAGCGAGCAGTATTATAACTGGTTATGTAGCACATGGACAATTTAAGTCTGTTCCAGACATAGTTTTAAACGAAATGACTCCAGCACAGAGGAATAAATTATGTAACAAACTGTTTGGTTTCATTAACACGCAAAATGTAAAGACTCTTAGAGAGTTCATCTCTGCAATAACTACTGAACAAGAATTTATGCATGCCATAATACAAATTTTAACAATGTTTTTATATACTGAGATGCAATACGAGGTGCACATGTAATATTGTATACAATGTAAATTACGTCCATTTGTATAGACCTCTCTTAATTTCTGGGTAAGCTTAAATTAAAAAAAAGTTTTATTATGCATTTAGTATTATTAAGATTCCCATAAAATTGTAATTCTTAATTTAAAGTTGAAGTCCAGAGATTGTGGCAGCCATTTAAAACAATTAATATTGTGATCAGATAAAAATGACATAATAACACATGTGGTATGATCTGGATCGTTATTGGTTTGATAGACCCAATCATTTCCTATGGATCTTTCTGCATATGGCATCCCAAACAAGTACCGATTTACCTCCTCTTTTCACGGTTGATTTTATATAACTTTTTTGGTACTTCTCACCAATGCAATGCTCAACATAAGTTTGCCATTGGATTCGTATCTATTAAATTTTGATAAATAATGAATAATGGGAGGAATATTATTGTAATTAAATTAATTATAATAAGTAAAAGTAGCAATAGTAGCAATACTACTTTTTCTTTAAATTTTTAAACTACATCAAATAGAACCCATTTGCTATGACAAATTATTGGAAATATCTGAAAAGCAGTAATTAATTTTAGGGGATGCACCCTGTATACTTTATTTGTGTATTTTTTGTACACTTTATTTATATATATTACACATAATATATGTTACTTGTACATTTATTCAATGTTTTTCCGAGGGTACAAGTTAATTTATGGTAAATATACTCTAGGATAACGTTAGTTCTGTTTTATGCCCACGCACATCGCTCACACTATTATTTTGTTACATGTCATTATTGTTAAACATGAAATTCAAAAACTTTTCAATTATTTAGTTAAACCTCGAGGAAAAAATTGATTTTTTAAACTAGTAAACAATTTCTTTTATTGCCAACTCGTGTTGCTTCAAGTACCTACGTTACGATAAAAATAAAAATTGAGGCAAACAATTATTAGCGGTAGATTCAACGGACGGCTCCAAAAACTTTCAAGCGGTATCGGACGGTGTATTCCAAAAATATTTTTAGCTTCCATTCAAGTTTTATGCAATCGACATTACTTTAAAAGAAAACTTTTTGAAAAATATACAGATCATAATACACTTTTACTTGTTTCATAGGATTACCATACTTGATTAAGAATTAGGTAAAGTATTTATACAGGGTGAGACACTAACTATTGCCATCTACAACAACTCCAAAAGTATGGTAGTAGTAGAAAAGTTTTCATTATAAAAGTTGTAGTGTGTAACGTGATAACGATGAAAGATACCACTCAATCCGTGATAAAATTGCAGTATTGCATTGATACTAATAACAATCTTTTGTCATAAATGATCTTTGCTGACCTTGAAAGACCATAATATTGCACCTCGTTCGATTTGTCTCAATAGCCGCTATCAGAAAACAGGTACCAAAACATAACATTCTACTTAAAAAACAAAAGTGACCTTCACATCTCTGAAGCGACTCCACCTAGCAACAAAAGACTAACTACTATTATCATACTTTCGGAGTTATTATAAATGGCAATAGTTAGTGTCTCACCCTGTATATCATTATGAGCAATTTCAAAAATTGGCAATATACTGTTTCAAGAAATGATCAATTAAAGTAGTGTACACATAAGATAGAATTAACAAAAATGAATGCAACTTTTGTCTAAGAAATTTTTGGAACCTATTACTCTTTGCGTTTATAATATGTTTATATTGATCCTAGAATTATATATTATAAAAATACAAGCAATTTTTGTTAATATCATCTTATGTTGAGCAAGCTTTATTACAATATCTTAATTCATTTATTTTATAGATACAGAAGTTTCTTTTTAATTTATGTTTTAAAATGAAATACATTTGTATGATTTTGACCTTTTGAGTTTATTTTACAACACTTTGAAATATCTCTATCCATTTTGTTAAAAATGCAAACAGTTCACAATAAACAGCATATATGTTGAGAAAATATTCTGTTATATTAAAGTTTATAGTATACTTCTATTATATCTATTATATTATATACATATTCTTAATATTTATTATTTTGTACTAATATGAGAATAACTAAATTATTAATCATATTTGCTTAAATAGATACCATTCTATAATTTTCTATAAGTAGAAATATAAATTTAAGAAATGTACATTTTCAACAGTTTTAATTCTAAAAAACAGAGTCTAGAATCTAATATAATTTTATTTACATGTCAATAAAAGTAGATTTTATATTATGTTCATATAAACATTAAATAAATAATAAGTCTAATATCTATTTCAAATTTTGAATAAAATTTACAAACATTAATTTTACAAGTCACGGATTCCAATTAATTTGAACAAATTTTAATGTATAAATTATAGATATTGTCTATATTATTGATACAATTCGCATTTCTTTTGTTATTCAAATCTTTTTTCTCCAGTATTTATAAATGTATTGTAAATAGAATTCCACCAGTAATATCATGTAATGCACACTTAAATACAGGTAATATTTAAAAAAAAAGGAATACAAAACCACGTATCTACAAAGTACATTTACAATTTTATAGACACATAAATACTCATGTCTTACTAAACATAAGTATTAATAACACAAAAACTATAAATAATTATAAGTAAAATTAAAAATATTTATCACATCATTGAAAATTAAATTACATAATGATTTTAAATATGTATAATATTTTACAATGGTTTATACTATTCTACAATTTCTTATAGAATCAAAAATTCGTTGTTAAATTTGAAATCATTCACAACAGTGGTGAGGCGTGTGTATGTATAATTACTTATGTATATCTTCAACTAAAAATATTATTATTCAACAATAATATAAAATAAAAATTCATCCAAAAAGCCATGTTTTACAAAATTGTTCTATGTTAAATATAATACGTTTTAAATATATTAATATATAAAATTCAATATACCCACATTTAATAAATATATTCATTAAAGTGGAAAATATATAAAGCATTCGTTCACTACAAATAAACTCGTCGATTAGAAAAAAAAGCTAATTATCTCTCTTAGTGATATATAATTTTGTAAGAAAAATGACACATGGGCATATTTTTTCTAATACTTAATCGATTGTAGTTATCTTAAAAATAATATCTCTATTATAGGCTTGTTTTGAAGAAAAGATAACAGTCTTAACAATTGTTGTATTTTTATCATTTTAGGCTCCTCGCGTGTAGGTAATAGAAGTGAAATGAATAACTATAATGATCGTCAATTTATTGCAAGCAATATAATCACAATATTATTAGCTAAGAGAGATCTTTTTAATGATAAAATTAAAATTTTTTAAAATATTAAAAAAAAATGAGTATTTTTTAATAATAAAAATTGTATTTTTAATAATAAAACAGATAATTAAAGAATCTATTTGTAGTGAACAGGGAGGCAAATAGTCAAATAATACTTGCTATACTATGTCTTCCTCGTCAATTTGAAATTTTTCATATCAAGTACTCTTTATAGACTGCTAAAATCTTTTGTTTTTGATCCTAAATATTTCAGATACATAGTTATAAGATGTATGGCACAACATATATTTTGATATAGAGTTACTTTTCTGCAACACTACAAGCATACTTGTCTATGCAGGTATTAAAAAACGAAAAAAGTATAGTACACATATGTACAAGTTGAGTACAAAATGAAACTAATGATTAAAACATAGAAGAGTATTAAAATATAAAATATAATAGAAAATTATGTTACAAATAAAAAATGGAATAAAATATTTTACTTTTACACTGTAAATAAATTTATTTATACTTACACAAACTTAGTTTTCTAAACTTTTTAAAATGGCATAATATAGATAATTTATGAGTGATAAAAATATATTTATTATTTTGTAATATAATTATAGATTAAAAACCATAACTTTTTATTTCAATAGTCGATAGATTATTCTGAAATTATAAAGATCAAGTTTTAGTATATTTGTTGTACAACATTGTAAGTACTAATATACCTAACCTATATCGTATTAAGTACATACCTTATATTAAAAACGACATTTGACAATGTCATTTGAATTGTCACACATCAATTTGTATATCACTGTCTTCAGCTTCACTTTCAGTACTAATCATAGCATCTTCTCCTACTAACAAGGCGGCAGGTAGATTTTGTGGTACATTATCGATATCTAATCTTGGAGTTGAATAAACATTTAATACTTGAATTGTTGTTGGAGAAGTTGAAAGGCATTGTGGTACTGATCCTAACGGATCTGAATTTAATGTATCGCAGTCCAAAGGAGCTGACAGTTGTAACTGTAAATTATGTAACTCAGGTATATGTGGCCGAATCTACAATGATATAAGTAATAAATGCTTTAGGAACTGTGTAAATTCATTTATACTAATTATTGAAAATTTGATATATTACCTTTAATCCGTCTGCTGTGTGAGGATTTCTACAACCTCTGCATCTACACTCGACGCAAGGCTTACTTTCGACATAACAGGGACACCGTTGACCACAACAAGTTAGTTTTCCAGGTATTGCTGTAGCATTGCCGCATCTACATCCTTTTCTCTTACTTCGAGCAGAACTCGACCTTGGTTTCTTAAAGCCAGATGACTGCTCAAAATGAAACCAGTTCTATTACTGTTAATTATTATAGAATGTTGACATAAAAATAAGAATTGTAGACTAATACAGATGTAAGTAATATCTGGTAAATACATACTACATATATTGTATTGTATAATGAAAATGACATATAATCTCTCATCTGCATTAATCTTAGTATGGGACCTATTAAAATATATTATATGTAAAATTTATTTAAATCTAATGTTAGTAATGAAATGTGTTAAATATTAATTAAATCGTATAAATTACTAAAGATTGTTAAGTGATTAATGAAGATGTGTATAATTTAGCGTTTAAATAAAAGTTATAGTGCACTGTAAATATCCTGTAAGGCATAAGATTAATCGAATATCTATTGAAATTACTTTGCTGCCTTTTGAAGATTTTTTCTGAGAAGGGGTCCCATATTTAAGGTGGGAAGATGGAATACATTTTACCCCTCCTACAGAGCTGTGTTGACTTCCATCCATATCCTGCTGTCCCACTTCCGTATCTTCCGTAGCAGCTGCTTTCCGTTTTATTGTTATTTTGTTACCAGATCCAGCATACATCACAGAGTATATTGAAGATCCATTTGATACAGTACGAATAGCAGGTGATTCTATGCAATATATAAATGAATTGCATACATTAACAAGTTTCCATTGTTTTTTCTTCTTTTTTTTACAAATTATTAATATATTTCAAAATAAATATATAATTCTTTAATAATAGTTGTCAAGTGAAATAAAGAAACTAAAGAAAGAAAAAAGAAATTTCTTTAATAAAGTGTTCAATATATTATCCACACAGAAAAAAATTAAATTAAATTAATCTACAGAAATAAGAAAGTTATGAGTAAAGCAAGATCACAAATGAAATCATATTTTGATTACCAAGATAAGTGATCAAAAAAGGTGGAGAAACTGAAACCTTATTTACAGCTGTACAAAACATTTTCATTAATATAATTAGTTTCTGATCAAAAGTTTTGATATATTTGAAGAATACTATACATGTATTTCGTCCGTTTGATTGCTCCTTAGCTGATACTTAAGATCTGTTTCTCTCTCTCATATTATTTATTTCAAAACATCAACTATTCTCCGAACATTTATTTCACACATATTTCAATTTCAGAGACTTCTAACTTGCTTCTATTGATCATGTGTGGTAGGAGAGATTGTTTCTAGTTATGCGAAACTAAAGTCTATAAATATTTTTGAAAAAATTAGAAAATTTAGATTAATACTTTTTACAAAATATCCGATTTCATTCAAAAGTGAAAAAGTTATTCTATTTTGAAGTTCTTCTTATCCTTCTTAGTAAATATTATATATGTATACAAAGTTTTAACAGCCTTTGAAATAATAAAGAAATTCTTCTGTAATCGTTCTTTTTTTTTTAATTTAACAGCAATGTGTTTCTTTCTATATATGTATATTCTAAAATTTGGCAATATTCTTTAAGGTATAAAATTATTACACAATGTTATACAGGATGTTAGAAAATTCAGAATTAGTAGAATGCAGTAGAAATTTAACTCCTTAAGTGATCCATGAAAACCAAAGAAGTTATCTAAAAAGTTGACATTACTGATAAATAATAGCTTTTTATTAAAAAAAAAAAAACAGGTAATAATGTATAATGCATAGAATAGGTAATGTATAAAATAGATAATGTATAGAACAAGTAATAATGTATAGAATATACGAATATCGCTTATTACATTCTTAGGTATTAAAAATTTGCTTGTTTGAATTATATGAGCCTGTGACTGTACATTTTGTTACTAGGAGGTTCGCTCAGCCTATAACGGTTTTGTTTGAAGTTCTTAATAATTATAAACTACCAGTAACATCACAGAGCTAGCTCTCTGTTTTTCATGCATTACACGACTATCTATGATCTTCCTAACATGATGTACACCTATTAATATCGGTCAACATAGAGGTTTCAATATAAACTACGACACCTAGTTGGAGAAAATTAACTATTATACATATCAATTAGTACTGTATTGGTTAACTATTTCATCTTTAACCATTTCTAAATGGAAGATTATAAATTTAAACTTGTCTTTTAGAAAGTTGGAAAGAACATCCATATAAACAAAATTGTTTTATTTAGTAAATTTTCATTGTTCAACTTGTTCCTGATACTATAAATAAATAAGCCATTCATACGTTACATTTTAAATATAATTTGTGCTGATGATTACAATTATTGATTTTAACTACAAATATGTTTATATACCTGTTTATACTCTAGATTTAAATTTAATCATTTTAACATCCTTTTTTATGATCTTATTAAGTCACATTATATTTTCGTAATATAAAATAAAATATTAAAATATAGAAAGTAAACATACATTACTCCATTAAATGGTAATAAATTAAAAAAAATTATCATAAGAAAGTTTAATTCCTTTATTATTATGTCTATGTTTTTGAATATTATAAATGTTCGTATAGCTTTCTCTTTACATATTACATTTTGTATGAATAAAGTTATAATATAAATAATGAGAATTCATTTATTTATTAATAAAGAAGCAATATACTATACCAGATATACTTTGTGATATTGTTTCAGAACTTTGTATTGTGTTTCCTTGGGTCTGGGTTGAAGTTGTACTTGTGTAAACACATGGTAAAATACTATACGCAGACTTTGACAAACCAGCTGTACTTTTAAATTCATCTTTGAAGCCAGAACCTTCTTGTATAAGTTCCATAAGACTGGTAACACCAATAGCTGATGCACTATTGCCTGTTTTATTGGAAGACACTGAAAGTATTAAACTTCGATAAATGTTTGTGTTTGTCAAGTATTCACACAGTTTTTTATAACACTGTAACAATATTCGTAATTGGACATTTTCGACATATTTGTCATAGTCCTTGCACCAACCACACGAAGGTTTAAGTTTTTTACGTCCACCCCTACACCCACGACACACATGATGTTGACAATTAGTTTCAGTCGGCGTATGAGGTTCAATTAATAAATTTGAACACACGGTACAACTAAGGCTTTGTCGCAAATAAGGAACTAGCCTATATAGATCTGTCCATGAATTTGGATCATCAGCGTCTGCTTGTAAAACTAACCGACACGTCGATACGTACAGACTCGTGGCGTTCATTTTTTTCGAAATTTTCCACGAGCAATACGTATTATTACACCGGGAACTTAACTAAACAAAGCAACACGACATTGTCAATACACACAAACAAAACATCAGCCATATTTAATTTTCTATCGTTTACATTCATAGGGGGCTCTTTGAAAGTACTTCGATTATTAGCAATAAACAGATAGGAAAATTCTATGGTGAAAAGATCTACACGCCATCTAAGAATATATTTGTATAACCTCAGAATCCTGTACATCCAATACGCATGCGTACACATGTTTGTATACTATGAACACAGTTTAGAATTACTTCTATCAGAGAGTATACTCTCTGTAGAGTATATACTCTCTGCTTATATGAATCACTATATACAGGGTGAATTCGATAAAGCAGGGCACCTAAATATCACCCTTAGTTTTCGTTATACAAAATAACTTCGTAGGACAAAGTTACACTGTTTGAAGGGCCACATATAACGGTGTAAGGGAAAAAAATTTCAAGGTCATTTTTATGAGACTTCAAGGTTATCGATGTTTTTTTAAATGGAATGATATATTTTCGTTAACGTAATGTTGTAGCTGACAAAATAATAAATTCATGCATGTAACACAATATGACCTTCAAATGACCTTCAACCCAGAAAAATGGTATAAATAAAATTCAACGTGTAAGATTCATTTGATGTATTTCTGTTACGCCAAATGTTCAAAAATACATCCCTTGAGCTCTTGATGAATTGATAGGTGAAAGGTGTGAAATTTCTGTTCCTGGAGTATTTGCACTACACATTTTTGACTAATGCCACTTCCTCGTGCGATTTGCCTCGTACTAGCATGAGGATTTGTATTCCTTGAGCTGCTATACATTCAAATGTATCGCAATACTCAAGATAATAACAGATTCGGTGTTGACAGGAGGACAATTATGATATACCTTCACCTATACGTTCGTACAGAATCGTGTTTATCCACTACTAATTACTCAGAAGACCTTCTTGCTATCAGATTTCCACAGTTTCTAAGATTTCTCGATCAGTTTATCGATGAACGTTTCACAATGCGTTACTTGAAGGAAGATAAGATTAATATGATTTTCATTTATGGAGAAAGTCGACAGTGTTTAAGAGAAGCCGTGCAGTTGTATAAGGACCGATTTCCTAATCGTAATTGTCCATCAGTTTCCGCTTACTCCAATTTGATAAATAAATTTCGTGAAACTGGTAGTGTCGAAAATAAAAAACGTACAAAGGTAAGGACTGTAAGGAATGAAGCAAACACAATTAATGTTCTGACAGCAGTGAATACAAACCCTCATGCTAGTACGAGGCAAATCGCACGAGGAAGTGGCATTAGTCAAAAATGTTTAGTGCAAATACTCCAGGAACAGAAATTTCACCCCTTTCACCTATCAATTCATCAAGAACTTCATCAAGAGCTCAAGGTATGTATTTTTGAACATTTGGCGTAACAGAAATACATCAAATGAATCTTACACGTTGAATTTTATTTATACCATTTTTCTGGGTTGAAAGTCATATTGTATTAAATGCATGAATTCGTTATTTTGTCAGCTACAACATTACTTTAACGAAAATATATCATTCCATTTAAAAAAACATCGATAACCTTGAAATCTCATAAAAATGACCTTGAAATTTTTTTTCCCTTACACCGTTATATGTGGCCCTTCAAGCAGTGTAACTTTGTCCTACGAAGTTTTTTTGTACAACGAAAAGTAACGGAGATATTTAGGTGTCCTGCTTTATCGAATTCACCCTGTATGTAAACCTGTAAGCAATCTGTAAACATATTTCATACTTGGCGGTACAGAGTATGCGCAGAAATGCCACCAATCAACTTTAGGCGTAAATTTTACCCTGCCTCCTTCTGAATCCTGAACACCCCCCCTTGCCACAGGTCCTAGCTCATGCTCCATCCCTATATTCCTATATCCATGATCGTGACCAAGTCTCTCTACATTGGTGGCCAATGTTCAGTTTATTCCCACATTTTCAGTATAATGCTGCCCCCCTACATAGTCTAATTTTTACCTGGATCAGATTGTACATCATCTCTGCATTTTATGGGGGAATGAAAGTCACATGACTTTCTGGTTGTGCGTATTTATCAGTGTTACCATCTCTGTGCAGAAAAAAAGGTTTTATTAAAGATTTTGGCGCCTCCTCTGGTAATAGCTTGGTTTGGCTTGGAAAACAATTACTTTTTACTGTAGAATGTCATTACGCTCTCATTGTCGTTAAATCAGACGGAAAGTGACATTGCAAAATGTTATAGAAGGGAATAGGTTTGAAATAATCATGGATATTAATTTACAAGATCTTTATTGAAAATCTTTCAATACATTTGTTGTTACATCTTGTCTTACATTCTAAGATAAAATATTTACACAAATTTTAAGTGTGCAGCTCTTAGCTCGATATTATCCACTATTTGTAAGATACTAGAAGTTCTTACAAATAGAGGATGATACCGATTGCCCAGGTCTCACCACGAAGAGGTTGCTGCACGACAGACCCGGAATGGGAGTCAGAACGAATGCAATATTCCTTCTGGCTCCCTTTCCTAACAACGACGAACTTATACTAACGCAATAATGCAGTATGTCGAGTAATTATTGCGGAGCAAAAGGTGTAAATCGGAGAAGAAGTCTCCGATCCACGGGAAACCAAAGGCGAATCAGGCAGAAGGCTCTGATTCTTTCAAAAAGAAAAACAAGAACGAACCAGGGCAGAGGCATCTGATTCGAGGGTGACGCGAACGCGTACAATGCTTGCGGCCAAACTCCAGCCAGCACCGATACCCAACATGAACTCAAGAAGAGCGATGACCAAAGAGAAGAGCTCACACGGTGTCCCATTTACTCCAGTTACCACCTGTTACTAGACAACTTATGTTGAGGGAACTCGGGTGGAATTACGACAGAGAGGACTTTTCACTTATACAGTGTAACACGGCGAATAGATCGCTCAACCATCCACTCTCAATGAGTTTACACCGAATATCGATACCGACTGGATTGGTACATACAAGCAAGGTCCGACACAGCCTTCTGTTGTGTTGGAATAAAAGAAAAACGAGCCGAGCAAAGTGAAGTTAGATTAAATTAAATTAAATTAAATTAAGTGAAATTAAGGCAATAATTACTCGACATATTTACAAGGATATACAATGTCACGACGATTCTTTTTCCGCGTTTGGTACGGCGGGGAAAAGAAGGATCGCCTCCGGGTTTTTACAGGCGCTGAAGCCGGGCCGTGCACGGCCACGCGTACACGGTCCACCCGGGACAAACGCAATCTTCCGACGGCTCGAAAAGTACTCTGATTCGGGCGCCAGGCACCGGAAAAGTGCCACGCGATACGCGAAACAACTTCCGCCGGAAACACGGAAGAGGCGGATGAGAGATGAACGCGACGGGCCGGGATACTCTGACACGGGAATAGCGGGGACAGCCCTCGCGGCAAGGCGGATTGCACCGGAAAAATGACTAACAACGTTTAGGCTCTACATTTTAATTGCGTCGGTATTAATAAAAAAATACGGCCACGTAGCCGCCCCGTAATTGCGGAGACGGAATTCGCAAAGCGCAGTTGTCAACGAAATTCGGATCGCGATCGCTCGATACGCCGGTATCTCGCGAGATGTTCGATGCGATCTTATGACTGTCGCGAACGTTCCCGGGATGTTCGGAATCCCGTCGAGAAAGTATCTAACGTGTACGTCCGACGAGAACGCGAAAGTCGACGCGATGAACGGACTCACGCCACGCGATAAATCACCATTCTCGATTCACGAAGCACTCCCCCGTGGAAAAACCTCCGGCAGCGAGGATGGGGAGTTCCCGATAGCTCTCAAAACGCCCTGGCGAGGACGCGAGTCTTTACTAGAGGCGAGAAGCGCCTCGGTATTCTAATTTGGAGACGAAACGCTTGGCGTTTCGTCCCCGCGCGAAATTCCCAGGACCACGCTACGAAATCTAAGGCTAAGATCACAGTGGACTCGACTTCATCCGACGTCCGACTTCGGCGCACACGCACGAGCGTTTCCAGGCATATGTTGGTGCTAGTGGCCCGATATCGGAAACCAGAAGGGTCTCACAGACGGGCCTACCCACACATTTGAAATTTCGGACATCGGACGAAGTCGGATCCACTGTGATCTTAGCCTAAGGAGGGACCACCGTCCGACTCACCGCTATCGCTAGCTCGCTCCTTTGGTAATTCTGTACTTCTATAACCACTGCACGGACACGGGCACGGCAATTACTACAACGCCGGACGCGATAATTTTTGTCCGTTGCGGTAGTAGTCGCGACAGTAATCCTTCGATTTCCGATATGCGATCCATTGATCCTAGTTTCGCCCCACTGTCGCTGCCTGCCAAATTTCCGTATTGGTTCGTCTAACGCGCGCCACGTCCCGGAGCAGAGGACCGTACCTCGGCGTGTCAGTTTCGGGAACCGTGCCTATTCGCGACATTTTCCGTCGCCCGGATCTCAAGGCTACGGGAGTGTGGTACCACCGACACCCCCTCGCCAGAACCCCATTTTAAACGGGATGAGGCGGCGGCAGGACCGCGAAAAGATCTCTCGATCGCGAAAGGGGTTCTCGTCCTGCATCGACGCCTCCGGGTTGATCGGCCCGTGTGTGGTGGTGTTCCTCTTCCTCGTTTTTCGCCGTCGAGTCCTACATCCAGGTCGGTAATTCCCTCGTCTCTGAGTATCCTAGGACCTCACAGCGTCTCGGTACGCCCCTGAAGATCAGCCGTACTCGGCGCGCGCGACGAACGTTATTTTAGGGTATAATCTCGAGATTTTCTTGGGGAGCGCTCTCGTAACCGATACGCTACTGTCCCGTGTCCGCGGATAGTCCGGTCCTTGCCTTTTGCTGATGAAAATTACGTGAGTTAACTCGGGGCAGGGACGTTGCAATTTTGCAACGTCACAACAATCTTAATAATTAACGCACGCACGCAAGCCGAGCAATTATTGTCGCAAAGAAAAAACTAAAACGCCAAAGTGGGAAGAATCAAAGCAGAAGGCTTTGAAAAAGAAAAAAACATGAACCAGAGCAGAAGGCTCTGGTTCGGGGATGACTCTAAGACAATAACTGCTCGACAAGTAAAACTAACTTAAAAATACACAGTCTTCGTGATGTGTCCTCTTCTAGTTGAAACGGACTAATAATACCAGCGCACGAGAGCCAAACTAACCCCGCACACGAGTACGGCCTATAGGCGCTACGGATGCCCCGGGGACGCGACACCCCATACTCACTCACGGTTTCCCTACCCGTGAGTGAGCCCCTCAAGGATCTCCGATCGGAGGAATACCAATTTTAAATAAAAAATATACAATTTGATAGTAAACGTCGATGTCCATTGAATTAACAGCTGAAGGAAAAATCGTTGAAGGTGTGCCAAGAGTAATCAACAAAAGCATTGTAAAACCCTTGGGCCACTCTGTGCTGTAAAGCAGAAAATAAACACTCACAAAATAGATCCTCACAAATGAAAAAAAAGATGTTCAAAAACTCATTGTTGAAACTGGGTCGGGTGGACAGCTACTGGACAGCCACTGGTCGCTCCCCGGTCAATCCCTGCCAGAACCGGACTGCTCCTGCCGCCGTCCGCGGCCCGACCAGGCCCGACTGACTGACTGACTAGGAGACAGGAGTGCTCGCCGAGTTCAGGCGCAGCTGCGCAGCGATGCGGAACTCTCCCCACTCCATCTAGCATCGCTCCATTTCGATCGTCGTGATAGTAATTATTGATAAATTTATTATCTATGGCTGTTTAATGTTTATAACAATTCCTTTTGTCAACGATGCCGACAAACACTCCCTTGACCACCTGGTCATCTAATTTTTGAGTGATAATAGGTAGTAGAACCCGAGGTACAGAATAACTTTTAAACCATGAACATTTGCACGAATTAATTTATTGAACACAATACACTAATACATTTATTATTTCGAATTGGCTAATATTTATAACAATTCCTTCTGTCAACGATGCCGACAAACACTCCCTTGACCACCTGGCCATCTAATTTTTTAGTAAAAATTTTTAATAGAACTCAAGATACAGAATCACTTTTAAATCATGAACATTCGCATGCATTAATTTAATGAACACAATACACTGATTTTATTATTTCGAACTGGTTAATATTTATAACAATTCCTTTTGCCAACTATATCGACAAGCAGTCCCTTGACCATCATGCCATTTAATTTTTTATTCTTCAAGATATTTCTGTTCCCACAAATCGATTCTTGGTACAATTATGTATAAGAACAAGTGTAAGGAAATAATGCTCGTTCATGAAATATCTTTAAACTACAAATTGAGATATCACCACGTATTATTATATTGGATTGGAAAGAAAGTTCGTAGCGTTTTTCAGTAGGTGGTAGCGGAAGTGTGTAACAGTTGAATGTGTGAGTAAAAAAAAGATTTTTATACATATTCTGAAAGGCTACATTCCAACGCGTCTCTCTTCATTCTTCTAATTCATTTTTCGTTTAGTCAATTTTACAGCTAGTTAATAGAAGTGTAAAGATAGAAAATAATATATGGTATTGGGTTTGGACGAAAGTCTGTAGAATTTTAAAATTGAAATTCAAAGATAAAAGTAAGATATTTATTCAGTAACTTATCTTCCATCCTATTGTATTACTTTTTCACGTTATTGTAACTTATTGTTGAAATTCAGATATAAACTTCGTTTTTTCTCATGTGTTATTAATTCTCATTAAAATTTTATCAACGTGGCATATGATTTATTATTTCTATTTCCGTTTCTTCTTGATTCAATTTCTAATATTCTTCGATTATACATATATTATATTTAGCTACAATGATTCTTATTAAACTTTATTAAACACTGTAAAGTGTAGTACATAGTATCACAACATCTGTAGTCTATATGTATTGTATACATAGTAATCATTACATATTTAATTCACAAATATATATGTATATAGAAAAGAGCGTTTCAATTACTATGTGCTGAAATCCTGCTTATTATGTAATTTCCTAAGTTTATCAACATAATTCGCTTTATAAAGGGTTTTTCTCTTAAAACAGGCCACCTAAATATCTCCTGTATCTCTGAAAATACAAAAAATGTTTCTGACGTAATCTAATAATGATTTCAAAAGATGAATCAGATGGAATAATCGTTTTGTATAAATGATAATTTTTTAATAGTTTTCCCAGTTTCATAAAGGTCATCCGTGTTTTTTACGTATACACCCACATTTTTTGTTATTCATATTATTGAGATATTTAGGTGGCCTGTTTTAAACGAAACTCCCTGCATAATTAAACTAATTTATTAGGTAGATACGTATAATTATAAAAAGAATAACATACACATATTGTTGGTACAGTTTCTCAATATGCTGTATTTTGAATATTCATTTCTAGTATATGCAAACTAAGTATTCAAACAGTTTCGTTACATACTCACAGCCAACATCTAAAGTAAAAATTCATTATACATAATTTTTATGTTCATACATTTGTATTCGATGGTTTAAATTCTGCTGATAATAAATCATACAGTCATACAGTATATACATTGAATACATAAGCAATACATAAGAAATTATAAGTTGATGCGTCGTAGTTTTATAAATGTATTGTAGATTGTCAATAATGACAATATTATGTCTTCCAAAAATAATTAGATTACATTTGCAGACAATATAGTTTTGTTTGCATTTTTGTAATACATAGTTTTTCTTTTTAACCGAATCATGTATTTGAAAGATATTACATTTTCACTTGCAATAATTTTCATAAAAGAAATACATGACTTTCGTTAGAGTTCACATATATTATATATCTATGTGAACTTTTGGCACCTGTTTCATTTGCCATCTACACATATTTTTCAAACAAATCTTTTCATTATAGCTGGTATAACTTGCACATCAATTATACATTCTTCATGTTGTAAAAATGCATATACATTTACAAATTATAATACAAAAGTTTCTACCTGATTATCATAATACGCTAAGTGTCCTGCACCTTTAAGGAAAAGTGTTTGCTTATGACAGCAAAATCAATTCGCTGAATAAAAAATTAAGTTCTGTGTCTAACTAACTGTTATACAAATGTTTATATTGATGAAATTAGCGTAAAATACATTTAAGTATAAGAATTGAAAATTACATTATACATATTACCCTTAATAATGTATTAAAAAATTAACATTTTTAACAAAATGGAGTTTCGCCATGAGGATATCAATTTATTGTCATATGTTATGAATGTAAAAATTTTATATAAATATAGTATTTTTGACAGAAGAAACGACTTTTGAAATCTTTTCTTATATCTTAGTGATTTTATCAATTAGTATACTCAAATGCATAACGCACCCTTAGCAGCTGTAAGCTGGTGTCACCATATTGTACTGATATAATTTAACATAAATTTGTTTGTTAATAATTGTTTCGAGCCCAAACCTCTGTTGAGTAGTGAATAATATAGCAACAAAAAACAGCAAATTTACATCAATAAGTATTTTCTTTTTTCTTCTTTGATAAATTTCATGAAATTTAAATTTACAGAACTTGGTACAACCAATAAATGTACATATATTTGAACATGTTACACACATACACGAACACGCACGCACATACAAGCCGATTATTTAAGAATTAAAATATGTATCTAATCTAGTATCGATGACAATTAAGCAGCAATAAATAATTGAATGTAATAGGATTTGTATTCATTCCTATGTCAATGTATTTTAAACAAATAATATATCGATAAAAGTATTTATACTAATATAATAAAGGCAGCTGATACTGGGAACATCTTTATAAATCTATGACAGATGGTATTGTATTAGGTATAATAATCTGCATAGACGATAAGCCTTTCAAATAAATACATTTATCAGTTGAACATACAGTACAATATATTAAGCAATCAATGCAAGTTTGTTTACCAATATAAATTAGTCTTTACAAATGTCTCCCGACCAAACCTGGTAAGGCGACGCGTGTGTGCAGTGGTAGTAGTGGTCCCGGAATAACTTCTCCCATCACAGTTCCCAGCTGCCCCAC
This sequence comes from Lasioglossum leucozonium, assembly GCA_028454225.1. Lineage (NCBI taxonomy): Eukaryota > Metazoa > Arthropoda > Insecta > Hymenoptera > Halictidae > Lasioglossum > Lasioglossum leucozonium. The sequence continues at coordinate 14,515,082 of CM052205.1, read as the reverse complement.
AAAGTATTAGACACATCAAGAATCCATCTCCCGATTCTTACATATTATTTAGTGACATACTAAATACAATTATTAAAGTATCAATATTGTGTATTTGGAAAATTCTGGTTAAAGTCATTCATGAAACATTACATACAACATATAAAGAGCTAGACAATTTCAACTAAATCTCTCGCACAAAAATACTATGATTAGAAAAAGTTTGTAAAACAAGGAAAAGGCTCTTTTGTAATCATAAGGATAATTTAAATTATATAAAATATAATAATAGGGTTACCATATTTTAGGAAAGATAAAGCAGAATACTTTAAAAGAAATTAATTTTAATATTGAAACTCGTTGTATCTAATATATACCCTCTGTCCTAATTAAAATATTACTTATTCCCACATTTAAAAATCCTACATTTGTTTCAACCCCAAATACAACCCTGATTTATTATAAATTCAAGAACGGTTGGGATTAATTCTGGACTTTTGGCAACCCTAAGTAGTAATGTTGAAACAATTTTATTATTGTATACATAAGGTTTCAACTCCCAAAAATCTATATATTGCAATTTTTTAATTTATGAAAGGTAATTCTTAATTTGCCCTCTCCTTGTTGTTTACTTTCAGCATATATCAATACTTACATCAAAGTTTTTGTTGTTACTATATTTTTATCTTGTCCAAAATACTGAACAATATTTTTTGAACAAAAAAAACACCAGAAAAATATAATCAACATTTACAGAAACTATATAATACAAAATAGTAATATTGTTGCGAAGACGTGAAGTTATGGCAGCTGTGAAGTTGCTTCCCCCTGCAATATTCAGAAGATATTGCAAAGGTTTAAACTAAAGCTATTCCTGTGATCGAGAGAAGTCAACTTCCGTATTGAGACTGTGGTTTCCAGATACCAAGGGTGGTTGTGACCATAACGTCAAAGAAAAAAAATGTCGAAGATTTAGAATTAATAATTTCTTTATAAATAAATAGTAATAGAGTTTTCGTTAACGGTTTATATAATATATTTGTAAATAAAGAATGTGTTCTCCAGCAAGAAGAAGTCAAAGCAGCCTCCGCAACAATATCGTATGACACCAAGATTGCATATGCACATACCTAGGTCATGATTCACTCACTATGTATCGATTGAAGTATTGTTTACAATGTACCAAAGAACATACACATACATCTTGTATCATTTCAAGAATTTTAAACTTATCTGGTAACAGGATTACATGGATTAGAAAGTAAATACATTCAGAATTCATGAAAGAAAGAAGATAATGTTAAAAATAATACAAATAATTATGGCATGTTGTAAAATAACAAGAACACTGCTTTAATATTAAAAAAACATAATTGCAGCCAAATCTTCAAAAATGTATACAACTCACTATCAGTAATAAAGTATATGTTAAATTCACTTTTATAAATGTGTTCTGTTTGGGGAGCTCCTTAGATGTGTATCTGGAGAAACCAAATAAAAATAAGCAATACAAACAAATTAAATGAAGGAATAAAATTAATAGAAATAATAAGACAATCAAAAATAAAAATCTACATATACCACTAAAAACACTCTATTACAACTGTACAACAGTCATAAAACATTTATATCTGTAATTATAAACTGTTTGCCGATTGCACAGTAATTTACTTTGTTTACAGAAAAACTTGAATAGTTCTAATATGACCTATACGAAAATTGAATTGAATTTAAATTTCAGATTTACACGGGATCATACCAAACCTGGACTACCAATTTTAATGAAATTCACATAATCTCTCATGTAACTATACCTCTTAGTTCTTAGAAAAATATTTGACACATGTTTTTTTTACAATCATGAAAGTTTCAGATGAATAGTATATTTTCTTCGATAGCTTGAAAATTAGTGGATGACTAGATTCAAATATTTTATATTCTCCAGTTACAAAGATATTCAAGAAAATATACTTTTCATTTTTAATTTCGTAAGCTATTTTCAACCCTCGAATACAGATGACAGCCAAAAGAACATATGTTAAGCATTTTTCCAAAAATGATGTCTCACATAAATTCCATTACAATTGGTGTTTCTGAATTCAATATTATTTTAACTATAAAAATATGATATGTAAAACTTAAGCATAAGGATGTGTGCATTACGCTACTTGCAACACTGTGTAACGAATATGTCAGGAACTCTACTTAAAAATTAGGGGGAGGTAGTAACACAGTAAGAAATATTTTTAATAATGCGAACGAAGCTGATGGAATAAAATTATTTTCTTCTCTAAGAATGACTTGTTATTGGTAGTGTAAGTAGTGTGCAAGCGGCAAATTTGACATAACATTCTTAATAAAAAACATAATGGCTGGAAAGTGATTTGGTTTCTCATGCAATAACATTCAATAAATAACAGATCTAAACTAAACTTTTTGTAAGTACAGCTATATCTAGATGAAATGTAGGAAGTGTGAGGAAAAATAAAAAAGAACTGCAAGGGACAATGTCTACTCCCTCAACCTGTTAATAAGTTCTGATGTTACTAAAGTATGAAAGCTTACAGATTCATTGAATACTGAAAATTATGTTTAATGTTCAGTTACAATATTTGTAAGAAGTTTGGCAATTTCAATAACATTTTTCTGTACATTATGCCTGTGACGAGCCTTTCGCTATAATTATTCTACTTTCAAAGAAATCACAATATGTATGTACATATCCTAGGAATTTCTCGTTTACGTCTTATATATCATCTGGTTTTTGTAAATTGCATTCATACTAAAATACACCACACTATCACGCCAACAAGCTCTGAGTACAGAGACAACGAATTAATATTCTTTTGCACCAATATTATTTTTTTACCTTATTGCTAATGTTAAAAAAAGGTACAGTTAACGCAACATTTCGTAACAGCTCCTAATCGTTTAAATAAATATGTTATAGGTACATAAATTGTGACTTGAATATGATAAAATTAAGAAATATTAAGTTTTCTTTGAAATAAACGAGTTTATATACCACTTTTTTAATCTATACAAAAGTACGAAATTGTTAGCTAATAATACAGATCTTGTTTTCATGGCAATGAGAACAATTGAAGTGAAATTATTATTAAGAATGTTTTATACAAAGTAATTACTTTTAGTTGTTTCTCCTACCCCCAATGTCTGTATTACAAAGTTTTTTTTCAAAAAATCTTCTCAAAATACTATTTTCAATGGTTTCTGCCCCATTACAATGTTCGTAATGGAATAAATCCTTCCATTCCAATGATTCTTAGGTCTTCATCATCATCATCATCGTCATCATCATCAATCCTTTTTCTCTAAAAAAATCGGTAAGAACGCGATCAAATGTAGACTAGAGAAATTGCTTTAAATGGCTAAAGAAAAAGTCGGACAAAAACACAAGTTCTTGGCGCTTAAGTTAAATCAACAGAAATACCTTTTTAACATTTAATAGTAGAGCTATATCAGCAGACATTAAACATAATTTTCAAATTAAGAACATAATTTTCAAATGAAATTCTATGCAGAAATTAGAAATAAAATGTGTCCCTTTATATTAATTAGTCTATATTACGTGAATGAGGAAGTGTTAAATTGTAGAGTGTCACATACATGTATATTGATTCTTCAATAAATTCTAACTCATTAATTCTTCATGTATTTATTAAAGATAATCAGTGACTAGAATAGTTGCATACATTTACTGCACTTGTAAAATAAGTTTGGTAAGAACACTATATGTATGTAAATTCATGCCTATACAATAGGGTTTCAACTTCAGTATATTTTATAATTAATTGATATTTTATCAGTGTAAAAGTACTATCGATATTGTTTAATAACCCATAGATACTAATTATGTTAAATAGCAATACATAATATCTTTCTCTTGTAAACAAAGTTTACTCACAAAGGTCTTTGGCAATAGATACGTATGCATATTGACAATGCAAAAGTAACATTTTACAATTGCATATCATGTACGCTATTTAGTATAGATCACGTGTATATCATCGCCTTCCTACAGTGAAGATAAATGAATTTCTCATGCATATCAACACATTTTATATGAAAGAATTTAGCATAAGCAATTATTTGTCAAGTTAAGAAAGCATATAGTCAATTAGTGAGTTTCCTATAAACTGCTAAGGACATTCACGGGAAGCTTAGGACATCGAATAGAAACGAAAGCGTTATTCTAAACATTGAATTAATACTTTCATATAAAATGGAAAGACTATGTTGTACATGTGTCTTTAAGAATGTTTAGATGTAAATGGTATAACAAAGGGACATTTTCATGTGACGTGTAAAATATACATGTAAAATGTACAAATGATAAATTTATCATCTGTACTAATGTACGAAGTATTCTCGCGTATGAATAAGTTTTGTACAAAAATTTAAGTTTCTCGATTGAAATGTTAACTTCTACCTTCTGTGTAAGTTAAGAATTACATAAGGTTCATCTGGATTAGTGGCATCTGTGTTGTTAGGTTGATAGCACGGGTTAATAGTGTAATTGAGATTAGGTTGATGAAAACTCACCGGTTGAACACTAGTCCTCCGTCGTTCCATTTCACGATCTTCAAGACAAAAGTCTGAATCGGAATCTATTTTTCTAATTGCGTCATCCTATGGCATTAGAAATCAGAGTATTAAGTACTAGACTATAATTATCTGTTTATACGCATTCGATATACGTCTATACCTCTGTCATTTGTTGCGTTGTTGTAAGAATCCTGGCCAGAGGACCACAACATACAGGTAGTGTCTCCAGTAATGTAGGTCTGGAGTGTGTAAGGAGTGGCTTCATGTAGCGAGTATCAAAATCACCCCAGATCCTGGCAAGTAATGCTTTCTCATTAGGTTTTGCACTACTGCCTGGTAATGACCCATCCTGCATAGAATTATACTGTGAAAGGTGAAGGATACTTCGATTATCCATCCTGTATGATCATGATACTTTCTTCAAATGTAATCAACTAAACAATTGTTGTTGTAGTTATTATTATTAAAGATATTTTGAGAGGCATTTATTTTGTTTAAATAATTTAAATTATATAACAATAATGTAAAGATTAAAATATGTATAAGGCAATTTCATAAAACATTGATATTAATAAAATTTCTTGTATAAATAAAATATTTAGTGTTAGGTATTAATGAACATGCGTTATTGTTCGTCATTACATTCGTGTACCCTGTTAATTATGATTGTATATGTTTTGTTAATAAATATAAATATGTATAAATATATATTGTATGCTACTAATCATCAACATACAGAATGGATAACAAAAACGATACGAAAAAATATTTAAGCACATGCTGTTACCAAATAGAACTTGATGAAAACCAAATTCATGATTTTAAGTATATACAATGTGTGATTGATTAACCCTCATACGTTCCTCAGAGTGAAAATTCACTCATTTACTATTTTCACATACTGTAAAATCATTGACCCTTTTATGTCTATATTGTAAGATGTATTTCTTAAAAATGTGACGTTATAAATGAAACACAATTTGTTGATTTAATGTATAGAACAAAAATGGGTGAATTATTATCCTAGTCTCTTTTATGCTACTATTTTTGAGAAGCGTATGAGGGTTAATATATTAAATATATAAATGTAGCTAAAGATAAAAATAAACATTTATAAAATTATTGATACTATAATTTACCAAATTTCTATTAAGCTGCTTTCAACAGGCAAAAATTAAACAATTTATTGATATATTTAAAAAAATTAATGATTATTTTAATTATGTTTTTAAAAATAATAATTTGTATCATTACAAGAATTAATTTATAAGTATCAAGTGTTAAAGCACTCTGATAATATGAAATACGTGTTTTTTATATATATATATATATATATGCACCAATACTGGTAATTTGTATAAATAAACACAAACTATTGTTAATAGTTATTGCAAATATTTTAATAAGATGAAATATCCTAGATTTTTTTATTAAATGTCTTCAACTTGGACGTCTATTAACGGCAGAAAGCAACTCTTATAATACCAGTCATAATGCACAAAACTAGTAATTTATATTCTATATAATTTCATAAGAAAACATGAAAAATATGCTACAAACACAAATGCCAAAATACCGATAATTTTGAATACACAGTTTTTTATATGAGAATTATTCCGGGTCATGTACAAAATAATATTCAATTCTTGAATTAATAAGAAAACATACCGAAGGACTTCGCTCCCTACGTATGTCCAGATCTCCAAAGCCACCTTCGCCTCCAGACTATTAAAATTAGCAAGTTAAAGTTCCTGTACTTACTAGATTAATTATCAAGCGTCATTATATAGAATTAATAAAGCATTCTTATAAATTTCATTATAATGTAATAGACATGCTGGATTTTTCAAAAAGTTCAATTCTAGTGCAAGCTATAGTTTTAGTAGTTTTTGTGCATCAATAACCCAATATTATAATATAAGTGTGGTTATAAGAAATAAATGTTAGTGAATATAATTTTTAGAAACAATCAATAAGAACAGAAATCATAGTCCTAAAAATTATCAACCAGATTCTATAATATTAAAAATGCATGTCTAGAGACATCAGGTTATAACGGATGACAAAATATTAACAATATTAGAATAATCTCGTTTAAAGCATTCATGCATGAATACCTTTGCATATAAATTATTCTACAGAAAACACCATTATGCATTAAGTTTAAATCAATTTGAATAAACAAAGTAATTATATGCAGTTTACAAGTAGATGATTAAAACTCTTTTATATTTACTGTAACTTACTTTTATGTGAATTTATTATCATTAAAATCATTATTAGGATAAAAGTAAATAAAAATGAATATATCCTCATACAATATTTACTAACATCAGTTTTAATGTTAAGTGCCTGTTAAAATACTAAATTATATTTTAATATTTGCTGGGAGATGCTTTCTGTTATAAAATATAAATTTTTGTATTGAATATTCTAATGATGATCTTATTAAAATTTTGCTCGGAAGAATTATTTGCATTTTTGTACTTCAGGAAAATGAGTTGTATACATTTTTATACGTCTGTTACTTCTTTTATAATTCCTAGGCTCTAATATGTTTACATAAAACATTATAAAAAGCAGGGGATGATAATTCATATCTTCGCGTAACAAACAACATTGATAAAGATTATATGTATATAAGAAAGAATTGAAACTTAAGTACTAAAATCACCAACAAAATGCAGCTTTTTTAAACTAGGTACTAGCAACACATAAATTATTATACATTCTCATCTTAGAAGGCTGTTTCTAAAAATTGCTATCAATTTGTTTATATTGACATTTTATAAAAAAAAATAAATAGATCTAGCACACAAAGTATGTTAATGCACATTCAATTTCATATTCCTCTAATGAATCAGTGCTAACAATTGCAATTTAATATTAAAAAATACCTAAAATACTTACACTACGCATTCCATTATGCGATAATCCTTCTATTTCTTCATCCACTCCAACTCTAAAATATGATCAGTTTGAATATAAATTATTGTAAGCAACTATGTAATACATAAACGCAATGATTTGAATATTTCTATAAACTCACGGTATATTAAACCAACTCAAAAACTGAGTAGTTCCTCCACCTTGGAAAATGACTGTCAGAATTACAATTAAGCTTGTTGTTGTCAACATAGCTTGTCGGGCGTCTGACACAGTATTCCTGATGGCTAAAGCGAAACTCATAGCGCCTCTCAATCCAGCAAAAAATAACATGTGTTGATAATTTAAAGAAATTTTTGGCTTTCGCGCCAAATTTAATATAAACGATAATGGATACACATTTGCTGCACGGCCCAACAATGCACATAACTATGAAAAATAAAGTCAAGGATTTATGTCCTAAAAATATAATTAATTGATAGTTTAAAAATTAATGTTATCACTCAAGGATACAAATCCTGCAAAAATAAATCCTGGATCAAAGTGATGTTTCGGGAAGGTAAACATCGAAACACCGATGTAACTGAATATAAAATTTTCTGCTAAAAAATTCAAAAGTTCGAACAATTGTTTTGTTCTTTGACGCGAGTCAGGGCTTAAATTGTTGTAAGTATAATGTGCCTGACATATACCACAGAATAAGACAGCAACCACGCCTGTACAAAAAAATGTCTTTTTATTAAGAGAAAATGAATTCCCTTAAAAAATCGGTTGTTACATTCTCATTTTATGATTTACCTGTAAGATCGGATGCCTCGGCAATTAAGAAGGTGCTATAAGACATTAAAACAAATAATGCTGATTCCAGCAAAGGAAAATCTCGGACTCTAGTAAATTTAGTTAACAAAGCTGTAATACAGCCCATTGTGGCACCAATAAATAATGATAAACTGAATATTCCAACAAAGTCACCAAATGCTTGGAAAAAGGCTACAGTTTCAAATCCACCTGAACCTGATTGGTAACGTTCTCCATAGTTCTGTATAGAACTGCAATAGAACATATATAGTACTATTTATAGAACATATATAGTAGTATTTAGAAATAGCAATGTATATATAGGAACAAAAACAAATATAAATTTCCTCATACATACCCACTGAGTACAATAGCAACTGCGTCATTTAAAACACTTTCTCCAAATACCAATGCATATAAATTTACATCTACATGTAAATCATTAAAAATAGAAATTATAGTTAAAGGATCTGTGGGAGATATTAAGGCTCCAAAGTATAATGTATCCAAAAATGTGAATGATTCGGAAAGATGTGGTATTAATTGTACAAAGGCATACATCAAAGCTCTGAAAGACAAAGAAAAATACAATGTACACATGAACACATTCTAAGAAAAATAAGAGATAAATTTAATCCAATTGACCTATGGGTGGACAATTATCAAAAGATATTCTCATTACTAAAGCTTTTCTACATCAAGAAAAATATGTTTCTTAATTGGATTATAATATTTCTCATAAATCATAAGTACATACCCTATAACAAATGCTGAAATTGTTGTCCCAATTAAAGCATACATAAGAATTGCTCCTAAATTTCTAAAGAAGTATTTCTGGAATAAAAAGTTTATAAAGCAAATTATATTGTATATTCTTTAATATAACATGGTACATCAATATACAATAAAGTTGCTCACTCGTTTTAAGCTATAACCAGCATGAAAAATAATTGGTGGTAAAATAATATTGAAAAATATTTCAGGATCAAAGGTGGCCTGTAATGATCAAGTTATTTGTTAAAACTTTAACACTAATTGAAAATGCATTTTATAATTTTTTTTATTACGGTACCTTTAAATCAATCTCATTATCCTGTTTGTAAATTTCTCCTCTAAATGAATAAGCAAATGTTTTATTTTTAATAGTGCCACCACCCTTATCTTCTGGGAAGCGTAACCATAATGTATCTGGAGGAACTGATTGATTGTATTTACTACTGTTGTCTGGCACAACAGGCATATGAAGAATGGTGCTGCTTGTTGTAAAGCCATAACGAATTATTGCTCCTATAATTAACCCTGAAATTTTTATATTAAAACTTAATGAAAAGTCTTGTTCGATACATATCATTCAAAGTACCAATTAATGAATTTTCTTTGTACAAAAATGTGCCCTTGAGGATTTACATAACTGGAATTATCATTACATAATTTTCTTATAGTCTATGTATTTGAGTTATTCATTGCATACCTATGCACCATAAAAATTATAATGATCAAAGATTAATAACTATCCAGAGGTTGCGCAATATATCAAATCTTTTTAATGCAAAACACTATCATAATCACTTTTTCAGGATATCTAAGAATAAATATGAAATGTTTAGTTGTATCTTAAGCGTAAACTTTATCATTGACTAGAAACAAAAGATCTATTGTTGTTACATGCGACTATGAAATCAGATTTTTCATTGTAGTACAATAGATTTGCTATAACCCATATACTTCGAGATATATTATTTTCATATTCTAAAGAAAATTGAATGAAAATTGAAATGAATTACGTTTTTAACAATAAAAGGTAAATGCTATCTTAAAGCAGAAATTGCTTATCATATATGTATCTACACATACAATATAACGATATAACAGAACATTTCGTGTAGCTACAATTGAAAACCAATTTAAAAACTTGTGTAACATGTTTCTAATGAATGATTATAACACGTAAAAATAGTAATAGCAGACGACTTACCGTAAATGACAGCTAGACCAGTTTCATGGAGGAATCTAAGTCGACGATGCTTAAATGTCCATATTGTTAAAACAGTTAATATCAATAGAAATGTGTATAGTAGAAGATTCAAACTATCAAGCCTATGTAACAACTGTGCTTTAGCATCTAATTCAATGTCTGTCGCGGCTCCGTTACATGATTCTAATACGATAATACACAAAATTATAAGGAGAAAAATTCGTGCACCACCTCTCACTGCCATCTTTACTTTACAAGCATTTTCCAATCAAACTGTCAGTTCGGCAGTGTGACCAACTGCGTTAATGATGCAACCGGGAGTAACGCGGAATCGGGAACTAAATAAATAGATAATAAAAATATACGTCTTTCTTATAGTACTAGAATATTTAAATTTCGGCCATCGCGAACAATTACATTTTATTGAGCGAATTTTATATTCAATGTGAATAGAATATGTCAATGCTGTGCAACGCACAACGTGTCAATTTATGAATTTAAATATGCAAATGGGAAATTGAACGTTGAGTAACACGTGCTTCGCATCTTGAACGGAATACTATTTTGTATACACATACGCGTACGTCATATATTCTAGTATATGTCAAATATTTATGTTGTATTCAAAATGTCGCAATTCGGTGAAATAATTCGTGTTTATAATATGATCCGCTTGTATTAGCAATTTATAAAGACAATTGGTATCTCTTTAATGTATTAACCTAATCATTATTTAGGTCTGAATGAATCTTGATTATAGCATTTATTACAAACATGCGAAGTGTTATAATATTATATCAAAAACTATTATCAAAATATCCACTCATGACTCAGGCTGTTCAATCTGGTAAAACTATATGAGATATTTTATTGTAATACATTTGTTATTAGCACTAACATTTATTCTGTTTAACAAATATTTAGGTGCATTGATGGCACTGGGAGATGAGCTTGCACAAAATTTAGTCGAACGAAAAGAAGTCAAAGATTTAGATTTTAAGCGTACTGCTCAATTTGCATGTATAGGCTTCTGCATTGCTGTGAGTAATTTTGGTGGAAAAATACTTCTATCTTAATGATGTACTTTATGCAGTGTAATATGTTACTATAAAAAATTTTCTTTATCTAAAATTATATACTAGGGTCCAGCGACACGAACTTGGTATGGAATCTTAAATAGGTACATAGGCTCTAAAGGAGGAACTGTAGTACTAAAGAAAGTATGCTGTGATCAGCTGCTATTTGCACCGACATTTATTTTTGTTTTATTATCAATAATTGGTATTTTACAAGGAAACGATAGAGAACATCTAAAAGTTAAATTAAAAAATGAATATCCAGAAGTTTTGAAGAATAACTATAAGGTAACGTTTACAATTTTATCTGTTACGCCTCTTAAGAATCTGCAAGTATAATTTTTCTTTCAGGTATGGCCTATGGTACAATTATGCAATTTTTATTTTGTACCTCTGCAATATCAAGTCTTAGTAGTACAATCGATAGCTGTGTTATGGAACACCTACATTTCCTATACAACTAGTATATTGAGGCAAAAATAAGTAGATCAAATAATTCAGAGTTTTACAGATACGCAAGGCATAGTTTATTTTTTCTTTTAATATATAGTAAGTATATTCGTCCTCTCAAAGTGTATACCTCAAATATGCCACATAACCGTGAAAATTAACTATTTCTTTTTTCACAGTAAGTCAAACAATGACATTGACCATAAAAGGTGTAGTAATAGTATTGTAAAAAAATAATGTACGACTATACATACAAACCTTATAACGTGATTGTTTCTTTTGTAATATTAAGTACAAAGTGTGATAAAAAAGTTCCCGCACCATGATTATTTTCATCTGTATGGAATAAAACTACAGAACTCAATTTGTTGACAATGTGGCAATAAGAACATTGATAATATATATCTACATTCCATTATTTCTAACACATAATATCAACTGTTCTGCAAAATTTCTTAAGATATTTGCTAGCTTTAAATCCAGTTATTTTCTTCCATTTCTTCGAATGAAAAAAAAATTAAGTAAACGCGATTTTAGGATGTTAAAAAATAGTAATTAAGTAAACGGCATTAATCATCTGTAAAAAGAGATAAATTCGTGATATCTATAGAGAAGGATCTTCCCATAGGGAATGTCGTCTAAAATTCTTCTAACACTACAGTTTTGGAACTTTTTAATCACACTCAATATAAGCATCTTCGCAAACTGTTACATTTCAAAATATTACAAAATAAGATTGTTCCTTGGAATGTAATTATTTACAAACTTTTGAATTATTGAATGTAAATAACAAGCGTTAAGTATTTGTGTAAGAACATTGATTATTCACACGAAGTATGAAAAATATTCGCAGTGTAGTAAAATAAATGAAAATTTTATCTAAATTATATTGTAATCTACACAAGCGTATTACCATTAACGATTAATAGTCAATGGAACCTTCTCTGCTTTTGCAACTGCTGCAGGTATAGTTTCATTAGTTTTCGATGATATACACGTCCCGTGTAACTCTGGACACGATATCTCGTTTGATACAATCTTTTGTATTTTCTTTAGTAAATCATAGTTAATACGTTGTGTTATTACGGAGTCGTTTCTACAATTATATAATATAATAATTAGAGAATAATCTAGTAAGCTTTATATTTCTTGTATATATCATAAACTAACAAGAAAATACTTACTTGTACTCTGGATGTGAAACCACTTCCTTCCTCAACCATGCAGCAGTTGTTAATAATTCTCCAGAAGCTCTCTTTTGTATTAATTTCATGTATGCTTGTATAGAACAGTGAGTGTCAACATCTACATCCATACTAGTCAAATATGAATTTACTAGTGGTACTAAGCCAGGAAACACGTCATCCTAAAAAGACAAACATATAAATATATTTTAGTTTTGTATGAAACCATATAATTTTGTTCATTCAATGAAGAAGGATAGCCATACCTTTCCATTAATAATTTCATCAATGGTATACTCTGTGTATTCTGGTTGACTATCTTCTTGTTTTTTAGTGTCCGATGTGATATCTCGGCGGAACCAAAACTTTTCGGCCTTGATTGCATCTCTCCTTTGTGCTCTAGCCATATTTTTATCAACTTTACTAATTGGTATCAACAGGTTTAATTTGTAACTTAAGATAACTCTTGTAAGAAGGACAATGAAACAAACTATTGCAGCGTTTTCGAAATCGGTAATTTGTGCTTCGCATGGTCGAAACTCAACGCGCCATCCTATAGAAGAATTTGGTGGAGGCGGTTTAAATCTCATTGTTTGCCAATTGGTAGATTGAATATTCTGAAATTTTATATTTAATATTTATTGAACGATCTAGTATCAGTTAGTAGTAATAATAAATAAATACTTCAAAGTGATCGGTGTCTTCTTCATCATTTTGATATACTTTCTCGGAAAACAAGGACACAGTGTCTCTAATAAATAAATGGGCTATATGTTGTGCTAATAATTTGTCGATTCCATTGTCCACAAGTTGATTGTATATTTCGTCATCGTACGTTAAAGGAACATCATTGTATTTCTCCCCTTGGTCGCTTAGATACGAGTCAATTGAGTCGTATCTAGATTTACTAATTCTAAATTTGTTTTCCTGTAAAGGTTTCACACCGCGCTCTTCCTGTGTTCGGCAGTCAACAGAGCAAGATATTACATTCCACCGACAATCTACATCGCTTATATATCCTCGATAAAATGGGCTTGCAGCGGTTAGAGCCAACTGTCGAATATTAAACAAATGTTCTGTAACGTTTACGCGAAAGGATATGCTAACTTCATGGTTAAATATTTGGAAATAATGTAGTAATAATATTATATAGTACCTACCATTATCGGGCATAAAGGTGTTAATTGATCGTACAACGTTCTAGCTTCTTCTATATTACAAGCTTGAAAAGTAAGCTGCAAGCAACAGCATCCCATTCCAAATCCCATTGCATCCATATAAATATGGTCTTCTTTTGCAGCATTACTAGATTTATTTTCAGTTAAATTTCCGAAATCTTCTTTAAAAGGGTTTGGAACATTTTTATCCTTATATACTGTGAATAAATATTTCGTTTTAATTGTCATATTATAAAGCCTCATAAATCATAAGAACATTAGATGCAACAAATACATACTGGGTATATTTATTGCTACTTTTTCTCCACGTCGTTGTCTTATATTCCTTGTTAATGTTTTGAAGCGTGGATGACCTGGATATATAGCTTCATCTGGAAAAAACAAACTTCTTGATACACCAGAACTTGGAGTCGAATGTGTGGGAGGATCTGTAAAATCAGAGGCTCCTGTTCTGCAATAGGAAATGTAAACAGTTAAATTGCTACATATTATTTACTATATGAAGATACATAATAATGTAACTGTTTGACAGACCTTGGAAAATTAGTCAAAGACATTAATACTTCGTTAGGTTGAAGTAATTTTGAAGCTTCTTGTCTTCTATACTTCATGTTAGCTTCAACAATATTAAAATGAAATAGTAATCCACCGTACGGTTTCCCAGGTGTTCCTTCTACCATATAAGCACCATATTCAGGTCTCCATAAAGATTTAATATTACTGTGAAAGAAATGTATATTGGAAGAATATGATGCTGCTGATACTAGATATTTAAAAATACCATATAGTCATAATTGTTTCAAGTAGAATTTTTATATTACCATAATATCCTTTTATTAATATTTAAAGTTTTAATTTGTTACTCAGAAGATAAGGGAAAACACTTACTCCGGATCATTGTATTCTTTCTCATTTAATGTTTTCAATATTTCTTCTGCTCTTAAACTGAGTTTAGCAGTTTTTGCCTCATCATCAAATTTAACGAGCATATATTCCACCTATGTAAAAGGAATACATATGATCATAGGTACTATAAAAAGACTTGTTTTAAATGTTATAATGTCAATAAAAAGTAGCTTGGAAGATGTCCCGATAATCTTGACAATTATAAATATTTACTGACATATCAAGGCTAAGATAGTAGCAAACTAAAACTGTTGACTCATGTATCAGAAAGCATTAAAGTGTAACTGAAAAATCTAAAGGTCATAGCAATTGTAGCTCATAAACTACAATTGCTGACATCATTCATTGATTAATTTAATAATACCATGGAACAATAGGTTGATACCACAAACTAATAAAAAGAATGTTTCTACAGAAATAATCAATACAGAAATCAATAAGTGTTGACATAAAATATACATAAATATAACTATATAAAATTGCTGTTTAACTATTATGCTATACTAATAAAACTACAATATTTTGTTGATGGAAGAAGTTACAATTTCCATGTAAACACTTATTGTTTACTTTATAATTATTTAAGCTATGTTTCAAAAACACGTTAAGCAATATTGTACAAGTTTAAAACATTATAATGATTTTCGAAAAATATACATTGCAATAAATTTCATACAAAAAATGTAATGACATAGCAAAACAAGTTTCTAAGGAAGCATGAGTCAGAAAAATTAGGAAATGGATATTACCTCATCGCCCCATTTTAACACATCACCCTGACGATCTCTAAGTCTTTTGTACAAATTAATGAATTGAATAATCCCATGCTTTCGCACATGATCAGCAAGATTTTTCGTTTCCTCCCAGCTTAAAGGATTTCCCTCGGAGAGTAAACCCATATTTGTACAGGTTAGCCAGTATAGTTTTTCAAAGTTTTTACAATTGAAACAGAATTTCACGCAAATTGACACAATCCGAGTTACGTTGAGCTACACCGTGAGAAGTTACACAGAAATTTCACAGTGAAAGAAAACATAGCACTACCGACGCATTATATACCGACTAGGTACTCTTCTACGAACTATCCCGTCACTTTCAATGGTATATAAATACAAGGTAACCATACCTCCTACCACCACGTTGTGACGATAGACGATGCAGTCACTCTGAGATATCAGTTTGAAAGAGTGATAAGTCATCTAATGTGACAAGCTTAGGCAATCAACTATTTAATCATATTTGATCTGTTAATCTTATTCGAAACACTATGTTTCTGTTTACATATATCAATTTAATATCAGATATTAGAAATTAATGTATATTCCTGATCATTCTCGATATAAAAGAGAAAATGATGATTTGGAAAAATACAAGTAGTGTATTTCTTGATTGTCTTATCTGATTAATTTGTAAAAGTACCAATATAGCTTTATCACTTACCTTCAAAGAAGTAGCAATTCATTACATATTACGATAAAAACTGTGTTTTATCAAAGTGGGATATGATGCAATAGAGGATAAGTAACTAGAGGAGGTAACAAATTATCTACCATAGATATCATAAAGATTGTTTTATTACAAGTGTCCACATTTTTAAGATTCAGTTTATAAAAACATCATGTGATCGTATGACCATATTTGAACATTTTAAGCAATGTGTGTGCATGTTATTTAATCAAACAAACCGAATCCCATATCTTCATCTTCAGATTCAGATTCTTCTTTCTTCTCTTCCTTCTTCTCGGCAGCAGGTGCTTCTGCGGTAGCAGCGACCGGCGCAGCAGTTACTGCAGCTGCAGCGAATTTACTTGGATCCTAAAAAATTGTTATTGCTTGTTATTTCAAACACGTAAAAATAACTTGCATGAATTATGTGCTTCATGCTTTCTATCAGACTGCTTTTTATGCATTTATCAACATAAAATTCTAAAGTACCAGTAGGTTCTGCTATCTCTAGCGCTGATACTATGTTTAGAATTTTGAGACGCGTATAATTATCATCACCTAATATATTTCTACAAATTCTATTTATTAAGCAACAAATATCAACGTACTTTGATGTACTCCTTGATTGTAGCGGCTTCAGCAAATTCAACTTCAGTTACAGCAGCAATAGCCAACAAATTCTTGAATCCATTGATAATGCTGTGAGGAACACTCGCTACTGTAGGATAGCCAATAGCTAAACATACTGAAGCCAAGTTTGCAACTCCACACATGAATTTCTCACGGAGATCTTCTGGCTTGATGTCCAGAATTTCAGGTGCAAAAATGGTACCAGAATCATAGACTTGTTCCACAATTAAGCCATATGAGAAAGGAGAAATGTTCAACATATTCAGAAGAGTAGCTTCTGACGCTCCTACTTTGTCACCAGGTTTCAAAATGTGTACATCGTTCTAAAAAATAATAAAATATTGATAGTACATAATATAAATATAGACTTATCTAAGTATATTATATACGTACCACAATTTCAATGGTACCCTTGGAAATCTTAGTGGGAATGCTTAAAGCTTGGAAGAATGATGTTTTCTCAGGTCCGAGTCCAGTGTTTTGAGCAGGAATAATAACGCTCAGTGGTGCAATAGCACCTGCTCTAGCCGGGGCTCTGACCTTATTTTCCAGAAGCTTGTCTCTTACTTCAATTAAATCTCCACGAGTGAAAACAAACCCAACATTTCCACGAATATGTGGCAGCAGCTTTTCTAATGCTGCGTTACGTTCGATGTGACCACGTATTGCCTTTCTCATCATAGTATTCTTTCCCATCAATACAACAGCATTCCCGCGAAGAGACATGCGAATTTGTTGCATTTGTTTGGAGCCAACATTATCGGCACCCACAATGAAACATTTAGGGAAATCATCCAAAAGTTGCTACAAAAAAGGAATACAATTTTTACAAAACAATGATATACTAATACAAGCACATATTTTAATGCTATAAGTATGATAGTCGAAAATACTTACAACAAGTTTGGTGAAGTAATTTGACTTCCATGTTGCCTTGTCCTCCCTACCCATCTTGATGTGTGTGTGTAGGGATACTAAAGTGTTTAAGGACTAAAAAGAAAAACAAATTTGTTAAAATATGATAAATTATAATCAAGATAATTCTTATAAATATAGCTGTAATCAGACTGCACACGTGCGATTTATAATCTTTTAAGCCGCACACAGATGGGTTCAGCTATTTCTAGCTTCTGTGTGGTTCTCGGTTTATCAGACGCGTTGTTTTATCATCATGTAATTTTTATTGTATTTACTACTTTATTTATTTCATAACAAATTTTAATGCAAAATAACAAAGTTTGAATAATTGTCTACAACATAAATTCTATGTATATATACAGATATTTAGATTGAGATCACATGGCAAGCTAACCTTATGGATAGTTTATTTCAAGTTTTATGAAAGAAATACACAAAAGATTTCACATTTTTCATTTTATATTTATATAATGAGGTATAGTTAATATTGTGAACAAATTATTGAATGCAAAAGGTCAATAACGTCTGAGTATTCGAGGAAGATATTACAACAACTTTTACATACCGTGGCAACCTTTACGGGTAGAATGAAGAAGAAAGAGGAAGTCGTACGCCATTGTGATACAGTCGTGACGGCCATATTAGAGGAAGTACGTTGTTGAACCGCGGAATTTTCTCAATTTCAAAAAATTATTTATTAAGTTCTACAATTTCGTTTTATTTGCATGTCCTATATTTTACATTTGTGCCATGAAATTCAGCTATTGAGTTAATATTTTCAAATCAATTAAGTACAGATTACAATAAATGTGTTTTGTACTTTGTATTTATTTCTTTCTTTCAAATTACATATAATATATACATAAACCGTTAGTACAGAAATATTATTAAATTAAAATGCAGAATACAGTGTAACTGTATCAAAACCGCATGATATGATATAATACATAAAATATTTGTAAAATAAAAACATTCTTTTATTGCGAAAGTGGTGAGAGATCTTATGCATTTGTGCATGTTGAATGCATATTTGTACGTAAGTGTTTATAAATTGTACGTGCATGCAGAATTTGTATTAATTTGAAAATATTTCTTCTTTTTTTTTCAAAAATATTTTGCTTGTCTTCTGATTCATAGTGATAGAACTTCTTCTGCACATTTTTTTAATATATTTAGTGCAAAATCGATATCATTTTTGTTTAAGAGTGTAGAAATACAAAGCCTCAGACTAGGTCTGGGTAATTCTTTTTCTGTTTCCAAGTATGCAGGCATTATAATAGCTAAATTATTTTCAATACATTTCTCAGAGATTTTAGAGAGTAAGTTCTCTTCTACATTACGATCTAATCGTTCTTTCAAATAGACATGTTTTATAGGAGATTCTGAAAAACTTGAACAATCTAAACATTGAATCTCTTGAAGTCCATTATTCATGGCTATACAATTCTCTTTTAGCGACTCAAATATTTGTGGATTATTTTGCATAATGTCTAGAGAAGTAATAGCAGCAGATGTCAGAAGAGGTGGAAGGGATGCAGAAAAACAATATCCAAGTCCAGACAAACGTTGATGTTCAATAACAAACGATGTACCCACACAAAATCCACCAATGGATCCTATTGCCCACTCTAAAGATCCTATAATTTATATAAATGTTTTTAATAAGAATGACCGAACATATGTACTTACAATATAACATATATCTAGGAATATTACCTACCCATGATCATGTCAATCTCGTGTCTAGGAATATTGAAATATTCTGTAACGCCTTTTCCATGTGCACCAAGAGTACCAAATGATACTGACTCATCAATGAATATTCTCAATTTATATTTCTTACAAAGTGCCAGTAAATCAGGTAATGGGCAAATTTTTCCTGTATTCGTATAAACACCTTCAATTATTAAAAATCGCTTGACTTTGCTTGCTTTTTTAGGATTTTGCTCATCAAGTTTTGCTTGTTTCTTTAGTAAATCATGGAGATCATTAGCATCGTTGTGTTTAAAATATTTAATATTAGTTCTAGATGCATCTAATCCTTTTTGTATGGCAAAATTCACTTTTTCATCTATAAATACAAGATCTCTACGCTTACAATATGCTGCTACCGCAGATGCTATTGTACTAAATCCATACGAATATACTACAGCCTCTTCTGTGTTTGTGTACTTTGCTAAACGTTCTTCTAATTCAAGGTGCACATCTACGGTACCATAGAATCCACGTGGACCACAGGAACCAACTCCATATTTTCTTACTGTCGCTATTGCTGCTTTTTCTATATCTTTGTTTTCTACAAAACCCAAATAATTATGTGTACCAAGATTCAAACAATCTTTCCCATCGATTACTATTCGTTTGCCAGCTCTTGATGTTACGCATCTTGGATTTAAAGATGGATGAGTTGTTTGTGGATTGGTTATAAGCGGTTCAGGATTCCACTCTGCGAGTTTCTTCTGGACCTCCTCTTCCGTTGGCACTCTTTCATGCCTGTTGTACCGTCTCTTAGCAATAAACCAAATAAACCAAAAGATCAAGAATGCTGCTGTTAGCGTATGATATTGAGGTATGGTACTTAAAATGTCCATTGATTCAATAAATATAAATTTTGTGCTCATGTTTTCGTTTGTATGATATTCTTTGTACCCTGTTTTTATTTTTTTGTTGATTAATAAGATCAATCACCTTATATATTATGATATATCTTTACTTCGGCAATGTTACACTAAATAGTATTGTACAACTTGTGCGATACGTTCACGTAAAAAAAATCATTTTACGTATTCAAATTACATGAATTTATAATACTAATTATACGTTAAAAGAAAATTAACATTAAAAAGTAACTACCAAGCCTTAAACCTCATGGTAGCGAATATCTACTAATAAAACAAATATTAGATAAAGTTATTTGTGACTCAGCCTATATAGTTACTGCAGTCACCTTTTTTGACCGCAATACCAGATGGCAGCACCATGAAAAATATAGATCAGTGCGGAATTCTCACAGTAGAACTTCAAATATTTTCTCATAATTTATCTAGACTTTGCAAGTATCATTATCAATTCTAATTTCACCATATTAATTGAATTGATATTTTTAGAAATATATGAAAGAATAAATTCGAATGTAGTTTATTGATCTATTACATGGAAAAGAGTAGAGTTTATTGATCTATTACATGGAAAATCTTTATCATTTTCTAATCAGATTATTGTAAATTTCAAAATAATATTTCGCAATATTTCATTTTGAATGCGATGCGCTCGAATGCAGGCGCATGTGCAGTATCGAATTCTAAGCTTTCATAATAGCAAGAGTAGTACTTCCGGTTTCCGGTATCCGGCAAACGCCCCAGTCTATGTAGTAATGTTGTCAGACTGAATTCGTATCACTTGTGTATCGTGTTTGTTGTGCTATTGTCAAATCGATTGTCATAAAGTGACAGCATACATGGTGCTGAACTTCAGCAAGACGTCATATTTGTGAGTGAGTAATCACATTTTCTATAATAGTACAATAAAACATACCACAGCCGCTAGGTACATATCAACTGTTCTGAAAACATTTTACTATTCATGCATTCCCGCAATTTGTATTATTTATACACTTATATTGAATACGTATATATATACGTATATGCGAAGTGCGTGGTAGATTTATTATGGGTTTGGAGATATTGAAAATGTAATTTGTCAAACTGAAGATACAAGAGCGTTTCGTTTGGTTATGAACACGATTATACGTGTGCAGTTTATGCCTCCTACAGCGTTTCAACTGTGAGTCATACCAGAGTGCACCTGACTCTTGACACCTGGTAATGTATCCCGATATATTGTAATATCGTATAAATACGTGTGTAGTAATCTGATTAAGGATAATAATTCAATTATCAGAACATCTCTTTGTATACCCACACAAAGATTTTTATTTTCATACTTCTGTGTATACAAATGATATAAGTTTATGTATTGAAGGGAAACGTTCGTCTTTTTACGAAGAAATCAATCCATACATTCGATTAAAGAATATTCAGCATGCGATACAGAAAACTTTGAGAAGTTACACAATATATTCGATTTTCTTATATCGAGTCAATTCGCTTAATTCTCTCCTAAATGAAATTTGTGTGCAAATAAAAATTGAGCAAACTAACAAAATTTTGTAGATGGGATTTTTTATTATTATGTTGGTTATATGATACGGTCCTGCGATCCTGATGCGAGATTAAAATACCATTGTGAAAGCTGACGAAGTGAGTCCGTTATCATCATTCATCAGTTACACGTCGATCCCATCAGCGTGTTCATTTTGTGTAGTCTTTTTGTTACGTTAATCTGTCGGAAACGACATAAGTATTAATGGAAAGAACTATTATTAAAATGTCTGAAATTCGTAAAGTTGTGGAGGATGATTCCCGAATGGTGCCAGGTGCTTATAAAAAAGTGTTGAACATGTGGAAAAATCGTGAGTACAAAACGATTCCTTTTTTTTAACGGGAACTTGTGATTGAATTTGTGTAACAATTTCATAGTGCGTAATATAAAACGTATATGTTACAGAAATTGTTATTTTATCATCATCCATTAACAATAAACGAATAGGTTTAACTAGATTTTACAAAACAATTAAAATAATACTATTTTAAATGTTAGGTACTGACAATAACAAATATCACAAATCTGCCAGATACTGAAATGTCTTATCAGTGTACTTTCTATTATTGTAATGTGCATATTATCTGAAATAATTTTTAACAAAATTAACCTCTCTCATGCATACAAGTCTTCTATCATTATCGACAATGATTCAATTCTTTTCCCACAATATTTTTTCCATGCATCTATAGTCGACGAATTTTTCGTATCAACGTTACATTCTCGATAAACATTAGATAAATTATCTATTATCGGTGTGCAATTTATACATGTGTACATATATGGTCTGAAGACTGATAAAGAACAATTGAATATCGTCATAAGCGTAGTGGAAACAACATGAGTCACAATATGTGTGCATCATCATAACAGTACAGTATTAATTCATACTGTTTTCTATTTATTGATAGTCATGTACAATTGGAAGAAAAACCGACGTCGTTTTTTATTGAGGCGTCATTATAATTTTCATCAATATTGTATTAATAATAATAATAATAATCACGTCCTTCCTCGCGTGAATTTCTTCTTTACAACGGTTATTGCTCGAAGCATGAATTTTCGAGCGAGCCATAGAATTGATTTAACAACTGTGAAAGAAGGTAGTTTGAAGTTGAATAGTCCTGTTAAAAACCGGGACTTAAAACCGGTATGATTTTGATACCGGTATTTCACTAATAAGGCCGTACCGAAATCGATATATGTGATACCGAAATGTATGAATACCGAAATCGAAATAAATACCGGTATTTCGTCGGTTTTTCTTTCGCCTCGAGATCGTAGCGTAGCTGCAACCGCGAGAAAGATTGGCATTGATATCACAACACGGTATGCAATTGTGGTGCTGCATATCAGTTTCGGTATTATCTAACATAATATCGACAATAAAATAATACTGTGCTTAAAAGTACTTGGGAAAATTACAACAAAATTTCATTACAATTACAGAGAAACCGAACAAGAATTACCGATAAATACCGGTATTTCCGTATTTCGGTTTTTCATAAGGATTTCGAAGGATTTCAGAACCGAAAAATATCGGTATCGAAGATTTCGGTAGAAGTCCAGACTTCGAGAGTCCTTTGGTGCACGTGGCTCCTGCCTAAGAAACTTGCAACAATTTCGGGTCTCGACCACCCTGCGGCAGCACCGCAGTGTGCCGGTCGAAACCAGAAGCGGCAGAGCATTGCGCCGGTTACTTCCAAAGTAGACTGTTTTTGAGGACACAAACTCCACCCTCGCCTCGCGAGTTGCACACGTATAATTTAATTAGAATGTTCCATATGTACAGTGTAACGAAAATTATCCGTCAAGTGTCAACGATAAACGAATAATAACGAGTGGGAACATTCGATCGTCTCGAATCCTTGGAAATTCATTCAAGACCGTACGCATTTTCGAATAATTCCACTGAAATTTACATTAAACGCTGATACCGAAGTGTGCGTAACCTCAATGCGCGTTGGAGAATTTTTCCGAGTGATCTCTCGACGGTTGACCCCGTGCCCGAGTACAACGATTGTCCCGCAACGATGTTAATTTACATAGTAGATCGCGTTGTTTACAATTGCCAGAAGTGATTCACAGAGTTCATGGGAAATTTCTCTGATGATCGTTTTAATTTCATTCACTGGTACACTCGTGGGCCGTCGCATTGGTATACGTGTCTCCGTCAGAAACTATTTACTCGCGCATAATTACTGAATGGAATATGATGTGATATACATGTTTCTACGTGAATCTTCCTCCGCGAATGATCGAATCCTCGTTTTTCCGTACGAGCATGATAAGCGTGGATACCTTATATAGTCGCAGAGATGTATCGTCCCGGTTAGAAAGGGCGTGTATTTGCTTTCCGGCGCAAAATTTGTCTCGCCTGCGTTTCCCATTGATCGTAATCCGAACCCGTTCGATCGCAGAGAACCAGAAATATTGTCCGAAAGAAAATCACCCGTGAAAGTGTCGAATCCCATGATCGTTCTTTTTTCGTACGCATTCTCGCCGAACTAATCTCGAAAACGTAAACCTGGGCGTAGTTGAGATCGATCATCGCGCCATCAACAGAGAATTTCGCGGGGAAAACGCGTTACGGATCTTGGTCAGCCCCGAGGTCCATCGAAAGTGATGTGATTTTGTTGTTACGCGTAACGTTACGCTGTCAAATATTATTACAGTGTTACCAAACCGGTTGTTTTTCTATGGCATGGTTAATGGAACAAAACTGAATTGTTAAACAGACCGTAGATAGATTTTATCTCTGTTGTATTGAGCACGGTTTTGTCGATACGCGTTGCGAATTCTAGCAATACACGCTTCATGTTTATATCGAGTAATGAAAATAATAGAGGCATCGATTGCTAATCTTATCATTGTTTTGCGGTGTTAATTAGAAATATACGATGTTAGCGATCCGCCGACCGTAAACACACAAACCGGCTGTGACTGAACGCAATTGAAACACGTTTGTGTGCTGAGTAATTTATACATACATAGTGCGTGATTCCCGCGGGAAATCCGGTCGGAATAGAGTATTCGATCGTCTTAGTTCCGTCGCCTGGAAAGTGTTACCGGAACGTGTGCTCAAATTAAAATATGCTAGTAGCAATTTACATCGGCTGTGAGGAGTTAATGCTGCACTTGGCAAAATATTAAAGTGTTCGCAAGGAACTGTTGGGGAACATATATATATTTTAACTGTTAAATAAGCTGCGACGTTGACATCACGACGCAGTAACGATTTTAATTGATATTTGATATTGTTATTACTATAATCGTGTACACAGTTCCGAGTTTATATCCTGTTGAATCGGACAACGTGTACTTCAGTTGATTTTTGACAGACGCGTAGTAGTAGTAGTAGTAGAAGATCGATCGATATTGATCCGAACGGATCTATACATATTTGCCGCGACACAAAACTACGGCGAGAAAAAGGAACCGGACCGTGCAAGGGCCTTGATTTCAGAGAGCCATATTAAAAAAAGGCAAACGAAGCGTTTATTGCTGATACAACGGAAATCCATAATCGATATTGACGATGTTTAAATGCTGTGTGTGCAACAAGAGCTCGAAGAAGGAGAAGTCGGGCGGCGAGGTGACGAAGCAAAGTCAGAAAGCAACCGACTCGCAGATAGTTCCCATCGATTCAACAACGACGTCGACGACGGTGGTCGACGAGAACAGACACCTCGGTAAGGGCGAAAAATTGAACGGCGACGTGCAGAGATCGGAGAAAGTTTCCCCGGCGATGGAGAATGCCGCCGCGGAAGTGGTCGACGACTTGACTGTTAAGAGTCCGTTGCCTTCCGGTAAACGCGACGACGTCACCGATTCGCAACGATCGCGGCACGAATCGATAGCGGAATCGAATGGCAAGAATTGCCACGACGAAAACGGGGACGATCAAACGAAAGAGGATAAGATAAGACGAGCGAGCGGGGTCGCCGATGAAACCGGAAACGGAGAAGTGGATGCAAGTGACAGCATAAGCATGAGTGGCGGCGGTGGAATAATGACGGCGATACTAAACGCCGGGATTCCTAACACCGTTAAAACGAATATCTACGATTCCTCCGCCGCGTACATCGAGAGAACGATCGACGACGGCCCGGACGAAGAAGGTGACGACTCCGTGTTCGAAGCTTGTCCGAACGACGGCAACGCGAATAAAAAACCCCCGCCAGGTATATTTTCACCTACGCAAATTTTGATCTTGCATTTTCATATTTACTATTATATTTTTCATTGAACCGCGTGCAAATCTGTACAATCGGATTGAAGAAGAGGGAATTTCTAAAATTGACAAATAACTTTTTCTGCTAGATATGTTGTCGCCCGTAATTAATATTATTAATTCATTAAGTAATATTATTTTTCCAAAATGAAATGGAATTTGTCAAAATTTCTTTTTATTGTTTACTCATTATAATTGTTTTGTTGTTGTTGTAGTCTTTGTTGAATACTCTTGTGATTTTGTTTCTCGATTCGACTTTATTACACTGGATCGAGTATATTTAATAAGAAACGTCAAAATTATATTCAATCTGTTAACCGGGGAAATTCATCTGCCTCAGGTACAATCTGCTACAAAATTAGAGTTAACTCGTCATGCATAAAGCTCGATGTTGTATAAATAAACAAACGGTCTAACTTGAAAATATTATATCACCAGCGATCGGCGGCGTGGTGCTGCGGCAGTGACATGGTTTCATCAATTGGAGACAAAGGAGAGTGAAGAAATATATCGATAGATATTGCGCTCACGCGGCGACAATAAAAAATAAATGACGTATCGATTTTTAGCATACGAATGACATCTTTAGAATCCCGTATCGAATCGACATATCGTGCGCGTTGAAAAAGTATTTTATCGAACGAGCGAGTTAACTCACCGAGCACATTGTAGAAGCATTTTCCGGCGACGAGTTAACTCGTCCAATTAAAATTGAAATGTTAGTTCGTTGTCCCCGGTTAATAGAGTATGGCACAGCTTCTATGTGATAAAATGTGAATGTTATTGGGGGCGTATGGTACGCAGCTTCGTCAGTGCCTCGCTGGCTGTCGGAAGAGGATGACGGCGAACACGATTCGGAAGAGTGCAGCGGAATGCAAGAACCACCCGCGACACCAGTCGCCCGCGACGAGCTAGCCTTAAGACGTCACAGATTCTTCTCTGATTTACTGCAAGCTGCACAAAATGCGACCGAGCACAGAGTGAGGTTCGACCCTCTAGGACCGATGGTGCACTCTGGTCAGGGTTCACCCTAAATCCATTTCTTAATTTGTATTATTTTTATCGATGGATTTTCCTTTGTAATTTCGAACACGTTACAATTGAAATACATACGTTGCATTTACTCACCATCATCTATTTTTCAAAAGAAGCCACCTAATAAATCATACTCGTATCTGTCCACTTCACTTCTATGTTACAAGTCTGAAGTAATAGGAGTGGGGTTGGTCAACTATTGGGACGGAGCGCATTTCAGGTGTCTTCTTTCAAAAAATAGACCACAACATTGTGAATATAACATAATACCGTGTGTATTGTCATCGCGCGACAATACCTCGACTTTTCTATCTTTTGTTGTGTTGTGTACTGCGTCACACTAACCCGTCGACTTGTATCATTATGGCGAACAGCATCGCCATAGAATTGTTTGCATTCGCGATAATACTCTCGAATTTCTCGTATCTATTGTTGATAACTAAGTTTTTTTATGATTCGAGGAGTTATAAATATGTATATTGATGTACAGCAAAAATTAGGAACCATCATTTGGATGAACTTTAGCAAGTTTAACGTATGCCAGTATTTTGCAACCTATAGTAACTTTGCGATATGCTAAATAATGTGGGGGCAATATGAGCTGAAGGCACATGCGTTACGTCGGGAAACATTCTCCACCATTATTTGCTTCAAAGTTCTGACGGAAGCATTCGCGAGTATTACAAGTTTTCAGGCTTTACGCATTGTTTCAATCTTAGTCATTCTATTTTTATCATTTGACCTATTTACCTTTCAATCGGTTGTAATATTTTATGAACTTCGTATAGCGCGAAGTACTATTTCCGATCGAGGAATGTAATCGCAGAAAAGTAATTGTTATAGAGATATTTATTTCTGATATTTTTTTTCCCAACGTATTACTATATTGTTGTCACGGTAAAGTGTACATTTTATAAATATTTCTTGAGACGAACCGAAAATTTTTAAACATTTGTTATCTTGTTGTATTAATGCATTTCTTTGTCATTACGTGTTGTTGAGTTACCGCGGGAGATTCACTGGACGAAATAGTATCTACCCACGCTGGGTTTATAACACTCACGGTCGCGATTCAGTTTTCGCAGATTTCCTAAGAATAGGCCGGCATATACACGCGTTGAATAATGTTAGAATCGCGATTTAGTTCTTCACCAGCTTCTGAAAAGTCGAGTTGCTGCGGACCGCAACCGTCTCCTTTATAGAAATAATTTTCGGTAAAATAGATAAATAGTCAAACAGAGAGCGATTTTTATTTTGTGTTCTGCTGGATTCAGGTGGATGTGGGAACAACTATTTCAGTTGGTTATTGTTCTACATTCAATTGTTTATCGTACAAGTTTACCGAATGAAAATACTAAAATTCAGATTAATTGCAAATTACTCCAATTTTATTTGAACAAATGTGTACTCGAATACTTTTAATATTTCAATGAAAACACCAATTTATTTTTATTACATATGGTTGCAACATAATGATCTAATGGCTGTGGATGTTGATCCAACTATTTATACACTCATTCTATATTTAATTTACATTTCATAAATGCGAACTTTCTGGAATATATTCTTTCAGTTTAGAAATAATCCTATATTAAAATTATTACTAGACAGCCGATTTTATGCATTTATGACAAAAATGAGTAGGTGTCATTTAAAATAGTAAAAACATTAGATGAATTTCAAAGTACTGTGACATTGATTTTACTCTATTCAATATATTAAGAAAGAAAATAAATTTCTATTTCACTCAAATTTTTTGCAATTCAGGTAATAAATTTTGATTTGGCATAAAGATCCGCTGTCTAGTTATTACGAAAGCATTATAGTTTGATCTTGCAGAATATTATGTCAAAATATATTGTGTTCTGAGTGTTCTGATCAAATGATTGTGTTGTTCTCTCTTGAATTTTATGAGTACTAAAATGAAACTTTCTTTTCTTTTGCATGTAGGTATTTTTTAACAGTTTATGAGAAACGAATGAGTCATATTAATACGTGTTGATGGTTTTTATTATTTGTTAAAATCATTTTTATCACCCTGTATACATCTTAACTCATTAAATTTGTATTGTATTAAAGGCTGCGACTCTAGTGATAAGGAAGAGCATTTGGAAGAGCTAGTAAATCGATTAGAAAACGTTACCAAACGATTGGAAAACGTACGAGCACGTACCGTAGCTGAAACTCAAGACACTGCTGTTCAAACGAATACACCATCGCCAAGAAGGTCTAAACCAATTGAGAACGGTACATCAGAACAGTCTGCCTCACTTGCTCAGTCACCTATTAAATCGGCATCAGATAAAATTGTCAGCATGTCGGTAGCAGGCTATGAAGATCTCGTGGCTGGACCTGTAAGCGAATACTTGCAGTTAAGTAATAAAATTGGCGGCGATGTGGCAACCCACAGTAAGCTTGTCGAAAAGGCTTTTCAGTAAGTATTTGTATGTTATACTGCAACACTATCTTAGACTTTAAATAGACTTATATAATTTATCAACTATTCCTAATTTTTCTTTGCAGAATTCAACTTCAATTTATCCGAACTGTGGCAAGTCGACCAGCTCCAGTAAACCAGTCAGAACAGGTTGCTCTCCTTGGACCCACCTCGACACAAATCCAACAGATTCAAGAGTTTCGCGAGAAAAATAGAGGCTCTCCATTTTTCAATCATTTATCAGCAATTAGTGAAAGTATTCCGGCTCTAGGATGGGTTGCCGTGTCACCCACACCAGCACCATATGTGAAAGAGATGAACGACGCCGGACAGTTTTATTCTAATCGCGTTTTAAAAGACTGGAAAGAAAAGTAAGTAGGTTTTACGCATGGCAATAAAGAATTGAATGTTACCATTAGACTGCTGATTATACGCATTCATAACGAAAATGATTAGATGAGTTACGAAACTGTGAAGATATTAGAAGAGTCTAAGAGTATTATGACCGCCGATGTAGAGTTCATTTTGTGTTTTATAATTTCAGAGATAAAGTGCACGCAGAATGGTGCAAGGCTTGGGTACAAACGTTAAGCGATCTTCAGCAATACGTACGTCAACATCACACAACAGGATTGGTATGGGCAAAAACTGGCTCTGTACCGGCTGGTATACCACCACCTCCACCGCCATGCATGCCTATTGGGGATGTAGCGCCCGTCAGTATTGCCGATGACAGAAGCGCCCTTTTCGCGGAAATCAATCAGGGAGAAAATATTACAAAGAGTAAATACGACACGATTGTTGGAATGTTAATATTTTAGTTGTTCAAATTGATAAAGTGACGTTTCATTTAACAGATTTGAAGAAAGTAACTTCTGAAATGCAAACGCATAAAAACCCCTCACTGAGGACTGGACCAGCACCATTTAAGGCCCCAGTAGTCGATAATGCGGTGGCATCGAAGACAGTACCATCAGCAAATGCTCCAATCGACAAACCACCAGTATTCACTAGAGACGGAAAGAAATGGCTCATAGTAAGTACTACTAAACAATCTAATGAAGTCGCTGTTTTAAGATTTTTACTCAGGGACTTCTAGCAGAATGTAGACCGATATTATATCCGTTTCGGTACAACCTTATTAGTGCAATACCGGTATTAAAATCATACCTGTTTTAAAGTCCCTGCTTTTACTATAATTAGATTGTTACATTACTTACAGTTTCATTTAATTTAAATGTATATGTAATTTTTCATTGTAGGAATATCACAAAGGAAACAAAGATCTACTCGTTGAAAATGTGGAGATGAACAACGTCGTCTACATGTTCCGATGTCAAGATAGTACTTTAGTTGTTAAAGGCAAACTAAACTCTATCGTGATGGACTCATGTCGCAAATCATCCGTTGTTTTTGACTCTCTCGTGTCGAGCATTGAATTTGTCAACTGCCAGAGCGTTCAAATGCAGGTGAGTTTTTTAAATGTCACTGTATACTTAAAAATAAATTCCTATATCTTTGTCAAAAATATAAAAAGTATATTCATTTCCAAATTTGATCATATATACACAACATAATTACATGGAGTGTTCATCTTATATTAAAAAATAAAAGCACAATATATAAAAAGTATGCCTGTGACCATTATTCATGATTTTCATGGATACAGATATTGAATGATCTTTTTTATCGACGGTCTGCTGGATTTTTAATACTCGGATACAAGTCTCTTGCAGACATTTTGCAATTCTTGTAGATGGGCCAAATTTGGTTCTTGATAGAGAATTTCAAGTAATGCTACATATTCATCGTTGTTCAATTCTTTGGGTGTGCCGCATATTTGAAATTTATTTAACACGCTTTCCGATGTTCTCGAAACATTTCCTAAGTCCGTGATGGACGTACTTGTATCGGTAACCGATGGTTTAGCAGTAACATCAATTTCTCTTTGCTCCACAGAAAGAATGCATAAATTTTTTAATTTTTCGTTTGATAAACTATTTGTTAATTGTTCACTGTTTCCTTTTGAGGCAGTTAAATCAACAGATTGATTCTGATTCAACTCGTTACCATTTATGACTGAAGAAACGATAGTAACAATTTTGTGCATTGCACTTTGTTTCTTTTCAACTGTGTCTATTGCGATATCTTTACCTTTTGTATTAGACTCAATGTCTACAGTTTCTTTTTGTATATTCGTCTCTCTGTCTTTGATATATTCTAAAAATTTGTTAGGGTCTACTATTTTTGTTGCGTTATGATCATACTTTGTGAATATGTTTACGTAGATTACCATTTGTTCTTGTGCAGCGATTTTACTATCGGTATTTTCAATTGTATTTGCTGATACTAGTGACGACGAGGTATTGTTTGTGTTTTTGACACATCTGCTCTCATCCTTTATACACTGATCATTGATTTCCGATGCGCCTTCCAATTTTAGACTTTCTTCTGTCGCATAATGACTCTTACTAGATAAATTGTCTCTCCAGAGCATTGTCATTGTCAGTGGTCCTCTCACTGGACTTCTATGTCTTGATTCATTTTCCGTTTTTCTAGTTGCTTCCAATCTGCTTTTTAAAATTGGTATGCACGATCGCGAAGGAGTTCTCGATACTGGTGTTACCGGTTTCACCTGATTCTTTAATTTCAATCTAGTATCCAGTGACTGGGTGCAATTTACAGAGTTTGCATTACTCGATGATGCGTTTGAGCGAAAACTTATTTGCGATTGAGATCTCTTTTTATCTAACTTAAAACTATGGTCTGGGTTACGTCTAGGTTCGGCGGACAAATCTCTAGTTTTTACCTGGATTGACGATGATCTAGTGTGAGCAGCATTTATTGAATCAGTTTTTAAACTTTTTGAATTTTGCGAAACAGCCGATTTCTTTAATACTTCAAACTTTGAAGTATAGTTTTCTTGACTTCTTGACTTTATTATTGTATTAACTTTTTTTAGCGTTAGATTCTCGTTTGCGTCCCTTGGAGAAACCTGATTTGGAGATATGTCTGATAAAGCGGCAGTTTGATCCACATTTATTACCTTTATCTTGTTTCCAGATGAATTAGATTGTTCTTCACCAATGAGGTTTATACTTGTTTTTGGTATCAAAGATTCGTTGTCCATATTATTGTATGATGTTGAAGTATCGTTTTTAAATGTTTCTTCCTCTTTCACAGTTTCTTCTGTTTTGTTAATTGTACGTATATTAATATTTCTGTTTATATCATTTTCAGAAGATACATTTTCTTTATTAATTTTATCAACATCAATTTCGTTATTTGTAATTTTAACATAGGACTTGGTTTCGATTTTATTTATAGTACTAGTATTGTTCGACATGGAAATAAATAACAAATCAGCATTTTTAGTGTCTTTTAAATCTTTCTCATGGTAGTGTTGCTCTTTGCTAGCTTTTTCTATCTTTGAAGTTGAGTGTAAATCAGTTTCTATATGCTTTGAGTTCATAGTGTTTAATTTTAAAGCAGAACTCGAAGCTTCATCTGTAAAGTACATGCTGCTCTGTGGAGAAATGAGATTGGAATAAGATTTATATAAATCTGCCTCATTAAGTATCTCCTTGTCCTCTATGTTTGCAAATGAATTTTGTACAACCACATTATCGTTTCTGTTCTTGAATTTACTATCTTCATCGCAATGAATTTGCGAGCCTCTGTATTCTACTGCAGTTGTAGTTTTATTGCACGTTTCTTTGTTACGAGTTTCCACTTCCATGTAATCATATCGCTGAAGAGTTATAGTGTTTGTTGAAGCAGCTTGTATATTTTTCTCGTTACTGTAGTCGTCCTTGAAAGTAGACCAATTTAGATTTAATTCCTCTTCGTCCATTGACTTATTAGTCAGTGCTGTTGTAGACAGAGGTCCTGGAATGTCACAATCATTCGAATGATTTACGCTCATCGAATTTTGCAGATTCACCTCAATAGAATTTTCTTTGCTTTCAGAAGCTGATAATTCATACATTGTATCTGCAACGCTTATCACTGTGTGCACTTCCCTTATATCCTCATTTTCTGTTACCAATGTCCGTTCTATTAGTGAACAGGCCCCAGGGTGCCTTTTCAAACTCAAATTTGGTCTAGACATCAAATTTTCGTTCTCTTCGTTGAATTTCTCAATTTGTGACATATTTAATTTTGTGCTTAACAAGTTGCCTATATCTTTAGTAAACACAACGCTTGTACGTTGAACTGCAATGTCTGGATTTAGAAAATTACATCCTTCGTTTTTGTTCAAGTTCAGATTCGGTTCATCTATGAGCGAGTCATTCAGGTTTTGCGAAAATAACTCTGTGCTGCTACCGTCCCGATTCGCGAGCTTGTTTACGTCGCTTATACGTATAATGTTTGATTCTGGTTTCTCCTCGTTATTTACGTTCCTTGAGTAGCTTGCAAATTTCATGTTTCCGTGCTTCTCGTCAGCCATGCTTGAGGTGTAACTTTGATATTTTGTATATACATTATCTGATGCCATTTCCGAAGCTTCAGTAGATCTAGTTTCATGGCAACTCTTGTATTCCGACAAAGATGATCGATTAAGATTTGCTTTATTGTTTTCCTGCATTATGTTACTGAAACTGAAATATTCAGAGCCTGAAGCAAGATTTTGATTAGATTCAATATTTTCTCTATTTATGTTCTGATTTGTAATCTGATTTTGATGCATGAAGTTCCTTACATTGTTGCTGAACGTCGAAGAATGAGCTAATTGTTTTCCTTGTTTTATGTTGAGAAACATGTAAGTCCGACTACTTCTTTCTGTGGAGCTGCTAATCGATTGTTCCTCCGATATGATATCCAAAAG
The DNA here is from genome assembly GCA_028454225.1 of Lasioglossum leucozonium. NCBI lineage: Eukaryota > Metazoa > Arthropoda > Insecta > Hymenoptera > Halictidae > Lasioglossum > Lasioglossum leucozonium. The sequence continues at coordinate 14,480,395 of CM052205.1, read as the reverse complement.
TTTAGATTGAAGATTATTGTTAATGTATGAACATTTGCTGTATTCTGACATACATTCCTTCTCCATGTTTTCTCTCTTCTCGTCCATGTAGCACACCTTTTCCAGTTCTACGCGTGTAAGCAATGCTCTTTTGATTTGCAATGCCTCTTGAAGCAACACTGCTGTAGATTTATCATCCGATTCACTTTCTTTGGATATTTCTGTGTGGCTCGAGGTTGGCGACGTTATTAATAAATCTTGATCAGTATCCATTGGTACGGTCTGCCTATCCAAGCAATCAAATGATTGCGTCCGAGTGTTTTCAACATATACGTCTGGTAATGTAAAATTACTTGTTGCAGCTGTTCCTCTGGTGCTGTTCTCATTATCGAAGAAGTCAGACGAGATAGTGTAACATATTCTCTCTGGAATTTTGTCATATCTAATAGAAGAATATTCCCTTGCGTCGACTGTATATGACCTTTGATTATTCAAGGAATGCATTTGATTTTCTGTTTGCTTTGGAAGAGAGCAATAAAGATCGTTGACATTCTTCGAATAATAAGTGCTGAGCACTTGGGAATAGCTTCGAACAGATACATCAGAACTTCTGCCTGTTTCGTCGCTGTCATATTGTTCAGAACTGATGTAGACAGTTCGGTGTATGTCATCAAAGTGTTTTCTGCTGACAGTATCAAAGCTAACTCTGTTCTTTTTTTTCTCGTTCCAGCTGTTACTTTCCGCTTTAATTGAGACAGTCTTTTTCGTGAGATTGTTACGAGCGTTGTCCATTATAGTTTCACTATCTTGTGGTTTTTCAGCTACTTTTGTCTGAGAATTTTGTATATCGTACGTTCGCAACACTTTGTGCAAACTTTCCAACTTCTTCTTCACTTGGTACAACGTCTCCTGGGATGTTTCAACGAACTTCTGACGTTCACACGGTTGCGGAATCATCATGTGCGAGGATTGTTGAGGAAACATTTCGCTACAGAACGTTACGTTCACTTTTGAGGGCACCAGACGCTTGTCATTTAGCTTCGTGACTGGATGAACTACATTCGGCAGCTCCAAACAATTTTCCTTATTCTGCTGCCTCAATTCCTTTCCTTTCGTACCTGTTTTTTGCTTCGCTGGTATCTTTTTCGTCGGATTTTCTCTCGATTTTTCACTCAAGCTAGGTGTGTTCTTTTGTTGAGCATATTTTTCTTGCTGAAATATAAGTGAGCGTATGTAACTCGTTTACGGGACTGGACTGAAAATCCTATTGATTAAAACAATAGTTGTGTTAGATATTAATAGACTATGAATCTTATTTTAAATTCTTATATGAATTAGATTTTATATATGTGTATCTGTCAGATCAACCACGACCTCCGAAAAGTTAATATAAAATTTTGTTTAACAAAAGACAGAATACGTAAAAAATTTCTCTCATTCACTGGAAGGTTCTGTAATATAATCTTTGTTTTGTAAAATTTTATAAATTTACATATGCCACAGGTGCATAAAGATTCGTAGTCTACATATTATCTAATAGTTGTGTAATATCTTTTAACGAGTTCGTTATATTTCTACCTGCAACTCAGACCAGTTATTTTTTATCGAGGACTCGTTGCTGCTTTCCAGGGAGCTGCATACCAGTCCGAAATTTTTATTGCTCTCGTGTAACTCCTCCAGGAATCGTTTGCACTCGTCCATAGTTCTCGTGAATTTCTTGCAAGGCGTAGTCGCTTTCTCGGGTTTAGGAGGTCTTGGTTTGTTACCTAGTTTGCTCGTCGATTTGCTGTTTCTGTTTCGCTGGGAGATCGTGTTTGAGGTGACGTTTCTGTTCTGTACTTCGAAATTTTCGCTTTTCGACACTTTGCGTTGTCTGCGACCGGCTGTCCTCTTAAACACGGATGAATTTATGCTGCAATCGTTGAAACATACATAATGCTTGTGGAAATCATGTCTCGGAAAAATGTAGTTGCGCCTTCCTTACTGTACGCAGTTCTAAATCTCCCCAATTAGTATCAAAGTTTTTTTTTAAGTACAGTATTCTCTCGTTTGCAGGTCTTGTAAACGATTCTGTACAAGTTTGAAGGACTTTCGAGCAGTTTCTAAGAGCTAAGAACTGAGTGAGGATAACGAAAGCGAGCAGCATGGAAGTTTGCGCTGTGACTGTACTGTAGTGATCCATCGCTGTCGCTTTTTGAAGATCTACTGATGGGTTCTAGGGGTAAAGTGTCGCGTCTTTGGCAGGGATAAAAGGATTTCTTTTTCGCGTCGAACAGCTCCGTCAAATGGTGCTCGGAGGGATAATAATTTCCTTTTGGATACGAAATGAACGACTCGTCTCGTCTGGGGCTGAAAACAGTGATACGTATTACCCAAATGATAGCAACGGTCCTATAGATCACTGTATCAATTCTCGGATGTTTTTGACAATTTCGTAGCAGCTCTAATCAGGTCCATTCAAATTTTTATGTATTATAACGTTTCTTTCATACTTGTAAACCTATTTCTTACCGAATGTAATACAATAGCTAATGATAAACACTAGCTCCTAGAAAATTGAATTTAGATGGGTTAATATTGGAATCATAAATATTTAGGATACCTCAGTAATACGCGTTTTATCCAATCGGTGCGGTCGTTGGTGTTCGACAGGGTCAAACGGAGGTTTTGGAAATGTTTCTTGAAGCTGGGCTTCTGTATTTGGTGGGGCATAGGCCACGAGCCGTACTGCATTTTGTACGTTAGTATGCTCACTTTCAACTCGAGGTCTTCTATCTTGTATCCGACCTTGTTCAGGATCTTTTTATCATCAAGGACCTCGCCTAATCGTTTCGCTTTCGAGTGCATCATACGGAGTAACATGGTACAAGCGAGGAACGTGAAGACGACCTTCGAACAACAATCATTTTTTATTTTATAACTGGACTGGATTGCTTAAAAAATTGATTTAAAATTCGGTTAATTGGGGGAGAACATATGACCAAATTCGGGCCACCGTAGTGGGAGTTTTCAAACAGATACCTTCCTTATTACAAATGCTTACATCTCACAATGTATTAATTTGGTTTTAGTAGATTCGCGAACAGCTTAATACCGAAGAATGCAACAGAATTATTCTGAATTTTTAACAATTACGTAGAGTATGTCCGATCCGTTTCAACAAGATCCAAGATTTTTAACAGGTTATTAAATGGATAAAGTAATGTGCCTTTAGAATGATCCCCTGGGTCAAGCATTCGGCGACATCGGTTACTATCTCGCTCCAAACGTAATTTACGATCGCTTTCGGGCATTCCCTCCAGTCGACTTCGCAGACCATTTGCACTGGCTCCAGATTTCCGCCTGGAAATCGCATTGGTTAATGGGATTTTCGTGACGCGGTTAGGCTACCTCGAAAAGGGAAGTAGGATGCAAATTGTGGACGTAGCGAGGTCGCGTGAAACTTTACCGAACTGCCACTGCATTCTGTCTGGAAATGGCTAGGTCGGGACCATAGGTTTAAAAAGGTGATCGATTCGTGCCTATTGTTATTATTCAGGAGCCTGTACCCCGTGAAACCGTGAAAAATCGAGAGAAACCGCGACCTGCAGTTGTTCGTCGATAACGAACGAGAATTTATCGATGTTGCTTACAGGATGGCTCAGAAATCTATCATTTCATTCTCAAGAAAAGAATGAAATAAAATTCACGTATTCCATGTATTGACATTAAATGATTTTTCTCATTGTTTAATCGTAGGTATTAGGAGAGGTACGTACCATCTCCATCGATAAAACCGACGGTTGCCAGATGTACCTAAGCCCAGAGTCGGTGGACTGCGAATTGATCAGCAGCAAATCGAGCGAAATGAATCTTATGGTGCCGAAAATAACCGGAGATTACGTGAGTCCTTTACACGATAAATTCTTCGACCGCGTCGAAAATAATCCAGCACGTTTGTACTTTATTTTTCGATGATTACAGGTCGAGTATCCCGTACCGGAGCAGTTCAAGACCACGATCAGTCCATTAGGTCTCACCACGACCGCGATCAACTCGCGCGGCTAAAGTCGCCGGGCGGTTCAACAGCATTCATAGCCTAAACTAACTATCCGATTAAGAGTACGGCTCATTAGAGATATCGTCTTCAGAGGATTCATCGATTTTTTATTTATTGCTTCTTCAAATTAATTTAAGGCGAACCAAGAGAGGGGCGACGAATTAGCAATGGAATAGACTCATCCGCGCGGCATAGAGTCCCCCGTGTCTGCTCAACGGACGTTCGATTAGGCACGGTGTGTTCGATTAGACAATTTCATTAAACAACGTGTTCACGCAATACCATCTCGTTCGATGTAACGTTGTGCATTTCGTGGAGATCATCGACTCCGGTTCAGGCGAAAATTGAAAAAAAAGAAGAAAAATGTCACTCTTAACAACAGGTAAAACGATTTATGCACGGATCTAAACGATTACGCGCTCACGGAATTTGAATATGCGGGTACGACCGCCCCGGTAATCTGCGACATGATATTTTGTAATATAGGATTAATTAGATCTCTAGTGGTTGTGATTCGTTGGTACATGTAGACGGAATTCGGCATCCTCCACGAAACCGTTTCGGTTTGCACGTTCGGTGCTGAGGCAGGGAGACAGACTGTAGGTCGGATTACAGAGTACATAGGTATGGACAAAAGTTTTGCTACCTTTGAACCGCACTTTTATACATTTACACCGTTTTTCTAACGTGATCGAACTTTTGCCCAAACCGGTCGTCAAGATGACTCGCCAAGGAATTGCCGCTCGACTCCACTTTTCTTTCTCTCGTTTCTGTTTTTCCTAAGCGGGTGATCAGAGCGAGTATCGCCCGAGAGAATATAATTAGAAAGCATTTCGAAACAATTTCTGAAGCGTTTAGGGGACGTCATATCAATAGTTGGATATATTGCCTCTTGACTTTTGCAACAAATACTGTTCACCACGATCTAATTAATAGTTCCGTAAAAATTTGCCCTGTCGCTCTAAATTCATGTGATTTCTATCTTAAGGGTATGTTACTTCGGTTCAGGAGTCTTCCGAGTTTACGAGTATCCGTGGTCTGTAAATAGAGTAATCGAATTTCATTTCTGATTAAAACGGACGGGAATTAGTTGGCCAAGGTCGCTTCCTTGAGAAAAGACACGTGGAATATCAAATTTTCACCGACATAGTAAGAGATCGATTACTTGTTGAAATAGTGGCAAGAAAGTACGCGGCGAATGATAGTTGTATACTACTGCTTGATCGCCTTGGCCAGGTAACCAGAACGTAATCTGCTGAACGATTGATTAAGCCGAGAATGTTCGGGGTTTTTGACGTGCACATTGGATTATGTGTGTGAAATGATCAAAATGGTTGTGCAAAAGTCTTGACGGTTCACCGGTTAAGGAGATGAAAGGTATCGCGAACAATGATGGAGGCGAATGTTGTGAAACCTGAGGACTGAACATCAAAAAAAGCGTGCTGTTTGAACGTGACGTAAATTACATTGTGATTTTTACCACTTGGTATATTGTGCTAATCGTAGGTATAATGTAATAACTAGCGCTCTACTTAAAAGCGGCACGATATAGAGTAACGAGATCGTTTTAGGATTAACAATGGATTCAAACAGTTCGATCCTTTTTTAACGAATGGACGGTAAGGGGGAACTCGAACGGTCCGATTTCATTTATCTATCGTTTGTCTGCTACTAAATCCGTTTCGCGGCGGAACGAAAAAATCATTGACTGATGTTGTTTACACCCGAGGATCGTACTGTTCTTAACACAGTAGATTTCTAACAGCTTTCATTTTTAATATCGATAGAGTATTGTATCGAGAATAATCAATATTTATTTCCAAATATGATTTTCAGTGCTATTTCTAATTGTCCTAATAAAATGAAATGATATACCGTCTATAATACATTTGTAATGTTACTACTCGTTCCTCTGAGAAATACATCAACAGTGTAACGCCACCATGAACCTCTTCAGGATTCAAATTTAATTTGTAATTTTTCTTAGAATTCGCACTTCAATAACGTTAATCGCTTAACATTAACTATTTATTTCGATAATTTTTATAAACTATAAATGCTAGCAATTATTATATTTTAATGTCGAACACACGCGATAAAATATTTTTCTAAAAATTCTTATTTATTAGCATCGGGTTCTTTTTACATAATACATTAGACACGATATATACATATTTTGTTTGTCGAACTTATGGGAAACTTAAATTGGTAATAGCACGATATACGTGGCCTAGAGATTCGTTTTGCCGCGACAAAGAATCAAAATGCCAGGTTCGTTTGAAATATTTCTACGTCAAGTATTTTTGAGTCACGCCTGTGGCTCAGAAATACAATTCTCCGCTACTATATGCATCATCGTCGAACAAGTAATGCTGCAAGCTAGTCTCATACAGGTCGACATTAGTCGATACTCTGTCCGCTACTCGAACGCCGTAATATTAACGATCAAATGCAAAGGTGACCGCGTAGAAGAGTATAAATCGTTAAAAAAATCGCCTTATTACCGATGACCGATACACTCTTCAACGTTTAGCTTCTGCTTTTGATTCGTAACTAGATATTGCACATACATTTATTCAACGAACATTTAATACTATACAGAACTGTTCGTTACTTGCAACACCCTTCTTACCGTCAGGTAAAACATCGTTCATCGAATTCTACTTCTGCGTTTTCGTTGTAATCGACACGTTCTCTACCACCATATTGTTTAGAAACAGTTCGTTGCCAATTTCAGCAGGCTTTAAACAGAATAAACTGCAAATAATGTCTTTTGTTAATGAATTCTTCAGTAAACACACTGTTTGTGGGAATAATTACACAAATTACATTCAGAATGCGAACGAATCTTCACAAGATAACACTAACATTAACAAACCTACCAAGCACTAAAAGCGATGAAAATGTTTTAGCTTATAAAAATGACAAGGTTCTATTTATTTAGATTTTGTACAAGTAACTTTATAATTTCAATAATTGTAAAATGAAAAGTATAAAATCGGTCATTTGACTGGCAGTGGTAGGTTCAGCGTTAAAAAATTAGTATGCTACACGTTGGTAGAGAACGTGTAAAAATCGATTTTCTTTGTTCGTTGAGCCGAGTACATAAATTCGTGATGAGTCAACTACAAGTACGATCAGTCTTTGTTCATTAAAGATTAACCGGACAATTACGCTCGTCGCTGCCATCCGAGCATTCTAAGTAACCATTGCACACCCGAGATTTCGGCAGACATTCGCCCAAAGGGCATCGATGGCCTTTGCAGGATACCATCATAGATCGGATGTCTTCTCTGGATATCGTGTGCTGGATCCAAGGAAGATAGTGATGAACCTTCGTGTAGACTCCTGGCCTTCCTGGTCTTGCGCAACCATAACCGTTCGATGTGATACCTGATGAATTCAAACACAAAACTTTCAACGATCTATCGTTTAAACAGAATGCCGACTAACATTCCAAACACTTCCTGTTATATATTCCGTTTTGGTATATGTATAATGTATAATGAATCAATTAATTATTTCGGCGCTACAATGGATCGAATCTGTAAATCATTAATTGATTCATTATATCATGCCACAACCAACGTTCACATCTACCAAACGTCCTTTTTTTCAAATAATACTTTTATCTTTGATACTTAATTATCGTTTACTGCATTTTCAAGATTTGATTGCTTAAAGTGAACCGATTTTTGCACATGTTTTTCAAATTTCGTAGAAGTATACTTGAGTTCTGACCGTGAAGTGTGTATTTGTTGTCAGATCCCGAGCAAACCAATGGTCCACCGCTGTCTCCTAAACAAGCATCCCTTCCACCATCCTTTAATCCAGCACAAAGCATGCCGGCTGTAATCCTGTACAAAGGAAGAAACAGAGTCTTTCTTCGACACTCCTCCGTCGAGATCACCGGAAGCTGGACTTCTTGCAAAGTGTCCGCTGTTCAACAACACGTAAGAACTTTCATTAATTCAGTCTTACTTAATTAACAGTCAGCCCGACGTAAAAGTGTTAATATAATGGGTAGATAGCGGAACTTTATGCAAAATAAAATGTCTATGAATCATTTTCAGGGAAATGGAGCTAGATAAAAATTCATTTGTTATGTAAATAATTTTAATTGTTTCAACAATAATGTCCCCGTATTATTACATTTTTCTAACATTTTTACTGTATTAAGTTTCATTGACTAATTTTTATCATAAATGCCTAAAATCCGCTGTCTAATAATGAGTAAAAAGAGTTATATGTATTAGGTAGGTGCCAAGCGAGGAGGTTTATACTCACGAAATATTCGACCTATCTCAAACAATTGGCCCCATCCTGTCACGGTGCACATAGTACCACTTTTTGGTTCTGCTTCAGGAAGGCATATCGGTCGAACGTAGTCGCTGAAGATGACCGGTTTCTCGAGTCTCAGCATTGCTATATCGTTTATAAATCCGTTATCAATGTATTCAGGATGCAGAGATATGTAATCCAGCCGCAGGACCTGCTCGTACGGGCTTGGGAAGCTTCCTCTGCGAGTTGCTCCGATCCTTGCCACCCAGTATTCATCCTGTGCACTGAAAAAGATGGTTTCGTCTACTTTCTTCCGCTATTTTAACACTAAACCTGTCGAGCTTTCCAAGTAGCCGGCAGGATTTTGTCTTATAAAAATAACAAAATTAAATTTATTTTAACTTTTCGCTGTTAATCATCCTTATAATCGCAATAATCGTGAAATAAAAAATCTGGAAACCGGTCGGTTGACCGATGGTGGTAGGTTTAGTGTTAATTGCTTACATTTATTTAATAGGAATGACAATTTATACGATAAACTTTTCACATTCAGTAAGAATGAAGTGGTATTTGGCTGAATTTTTATTCGCAAATATTTGAAAATTGTCATATTAACGTAAATTCATTCACTTACTGGTAAAAGCAATGTGCAGCGGACAAGATCCACCTGTCATTAATAAGTGCACCTCCGCATTGATAGTCCCCCTCTTTGTACAGAGCCACTTGCCACGGCCAACTTCCGGCCGAGGAGCTACCACCACCGACTATCCTGGAACGTCGAGAAACATTCGATCTACTTCAATCATTAATCACGATCAATGATTAATGTTATACACGATACGTATATGCGATCTTCGAAGAATACAATAACATCTCTATCAATCGAAGCATTTCAAAATTCATTTATACAAGAAAAATCTTGTTTCCAACGCTTATTATATTTTTTACGTATCAATCAATTTCCATTCCGAATTAATACACTAAGATCTCCATTACTCCATGAATAAACAATTTTTACCGAAATAGTAATCTTATTTGTTGGTTATAGTTTTTTTCCGTGACTGTGGTGGTTATCAGTAAATCGTGGGAGGGCATCGTCCCCGAGCGCAGTTTGTACACAAATAGTTTTACAAATGTTCCAGCCGGTATATAATTATGAGAAACTGGTTCAGTGAGTATACCTGGCCTGCGATGGAGCCTGCGTTCTTATTCCGCACTCAAGGTTCTTGCACTTGACCCTGAGAATCTCGCCGCTCGGGCACTCGGAAGGTTTGAAAGTCAGGATCGTCTTATCCAGGGGTTTCTCGTTGTATGACAGAGTGTAATAGGGACGGTTCGACTCTTGATTTTCGTCCAATACCTTCTCCACAGTCTCGAAATCCCTGGAAAAACGCAACATATCAATGCCGCGTCCGAATCACAATTTTTATTACGAATTTTCACGAATTGAGATTCTTCTATCTTTTTCGAAACAGATAATTGAACAGAGATTCTTCTATCTTTTTCGAAACAGATAATTCGATTTTATTTGAAGCGATTTTTTAAATAACGCTACTATTTTCCAGTTTCCTATCTATACAATTTTTGTTTTTTTTTTTACATTCAGAGCGTTTAATACTAACAACCGTTGGAACAGCTTTTAACGAGATTAGTTTTGTTCCTTTCTGGCGATATTTTTCCATATAAGTACACGTAGTTTTTATTTTATCGTCAAATGTATAGAATCTCTACGTGGAATGAAACATCTAACATTGAACGTACCTCGCAGGCGAAAAATTGTTCGAATGAGCTGTTTGATTATTGCAGGTTACTTACTGATACGTAATCGCCTTGCAGACCGCTCTGCCGAGGTCCTCGATGCTCCAGCTGGCCTGTCTTTCTTGCAAAAGTCCGTCTATTCCACTCAGACATAACTTCCCCCACTTGCCATTTTTCCGAATGTTTATGTACCCCTTCTCGTTATAATTATTGATCTCCTTTTTGAAGTTTATGATGGACGTCGATTCGTTCTTCTTTGCGTTCAAGTGAATCGAGTTTCCGTGGGTCAACACGTCTTTCCCGTTCGAAGAGATCTCTCTACCAGACACGAGGATCGTGGCATTATGATCGTGATTGTCGAAAGGAGCTTCCTGCTTGGTTAATTCGCTCGTTGAGTTTGTTATCTTGTTGTTCTCTGGTTGGCTGTTGTCTTTGAATAAACTCAGAGTGGTCGATTCCGAAATGGACGATTCGACAGCTTCCTGATCGAAAATCGTGTCCTTGTTGGGACTGGATTCTGTTTTCGGAAATTTTTCAGGATAGTCGTCTGCCGCTACAGATAAGTCCGAGTTGTTTTTGTTTTTGCCGAACATGCTCTCTTTATAGTAATTCAGTATTGCGTCGTCTTCTATCAACGCAGTACATTTCTTCTCGTCCTCACCTTCGGGACAATCGGTGGCACCATTGCAGACCTTGTCCTGGTCCACGCAGGTTCGACTGTTACCGCAAACGAATTGACCCTCCACGCACCAATCTAACCGGATGTTAAGAAACGTTCATAAGTTTTCAAGAATTAAAATGTATCCTCATTATTTTCTAGAGGCCCCGAAGCTCAATGGTAGTCCAAAGACGATACAATTTAATGACAAAACGTTTTCCTTCTTAATAATTTTTTTTATGAAACTCTTGACAATTTTTTGAAGCAATTGACGATTAACTTGTTACATAACGTTTTTCTGTTAAATTACTGTTATATTTCATGAATTTTTCTTTCTAAATTAGCAATAATTTTTTTTATGAAACTCTTGACAATTTTTTGAAGCAATTGACGATTAACTTGTTACATAACGTTTTTCTGTTAAAGTACTGTTATATTTCATGAATTTTTCTTTCTAAATTAGCAATAATTTTTTTTATGAAACTCTTGACAATTTTTTGAAGCAATTGATTATTAACTTGTTACATAACGTTTTTCTGTTAAAGTATTGTTATATTTCATGAATTTTTCTTTCTAAATTAGCAGACTAGCAACAGTTTGAAAACGCTTTAAAAGTAATTAATAAATACCGCAGTCGGTCTCGTCGGAGTAATCCCAACAGTCCGCGATTCCGTCGCAAATTTTCTGATGTAGCAGTTGTGCTTTTAGAAAGTCGGCGCACGTACAGTTAGCTTCGTCTTCTGAATTCGTACATTCACCTAACATGTTGCATCTGCCGCTTGCGGGCAGACATTTTCCGTCTCTGCATAGAAAACCAAAGCAGCGATCTGCGAAAACGAATTGCACTTCATAAAAAACATATCATGAAGATCCGCTGTTATGAGAAATCTCGACTTTTCTATTCCTGTACCAATAAAAATTAGTTGCAACGATACTAAATGTTTAATTACCAGTTTCCTTGCTTTTTTCGGTGGTAGAGATCATCTTGTCCGTTCGATCCTCCATCTTGTTCAGGATCTTCGTGAGTATCTCGACCCCGTCGCGAGTCAGCGTGAACCCTGCGCTCGAGTTCATTAAGGTCTGGTTTCCGGTGGCGATGTCAGCGATTTCCTTCAGCTTGTCAAAATCCAACGGTTTAACGTCGGACTTCGCGTCCAATTTCGTATTCAGAGTATGAACCAGACTGCCGGCGGGTCTCGAATTATTTTTGCTGCTCTTCACCGGTTTGTCGTCGGTTCCAATGTCGGCAAACTGTTTGAGCTTCTCCAAAAGATAACTGTTTTCCTCCATCGTCGAGATCTTTCTGTCGGACGTTTGCGCGTTCGAGGACGTCGAAGAAGTCTTCGTCCCATTGCTCGATTCTTCACTCGCCTCGGTTTCCTCCCTGAATGATCGATTCTCTTCTTGACCGTCCACAGCGAAGTCCTCGGGTATGGAAAATTGCGGCGTCGAAGTCTCTTCTTCGTGGTACTCGGACCTTATCACCGGGAGGGAAGTCGAGTTCGTAACCAGCAGCTTCAACACAACGGGATCGTCGCTCAGGTTCGAGGACACCTTGGTGCTGATAGACGTCACGACCTCCACTATTTGCTCGATCCTCGCGTTTCCTCCGTGCGGATCGTCATGAAACTGCTCCTGATTGCTCGACGAATGACGCTTCGTCGTGTTTTTATCATAAATCTGCACACCGAACAGTTGCTCCAGAAGACTAGCGTCCTCCGAGGAACTCCGGTTCGTCGTGTTCTCGACGATCTTCGACAGCTTCTCTCTGTCCAACTTCGGTCTAGGTCTCACGGGTCTGCCGATACCGGTGTTGCTCTTGGAAGGTGCCAGGGTGACTAAGTTTTCGACCACGTAGGCCTTCAGAGTGTCATTGTAGACCTTCTTTCGAGTGTCCAGCGAACCGGAAGACTTGGTGAACGTTCCATTGGAAAGCCACACTGATCCGTTATCCGCGTTAGCGAATGGATTGTCTTCCGAGGCACCGGAGTCCATAGTTCCGCCAGGAGTGTGCTTCAAGGTATCGATCTCGATGAACGTGGAGTTCCTCGATATGCCGGAAGTCAACCTCCCAGGAGGTGTTTTAACGTCTTCGGTCTTCAGGATCAGCTTGTCTATGTTATTGTAGGCTGGCTGGATCAGTTCCGAGTAGACCTCGGTTGTCCCCAGCCTCAGGAACTTGTCTTGGTCTATCACGCCTTGTGTGCTCGTCTCTTTTGGACTCTCACCTTCGGACAACTCAAGCTTCGCGTTCTTCTTATGCTCATTGATCTTGGTGCCGAAAGTTTCGACTTCAACGATTTCCTTCATTGATGTTCCATCATTCGAGTCGCTCGCGTTCAACCGGATATTCTCGTCGCTTACTATACTGTCCGTGACAGCGTTTATCTCCTGCTTGTCGTCACCGTTTCCACCGGTGTTAACCACAGACGTGATCTTGTCAACGGGTATCGTGTGTCTGAAGGGCTTCAAGGTCCCAGAGCTCTCGATCAGACTGGGTCTCAGACCGGCGCCATTCAAGTCCGGCGTTTTGTAGCTGGTGTACACAGGTTCCTGGCCGGTCTTATCCACCTTCCTGTCCTGCAACGCGTCGTTCTGTTGCGGGATAGCTTGGATGTCCGAGTGCCTATTCCTCGGCTCTAATTCGACGCCCGTGTCAGACACTGGTTCCGCTATCCCTCTCCTGGACACTGAAGTGGTCGATTCTACGGAATAGAGTGGCCGTTGCCATTTCGGACTGCTGGTAGCAAACGTCGGCAAGACACTCGCATTTTGGTCTATCCTTTTCCTATTGTCCTTCGACGACTCAGCGTTCGCAGCTGCAACATCTAGACCACTCGCGTCCCCGATCCTAGCTTCGCTCGGTGTATACGAAACGGACGGTTCAGGCACTCTCCAACCAGTTTCGTTATCGTTCGTGAGACGATACGGTTTCGTGAACAAGGATTCAATCTTCTCAACGTGGGGGGATGTCCGGAGCTTCAGGTTGTAAGTCTCGGACGGCAGTTGTCCCGACACCTCGATTTCAGGCTTGTCTTCGGGCTCGATCACCGACGACGCGGTGTATATCTGGCCATTCTCCATCAGGCCAGGGATTTTATTCTTGAATTTGTCGTTAACCCGAAAATTCACCATCTCCTGGGGCTCGATCCTGTCATGAGGGAAGTCGGTCTCCTCAGGGTCGAAGCCGCTCAGGCCGGGAATGTTCATGTAAGAGTTCAGAGCTTCCGGCGTCGTTTTGATCGAAGAAGACTCCGGCGTCTCGCTTTGGACCTTAATGGCCGGGTCCGGGAGGACTTCTCCGGTATTCGTGTTGCTGTAATTCACCTTGTAATTCGCTTTGATCACGCTGTCGGGTAACAGTTTCAATTCGGTGTTCACGGGGCTGGGGATAATCGGCTTCCACGGGGATGTCTCGAAATCTGGCTTCCGGAAGTCCTTGAAGATATCCTCGGCGCGTGTCGTCGACGTCGTAGTCGTCGGCACGATTCTCTTAGCCGGCTCTTCGACCGTGTCCTTCAATCTCTCCGCGTTATTGGTGTGATTCAGCCTCTGTTTGATCCTCAACGACGTCGACTGCGCGTTTATGTGACTGACTTCGGTGGTTACCGTGGTCGATGACTTGGTCGTAGTTGGATCCTGAGGTAACGACCCTTTGATACCGTTTCGAATGCTCAACTGCGTCCTCATAACTTCCTGAGTGGCGGTCGCCTTGTTCGGCGACGTGACGTTCACGTTTGACGCTTTGTACGTCCCCTGAATTGTCGGTATGTTGCTGAAGTCGATATCAGGCTCGCTAGACTCCGGTTTGTTCGATTTTTCTTTCGTTTTCGGACTCGTGATCAGCGAACTGCTTCTGTTCGGCCGTACCACACCGTTCTTCGTGATCACCGTGTTCCCATCTTGCGCCTTCTTGCGATTCGCCGACATGTCCGGATTTATTCCTGAAGTAGACGAAATTCACCTCTGTCAAGCGCTTTCAGCGTTTTATGGAATGATTTTCGAGAAATCTTCGGTGTTCGCGAATTCTAATTTTTTACTAAACATGGTATTTCGCATGATACTTTTATTTAACCTCTTGTAATTAAATGAACCGCTGCTGCATTAGACATAAACTATGAAACAACAATTTTGGTATTGCGTTCTAAGCGAAATGATAAATTTTTCTGAAGTCGAAGTAGGCGATTATTATAATTTTTGTGATGCTACAACTTTTTGCTACTTTCTATTGTAGACATCCTGTTCTTTAGAACGCGTCTGAGGGAACGCGGATCTGTAAAAAACGGTACCGATTTCTTTGCTTATTATCCCGATTTATTGGAAAAACGAACGTATCAATTTGAGTGGGTTCGATCGGACGTCGCGTCACGAAGTGTAAAATATGACACGAACAGTAGCAATCTCGACGTTATTATCTCGTCAGAATTAGACGTAGCTTCTAACGGATACGTACTTTTTACCGATATGGTGGTGAGGTCCAGTTCCATGTCTTTGAACAAGGAGGACGTCGAGTACGTCTCTTTCGCGATAATGTCCTCGATCGTATCCTCAACGTTCGTGATCGATCGCGGTATCTTCCTCTTGTCTAGGTAGATCCTGAAGAACACTTTCAGCACGCCGTTCTCGAACTTGTCGATGATCGTTCTCTGATAAGCGCTGCCTAGCACGCTTCTTCGGAACAGCAAGTCGAACTACAAAACGATAAAGTTTACATTAATTCGTCTTTTAAATAATCTGTCTGTTAAAG
Source organism: Lasioglossum leucozonium (assembly GCA_028454225.1). Lineage (NCBI taxonomy): Eukaryota > Metazoa > Arthropoda > Insecta > Hymenoptera > Halictidae > Lasioglossum > Lasioglossum leucozonium. The sequence continues at coordinate 14,464,933 of CM052205.1, read as the reverse complement.
GAATCTTGTTCGCGCGACACTCACGATATTTTTATATTTTCGCTCTTTCTCTCGGAACACCGTACTCGTGTTCAGCTTCAACATGGGGTTGTACTTTTCACCCTTGGTCAGCCTGAAGGTGCACGAGAACCCGGCGATCGCTAAAATCAATTGTTCTCGGTTTCGTTAACACTATAAACCTAGTACATGTTCCCTTATAAAAATGACGATTTTATTTAGTGCTACTCAAGATATCTATACAATTAGTGAAACAAAATTGCAAGACAAAAAATCTGAAACCGGTCATTTTGACCGGTGGTGGTTTAGTGTTAACGCTCGAAAAATGTATTGGTAGATTGCGGATTTAATTATTAATGTTTAACTGTTCGATCAACAGAGAAGAAGAATCTGTGAATTTTTTCCAATCGGGAATATCGTTGCGCGTATAATGTTGGCGGAAATATTAAGACGAATTTAACGATCCCGAAGGACGTACGCTTACCATTTTTCGAGTCCGTCCGAAGGGCTGAAACAAAGGTTCATTATGCATGAGAATTGTCTGCGTTATTTGCGGTCTGTTCGATAGAATTTAATGGCACACGGTTAATGACCGATGCGACCAACCGAGTTATAAAGTAGCTACAAACCTCCCATCCATAACGCGAGACCGGCGATCGCGAAGACAGCGATTAATACTAGCATAGCGGAGATAATTAACATTGCACTGCCCACTTTCCACGTGGTGCTGCCTCTTTGTCTCTTCGTCTGCTGCGGCGAGACCCTCGACCACGTTGACCGCGGCGGCAAGTAATAATCGTTCTGCAATCAGACGCAAAAAGATACATATGAGATCGATTTACGAGAATTCATGTCGGCTAGTAAAGTCGGTGCACATACTAACTGCGCCAATTAGTACAATTTAGTAGCCCGATAGTTACTGTTATCGATTTATCTTTCTCATTTTCGAACATGTTAAATCTGACATAAATATTTTTTATTATTTTATAGATAAATAATAACGAAAACTATGGCGACTCAGAGTCGCCATTAAAAATTGCTGTACCATTATTCAAAATATTGTTTGCATTATTAAACAAGTTGGTATCTAATCAATTACTAAACATTTAAGTATTTTATGAGGTATTATATCAATTTCATATCCGTAAAATGAAGAAAAAAAATATAGAATGGAATTATTCTAGGTTCGAAGAAATGTTTAATTTTCAAGTTAAAGTAGCTCCGAGTGCAAAGGGTTAATATTTCCATTCGCTTTGGCAGTTTATGGGCCAACGAACGCTCGAATTAGATGTTCGTCGAATAGCGATAAAACATTTATTTTATTACGATTTATTTTACGACATAAGACAACGTTTCACAGGTGAATTAGACGTATGCTCGACAGCTACTTCTCCAAATCGAAACCTACTATGTATAATTACTAACAGTAAAATCGCCTAATCAATCACATTAGGAATGCTTGTTTTCTCGTGTCTCGTTTCTGCGCGGAATTCGGCCCTGCCTTGGATTCACTGACCAACATAACCGGCGTCGCTTGACGATTCAATAATCCGAACGCGCAATAAATTTAGTCAGCCGTACAGTAATTCCGATAACGGTACCCTGTGCCGGGACCGAATGCTCAAAACGGAGAACAAAAAAAAAGAAAACATGGTGAAACAGAAACGGCAGAGGATTTTCGAAGCGAGACAGGTGGAACCGTACGGAACACCCGTATCATTTCGATCAGCGGTACAAACGAGCACGAGCGATCGATATGGAAATAAAATCGGTTACGTTCCCAAGGCGGTTGTCTATCGGCAATCCAACGCTCTGCCATTACCATATTTGCCATGGTTCTCCATTGCGAATCGTATCGATTTGATGCATCGCATGGCTAACATTCTGTTTCGTGTTTTTGAGGCCACTAGACAGCGGTTTCTTCAGGCACAACGGGCACATACGTTGAATTTTTGTTACGGCACTGTCGCGCCGAGCTGTTTGATCGATGATCTTCGACTTTTTTAGCGAAACCATATGGGAATTGAAATTTTCTACAGTTAGGGGAAATATGACGTTGCCAGTTTCTTTGACTCTCCGCAAATTGCGCATCTGATAGAATAGCTTATCCAGATAGCACAAAGACGTGTTTCAGACGTTTTAAAGACGTCTTGGATGCTCTACAAACGTCTTCCGAATGTCTTCTGAACTGCTTACGTTAAAAAAAATTGACGTAAGTATGCCGGGCGCGAATCTAGTACATACAAGCACGACCACAATCGATTTTTATGCACTTATGAAGAAACTGGCTAGATAAAATATAATATTATATAATATTTATAAATTATAATTTTTATTGAATACCTTCTTTTCACAATCGATCCAAAACATTTTTATTTTTCATAATATATCGGTACTGTAAGAATCTAGCGATTGTCATTCTATAACTTCCATGTAAAATCTGCATCTTTAAGACATCTTACTTCGGATGTTCAAACGGCACCTTTAAAAAGACGTCTTTAAAACGTCTCGAAAAAGACGTCTTTTTAGAACGTAAAACTATCAGACCTAAAATGGACGTCTTTGAGACGTCGTGTGTTATCTGGGTAGTTTCAAATAATTTTTAAAGATCGTTTTATCGTTCATATTTTCTTGATTTTGTGGGACTTGTTAGTTTTGCTGGATTCATGTAATAATTTAATAAAATGCCACAGCGTCCGGTGTGGCAATAATAATGCGCGTGTATAATAATGCGCCGAATACTACTACAATGATGTTGATACATCATTTAGGAGAAGGATAATTATCTCTGCATGCCGAAAATAATAACTGGAGGATGAAAGAATGACCCGAAGGTCGCTTTAAGTTTGATGGGACTTGATCTGTCATATACAGTTCTGTGAACACGTCGATATATCACTTCGAACGAAAGAAGCTCGGCGACCTTCGAACCCCAAAAGGAATGACTATTGTATGAAAAAATGGTCCGACGGTCAATATATCTTTCAAAGGTATAATGTTCGTCATTGTCGCCTATAGTTCTTCAGAAATAATGATCTATCACTCGTGGTTCAGAACAGCGTCGATACCTTTGAGATCTCGCGGAACAAAGGTAACAAGGCGGAGTCATTAATTATTGGACTGCGGATGTTTATGCAATTTTAGATTTTTGTAAACAAATTTTCAGATGGTGCAATGAAATAAAATTCTATTTTCAACGGGAACAGCCTTTGTAGATCCAAAACAAATGAAAATCGTACTAAATTCTATCGAATTTTGTATTCTAACATTTTTTGAACATTTTTAGAAGCCATAAATGCATAAACATTCTATTAATTATTATATCGGATTCTTCTTTTCTTGGTAGCGTCGAGAGCATCCGAATACGGAAATGAAATAGTTCATTTATTAGGAATACCGTTAAATTTCTGATAACAAACAGAACTTAATCTGATTGGGGATAGCTGAAGAGGTAGGTCCGATAGTGAAACGAATGAATTTTCCAATGGCTACGCGGCATGTTGAGCGCCATAAGTTGTGATCATAATCGTGGTACGCCGACCGCGATCGAACGCAATTTAATTCACGTGCGTCGCTTAAGTAGCGGCCGGTCGGAAGTTAACGACTTGATCAACGGTGAAAAATCATTTCGTGCTGGAGCAATACGACCGATCGAGGCTTCATTTCATGGTCATGTAATCGGAAGTCGGTGTGTACAAGGAGGTCGTTGCCATTGAAAAAAGTGGGAACCGAATCGTCGAGGTGTACACTGTGACGCAACCCGAATACCATTCACGTTCCGGGCACCATTTGGCAATACCTTTATGACCGTTTTAAGCCGCGCACGATTTACGACGTTCAGTCCGTTCGACACGAGCGCGAGGTATCAGCTTTTAGCAATTAAATATTTGCCCGTGTAATCGATACTCGAACATAATATAAAATTATTATTAAGAAAACAGTTTTCTTTTGTTGTTTAACTTTTAATTACTCGCATATGGTACTGACAATCTCGAAACTTTAAACTTAATACATTAAGTATAAACAAAGTTGTCGACAACACTAACAGATGTTTATTTTGCATTAAAGTAGTCATTTTATTGAATAAAATTTTATTTATGTTGGAGTCATATAAAGCTCGATGTAACCAGTTACAGTGACTCCCACTAATATTCGGACACTCTTAAAAACACGATAATTTTTTTAATATTGGACCATATGACGGATTGGTTTTAGAAAATATTAAAAGTTGAAAAGTTGAAAATTAAAAAAAAACACGTTTCGTAGATCTGTATCAATTAAATATATTCTGAAAATTCCATCGAAATCGGTCAATATTTCAATGAGCTACAAAGTTTAAAGATGGCAAAAATTTCAGTTTTGCACGATCTTCCGCCTCCAACTGCAATGAATCTAAGGATTCTTACATCTTTCAATGCCTGCCATTTTTTCTCGCATCAACCCTCGCTTATTTTTTAAACTTTCTATATAGAGTCACATAAACAAGTTGCAAAATGCAACTTTTAGTATTCTTTCTACAATTCCGACCAATTGCAATTTTTGAAAAAATTTCTTGTCGCATCATGTAGTAAATAAATGTATTAATGCTCTCGGCGCACAGGCAAATATTTTAATTGCTCTAACTTCTCAAAAAAGGTCAAATCGTATGATCAAATATCAAAAAAGTGATGGTCTTTTAAAGAGCGTCCAAATACTAATGGGAGTCACTGTATACACATAGAAAATTGAGTGCGTGTAACTGAAGGTTAACAGGTACGGGGAAGATTAACGAATTCTGAAATTTTGTTTCCACTTACATCGCTTATTTCTAGTTGACGAATTTCCGCGCGCCGCAAAAATAATTAATAAATTAAAGCCACGATTTCCGTTAGCAAACGCGGACCCGTGGAGAATTGTCGTTAACGAGGCAATTCGCCGCCTTCAAAACTTTATTCGCACAAAAGCTCCGAACGCTTTCTCTAGAGACTGCAATGCCGCAGGTTTATTATTAGTATTCCCATTCGCATAGGGCGCGCCTAAAGGAGCTCGAATTTTACGAGCGAATAATAAACGAACGCAACCATCGTAGACGCCGGCAACGATTCTTCGTAAAACCAAACACGTCAAAGGGAGCCGAAATTGCAAGTTTCAGTTACCCGTGGATAATTTACGAAGTATTGTCGTTTGATTTTCGACTGTTTGTGCTTGCGAATCATTGAAAACGTGAATCTTCCTGTGCTGTATCCTTGGAGTATCGTTACAAGTAAATCTTAATTTCGATTTATAGAAATTATCAAAAGAAGAAATACATTTTCATTGAATTTTTGTTCCCCACAATTGACTTGGAAAGTTTTTAGGTTAAACTTTCACTGAGGGGACCAAAAACTTTCAACTTTTCCGAGTGTAATATTATACAATTGGACGAAAAAATGACAAAACTTTAAATTCTAATGTGCGAAATCCAAGGTCTCAGTTTGGATCTACAATGTTTGGAAACCATTTTGACAGACTTCTAACCTCTCAAACGCGCTCGAAATCGAGTAACTTTACTCGTGTAAAACTCCGCACACTGAATTGTATAATATTATATTCGGAAAAGTTGAATATTTTTGGTCCCCTGAGTAAAAGTTCAGCCAGCTTTCATTTTGCATTCACATTTAAAAATTTATTTATCAATCTTCAATGTACAAGAACATACAAAATGACAGGTTCGAACGGAAGATTATCAAAGAGGATGAAGAGGTCCGTGATTTGTTTCTCGAATGAATTTATTGAATGAATTCAGCTTCGAGAAGGGATCAAGCCGTCGATCAGCGATGCTGATTTATGCGATTCTCGTTGACAATGAGTCAGCCCGATTCGGTCAGCATACTCCAGATGATAGTGATCTGCATTCGGGTCAGCCCCTCGATAGCCGACACGACGATTCCCCGTCTCATCTGCATAGAACCACGGAGGGAACGGTTTAGCCTAATCGTTCGATATGTTAATGATTCCTTAGAAGTTTTAGCAGTCACACGAAATTGCCATCTGACAACGTTCCCTCGCGCACCGCATTAACGCCCGGCGATAAAAGACGTCGTCCGTTGGTTCCCAGAAGGGAATTTTCGTCGAAGGACGTCGCACCGTGTGTGCTTGCGCCATTGTGGATGTTTATTTACATCGTTAGGAGGATTATTTTATGAAAGGCGCGCGTTTCTGCGAACGTTTTTGCGTTTTTCTATTTCTAACAATGCAGCTTTTACACAAAAATTGTATTTTAACTGGTCTGCACAAGAATCAGGTTTTTATAAACGAAGGAAGATAATCGAGACATCGGCAAAATTAAATTTAGATTGTCAACAGTTTTAGCAAAAGAGAAACAAGTCTTTTAGAAATAGTAAAAAATATTAACACGACTAAAGGTGCATAAACATACTCGACTTGTGTATGAACATAATGAATTTTTAGAGGGAATCACAAAATAGTCGAAATGGCGGTGAGAATGTATTATATTGGTATTCGAGCGGCGTGCAAGCGTTAATTAGTTGCACAAGTATGATTTATTAGTCACTATCGAGAGAGAGTTAGAGTTAGAGAGAGAGAGCGAGAGAGAGAGAGGGGGGGAGGTTGACAGTACCCTTCCATTGGATCCACCGGGCAGATCCGTAGATCGTTACAACGACAAAAGAGCCGTTCGGCAATGCAATTTCCGTCGAAGGACGAGGGTTTGCCGGCGCGGCGGCTCGGCCAAGACGTAGAGCCCGCCGTTAGAATCCCCATTATCGTCGACAGTATCGACAGTCGTTTCGCGTAACCCTGAAAAGGCCTCTCCCAGGAGAAACCTGAATGTTTGCCTTATTATAAGACATACGGGGTCGTCTTCGGGAACTTTTGCACCTTCCGCGATGCCTCCCCGACGCTAGGATCGGGGAACAACTTGCTGGAATTCCTCTTTCAACATTTTCAACCATAAGAAAGCTGAATCTTATCTGAATTCTCATTGATGTGGGATTTACGTGAAAAATGAATTTACAATTAGAGTCAGGGACAAAACGAAGTGGATATCTTTTAATAAATAAGAAATCTTTTATCTTTTAAGACATAAGGTTTCTACATATAAATCAAGTAACAAATTATCGAACCTTTGCGCTGAGAGCATTAGTAATTTAATATTAACAACAAATACGATCGATATAAGGATATAATTTTCTACATACATATAAGTTGTGCACTTTTGATGAAAGTGAACCTCAGATGCAACGACATCTGTCAGTTAAATTTTAAAACAATTACATATGAAGTGAAGTGTACATAGCATATACATACTAACAAAGTACGACTAAATAACTCGCAACGTCTACACTGTTTCCGACTTGAACTTGTTATGGAATTGATTTGTTTCATTTCTTGTTTAATTGTTTCATTATAATTTGTGCTGGTAATTGTTGAAACCATTGATAGTAATGTGATTTCCAACATTATTTCTTTAACTCTACTTCTAGTATAAGTGCTTGGGTGGACTTCTTATTTTTTGACCAAAAATTTGTTAGTCTCTCCACCCAGAATTGCGATAAGTGTTAAGAAAATTAATGAATATTTCCTTGTATCGATCGTAAATTGTTAATAATAAATGTATTAATGCTCTCGGCGCACGGGTTCGATCAATTGTTAATTAATTAATAGCAAAGTTGCTATTTATCACTTATTACTAATGATATTTGGTCCCCTCAGGATTTCAAATCCATTTACCAACTTCTCCCCCTCTACCACTCTTCACACACTATCGCCTAATTTCAGCGGGACCTACTTTTTATTACGGTGGGTTCCGAACCACCTACTTTGCCAACAACACGTGAAAAGCTCCCAGAGAGGGCCAACCTCCCGGCTTTTACCGAGCGGTCACCCATCCAAGCGCTGCAGACACCCCACGCTGTTTAACTTCGGCGATCGTACGAGAACCGGTTTTTGCAGCGAGGCAATGGTCGCTGGCTACCTAATCAATGGATTTATAATTTCAATAATGGTAAAAAACTAAAATGAGCAATTTTCATTCAACCGGTATAAAATCTAAAAATCAGAAACATGAAATGAAGTGGCCATGCCATTATATCACGTGGTATGGAATTCTACGGGTTTCTGCGTTACCGAGACGAACAGAAAGAGCTCGCTCGTGAATATTCCGTCGAGAACGAGAGTTCCTAGGTATAGCGATCGGTCTGTAGCATGTTTGAAAAAAGTGAAGCTGCTGGTTCGCGGATTCCTTTGCTCGGCGATTCGCTGATGCTTAGCGTTTCAGATCAGCGCGCGCATTAATGGAAGCACCGGCGGTTTTTGTCCGGCGTCTTGTTACATTTCTCGAAATATGCGGCGCGCGCGCCACAAAAACAATTAGCTGCGTGCACTTAAGCCGCGTTACCGAGCATATCCAACTATATGGATCAGAAACCGTGGTAACAGCTACGCGGGATCCTCGAGGAGGCCATTAGCTCCATCGTCGTCTTCGTCTTCTGCGCAAGAGAGGGAGAGAGAGAGCATCATTGCAACTGAATTCTGTATAGCTATAATAAATCCGGAAGCGAGGAACGACGCGCCATTTCTTTTCGGATTATCGGTAACGACGACGACGATGACAATGACGACGGTTTTGGGAGAAAAGAAGCGGGTCCTCGTTTAACGCGTCACTGGCGAGAGATCGCAACGTGTCCACGGATCGGCGTTCTTTCACGCTTCGCGTAACCGATGGGTTTCCGGAATTAATTTTAATGCTGCCTCCTCTTGCTCTCGCGCGAGCCCGAGCACCGACCGATCGCACGAGATGATTAATGATCCTCGAGGCACTCGGACTCGCTGGACCGAATCGGGAATCGGGTACAGGTTGCGATTCAGAAAATGATGTTGCTTTGGGTTCCGTTCGACGACGCTCGTTATCACGCTCTTTATCATTGAGTCGTTCAACTGCGCATCGTATCTGGAAATTTGTTAAACGAAGGAAGATATTCAATCACTTGATAGTTTAATTGATTAGCGACAAATGGTAATAATAACAATAGTTATTTATTCATCTAACCTAACCTAAACATTCTACACTTTTCTCCCGTTCCTAATTTAGAAATGTGTTATTTTCTGCGGGACTGTATGTCAAGGTCCGGGTCATCATCCTTCCAGTAAGCAATCTGCTCTTGATTTGGTATGAACTTTGCACCAACGTTGGCGCCAAATACGGACCCATCTGTTTCCGTATTAGGGTTGGCATTTAGCGCCAAAGTTCGATGCGAAAATTACATGCCAAATGGAGAGCAGATCCTGCACTCGTTCTAGAGGGCAGATCGCATACACTAAGAGCGGACCTAGCCCTGCTTTCAGAGTAACTATCGGGCCAAATTGTTATTATCATTATTTTACAGTTTACAAATATTTAAATTATTGAAAATATATGAAACTTAAAATTATGCAATTTAGAAGTTTATATGTATGTAATGATATTTGGTCCCCTCAGGGTTTCAAATTCCACCACCTCTCCCTTTACCAATCCTCAACTAGCGCCTAATTTCAAGCGGGACCTACTTTTTATTAAGGTGGGTTCCGAACCACCTATTTTGTCAACAACACGTGAAACGCACCCAGAGGGCCACTTCCTGGCTTTTTACCGAGCGGTCACTCATCCTAGTGCGTCCCCCGTCCTATGCCGTTTAACTTCGGTGATCGAACGAGAACCGGTATTTTCAGAGAGGCAATGGTCGTTGACAATTTAGAAGTTCATATAAAATTCGAATTTCCTACCTACAGCAAGGTTTACTCCGATCTTGCTTGATATTTATTCTCAGAACAAGATTAGGTCTGCTCGTAGCGCGACCGACCTGCCCTCTATAACGAGTGCAGGATCTGCTCTCCATTTGGCATCAATTTGGCATGCAATTTTGTCATCAAAGTTTATGGTGTCAAACACGGACCCATCTGTTTCCGCAGATTCAGACCAAATAGGGATCAGACCCTGTTCCAACGATGTTTTGGCACCAAAATGGCCGCGCTTTGTTCGCAAAGTATGATTGCAGACACTTGGTGTTAATCTGCACAATCAGATTTTGCTGAATGGGCTCGTGTGAAGCAAACAATTTCCCCAAGTAAGTGCTAACCGCTGTAGCTGCGAAATAGATCATAAGGCAAGAGATTATACGTTGAATCGATCGATGTTCAGAGATCGAGGCCCGATTGGTAACCCGCCGCATCAGGCCGGCGGGGAGAGCATCGTCTGTACGCTTGTGTACACGCGGTTTCTAAGGAGTCTCATTAAGCGAGACAAGGACGAGAGGGTACGGTGGCGGCCTTGAGAGATCTTTGCACTCTGGTCTCGTGGACGCATCTTCGCCTCGCGTTTTCTTCGTGCCGCCCCTTCGAAGGCCGCGAAACGGCTCCGCCCAGGTCACGATCCACGCACCTGCGTGCGGATCGCACCTGTGTACCAGACGCAGCATACGCATTTATGTTAGGCACATACTACTCTGCCACGGCGCCGTTCAACCTTCTTTCTTCAACCTTTCTTCCGTGACCATCGACGTCACGGCTTTGTGCACCCGTCGACAGAGAAGTTTCGCGGTTATTAATATTGTTACGTTAAATGGTCACTCGCGGTGGTTCAGGCCGCCAGTTATCCGCTGCTTTCATCGGCACGATGATTTATGGCGATCCCGCGAAGTCCATTTAATCGCGCCGCCTTGATTCGCCGATAAGCCGTATCAGATCGGGCGAGAGACCGTCTTCCTGATTCTCTGTTTCGAGCATTGTCGTTCACCTTCTCTCTCTCTTTCTTTCTCGCTCGCGACTGAGAGGTATTTTACCATTAATAATGTAATTAAGACTTAACGAGGAGACGAGGATTTTTGGTCATGTGAATTTTTTGAAGATTGAATATATTTTACGTGGACAACGAGATTGTACTCTGGTGAGGTACAAATAAGTTCTTAATTATAAAGATGTACGAGGAAATGCGGAGAAAGGGGAAGGAGGAGAATGTAGTTGTTTAAGGAATTGTAACCCTGAGGAGAAAAACAAAGTGATATTTTATATGTATACATATAGTGCATGTACATATAAAGATGTCGGACATGAATATCGTTGTTCAGATTTTTGCGACTCGTACTGGAATATGTGTCTAAATGACGTTCGTAACTTCAGCGTTTCACTATCGCTTTAAGTGTTTCCACCGTATTTAAAATTCCACAAAAATGTCCAATATAAAAGCTACATAATTTGCGCTAATGCGCGAATAATAATAATACTATATTCGTTTGAGTGTTGAACCTTTTTGTTAGTACTCGATAACCACTTTAAAGACGATTTCAACGAGCTATAACAAGACGTCCTTGAAGATCGCTAAAGAAAGCGCTCTGTCTAATTTTCGATGCCACCTCGACACGACGATAGACAAAAAATACCACGTACCATTCCATAAAACGTCGTCGACCGTCGTATCTCATTGTTCACTTCCAATAAATGAAAACTATTTCAATTATACATCGACTATAAATCTATGCATTTACCATCGGGAATAATTTCCATGAAATTCTCAATGCAACAAAAATATTTCAAATGAACAATAAGTAAACTTTTAAATTATTTTTTTACAAGACTTTCACCAACATATTTGAAATTTCCACATACAGTGACTCCCATTAATATTCGGACGCTCTTAAAAAAACAATTACGTTTTTGATATTCGACCATACGATTTGAACTTTCTCGAGAAGTTAGAGCAATTAGTTTACTACATGATACGACAAGAAATTTTTTCAAAAATTACAGTTGGTCGGAATTGTAGAGAGAATACTAAAAGTTGCATTTTACAAATTTTTTATGTCAGTCTATATTGAATCTGTTTAATTGACACAGATCTATGAAACGTGTTTTCTAAATTGTCAATATAAGCCCACCTAAAAAAGTTGCAAAATGCAACTTTTAGTATTTTCTCTGCAATTTCGACCAATCGCAATTTTTGTCAAAAATTCTTTTCACGTTACATAACAAGTCAATTGTTCTAACTTTTGAAAAAATTCAAGCTGTATGGTCGAATATTAAAAAAGTTATCGTGTTTTTAAGAGTGTCCGAATATTAATCGAAGTCACTGTATATCAAGACATTATTTTAACAATATTTTATCAACATCGAATTTTGTGGAGTATTATGGAACGTTACGCTGCGTCGTCTAGATCTTAGACTCTAGGGGCCGCGTTCGACGATCAAAGGCCCCCAGAAAAGGGGCCCGTTTGTGGGAAAGTATCCCATAAGGGGGGCCCTTTGCCATCCTGTATTCTCGGAACAGGCCCATCCCGATGCGAAATAAGCGATTCAGGATAGGCTCTGTTAAGATAGCCGGCACTCGGAACAGTATCGGCAATTGCAGGTAGCCTCGGGTCTCGCTGCCATTAGCGTCACCGAGGCCGCTAATTATTTTGTGTAAACGAGTTTTTAGAGAGTCCGAATGATGCATCGACCAAGATCCCCTTGTGGACGTCGATCATCAATGGATCTGCAAGCGAACATCAATTTTCGGATATCCGCTTCAGTGTGGACATAGTTTTAAACGCATAATATCTGCAGTCTACGAATCGCAAAAGAAAATCTCGAGCAAGTAAATTTTTCTAGAGAAACGACTATCGCTCGAGCAGTTTCAATCGATAATTGAGATGTAAAATACTGCGCGGACAGAAATTTTGAATTTCTCGTACTACTCGCGTAGAGCCGAGCGATAACGTCGCGACGAGATGCTAAAGAAGCTATGCGTACGGCTCTCGGATAAAACAACTTCGGATTCCTGTTTAAAGCCGCAAGGATCGGCCGGTCGCCTCCGATCGCAATGTATTAAGTGGCGCCTGCACCGGTAAACGTTTCGCAGTCTCTGCCTTTGCCTTTACCTGGCTGGCAGAGCCGATTCCCCGACAAAGAGGAAAAGCAAACGGAAAGGCAGCAAAAAGCAGATCGGCGCGGCACGGCGCGGCGCGACTTCGTATTTTTCTGTCGGGATACTTGTTCGTACAACCATTACGAGAACCCGACGCGAATGTAGGCTGGAGACAGTGAATCGTAAACGCTCGTGGAAATGGCGCATTCGTGTTTTCCGATGAACGTAATAACCTGTGCACCGGGTGGATCACTTCGACGAGATCGTGACAGTTTTGTTTTTTGTCCCCGCCCATAAATGCCGGGAATATTTACTTCGTTTAGTATTGTTCAGTTATGGATTATATTTAAAGCAATTTCGTCGTTTACTCGCTAGTATATTCCAGTCAGTAGCTGAATATAATCTTTGAGCTTCTAGAAAAAATTTTTTATTTTTCTTAAACAATTTATATTATACTGGGTGTCCCACGCAACTGGAACAGGATGTACCCCCTAAACGGTTGGGAATGTGTATAATATGCAACTGCACTTTTATTTAAAATAGAAACCTATAGTTTTGACTTCACCAATCGATGCAGTTCATTGTGCTCTACATAAAAGTACTAACATACTTATGCTCTAAACTTATTCGTTAGGACGTTACCGAAGCAAAAAGTTCTCTGAATTATTTCGATCTCTCGCCACGTGTTCCGGCGTACTTAAGTTACAACAAGAGAGAACTTTTAGCTTCCATAACTTCCTAACGACTTAATTTTGGTCATAAAAAACTGCATCGATTGGTGCAGTCAAAAACATAGGTTTCCATTAAAAAAAAAGTGCAGTTGCATTTGTTTGATGCACCGATGCACAAAAGTGCATAAAATTAGTTGCATACTATGCACCGTCTGATACCATTTAACTTTTACTTATAACATCTTCTATTCCCAACCGTTCGGGAGATACAGCCTGTTCTAATTGCATGGGATACCCTATATAAAGAAAGTTGAATAAACACAAAAAGTACTTTTTTTTGTCAGTGTACTTTTAATTTAATTCAACTTAAGGATAATTATAGTAAAATTACAAGATAAATACAAATATTTTGGGCCTCTCTGATTACGGTTCTCTTCCCCACCCCACGCGTTGCGGTATTGCAGTTCCGCCTCTGATTCTAGTACATCGTATTACAGTAAACATGCATGTACGTAGTGTACGATGTTTACAAAAATTAAAAAAAATTATATATTAAAGTTTACACAGAAATGCCTCGACGATCTCTAATGTGCAACTAGAACTTTGCTGTTTCATTTAGCTCTTTAACCGTACAATTTACTGAAGTTGTCTTCAGTGTTATCTTTCAAAGAATCAGCTCAGATATAATTGCTCCGAAATTCTTCAACGTTAGTTTCTATTTTTTCCTGGCAAACGCTGAACGCGAGATTCCAAGGAAAGGGGTTAACGCGCGCATCCGGCTTTTAAAAATAATTATCGCATGGTTTATTAAAAAGAATTCACCTCGGAACAGTTAGGCCGCGAATTCCGTGGTCCCAGAGCATTTTCAGGATCCTGTTGGTCGCGGCCGATTGCGATCTGCCGTGCTCGCGTGTAATTGCTGTAACCGTTGTTGTTGTTGGCCGTGTGTCCATCAACACAGTTCCCTTGGCTGTAACCTCATCCCTTTCGTCGGATCTGTGTAATCATCACCCTCGGACCATGAAGAACTCGGAACAGTTGGCCAGATAATATCCACGCCCGGAGACTTCTCCCGAGGAGAAGACACCCTCTCTTCCCGAGAGAGAGAGAGAGAGAGAGAGAGAGAGAGAGAGAGAGAGAACATCTTTATTTTTCCGGCATCCGATCTTTCAGGCCGGTCGGTTATTATGTCCCAGGCTCTTATAACTTCTAATGCCGGTGAACCTGCGTTTTTACGACAGCCTTATCCTATGTACTGTCTATCATTACATTTTACTGTTTCGCGATGCAATGGAGAGGATGCTCATTGCGCCCGGGCTCTCTTTCTCTCTCCTCACGATCGTCTTAAGCGTTCATTACGGAATGATAAGAAAAATATTTTATAAGGAGGTTTATCGTGTTTACGGAGAGCTCGTCAAACGTACACATAATTACAAACCGGAAGTCCCGTCTAACCGGATACCACTCCGCCGAAAGAGGAGACCGGAAGCGTGAGTCTCGAATGCTGGCTGCCATTTCCAATTAGCATTTACGTGACTCCGTATGTTGTCACGTTGCACGGCCCTTTGATGTCTCGAGGATTTCGAAGAGACTCCTCGACGCATCATCTACCGGTGATTTTTCTATCATTTTTTCAATTCGTACACTGCTAGACACTTAGTAACTAACAGCAAAGCGTGAACCAACAAGTCAACCAAGCACTAATGGTAGATTAATTAATCATTTGATTTTAGATTATTCTATGAAAAGAAAATTTGGTTAAACTTTCGCTCAGGGGACCAAAAATTTTCAACTTTTCTGAGTGTAATATTATACAATTCGAAGAGGAAATGATAAAACTTTAAATTCTAGTAGGCGGAACCAACTGCTGATCCCGATCTAAACCAGACCTAGCGAATCCGCTCGTTACACCCGCTCCTATGTGTGGAAACCAATATGGCAGCGTTCTAACCTCTCAATCGCCCTTGTAATCGAGCAACTGTCTTCGTGGATAACTTTTAGACGAGTGAACTGCGCACACTGAAACTTCGATTCCGCGAACTAGAATTGAAAGGTTTATCATTTATCATTTTTATTTTGTTTTGTTGAAAATTTTTTATCCCCTGAGCGAAAGTTCAGCCGAAGATTTTGATCGAAAATCCTATTAATAGGCTTTTATAGATAAAGTGTTGAAGTAAAATACTATAAAAAAAATAATATGAATTGATCTTCGTAATATCTTCGGTGAACTTCGCGTCGCATCGAAGAAAATTGCATTTTTGCGGTCGATCTAGAAGAAACTGTGCGTATTCACGTTAATAAATGTCTTATCATGCATTTCACCGGGCGCAACCAGCAGCATTTATCTGACCACAAAAAGGCACGAACATCGCATTGGTACACCTAGGGTAATCGCTATCTGTCGGAAGCGAATGGTAACCGCGAAACTGTGTACCCCCGATGATCTCAGGAGAGGTATGCATTGTCTTCGAGGCCCCGGAGTACACACGTTCCATGTTTTTGCGCGTGTTTCGTTCGGTCTCACCTTTCAGAATGTCGTGAGTCTTGATTTCATCGAGGAAGAAAGTGAACTCTCTTGTACTCTGGTTATTTCTGTCGCGTGTGCTCCATTTGTTAACGGTCCTGTGCGTAATCATTAAAATCGTTGCGTAGCCGCGACACGCGATGTCGTTGCTTTTTACAGTTCAGCGGAGAGTTATTATCGGACTTCTGGCCAGAGTGACAGAATTTTTTCGATAATTATTATAACGGGAAATCGGGACTGGTTTAATGCATGTCCGCGAATCGAAATTAATGTCCGCGTTAACCTGGTTCCAGAGAAAAAATTCAGAAATGTGCGTTCGCCACGCTATAAAACATTCCTTGACACAGATACGTGAAATATCACGTGAAACGATCGATAAATGTTCTTGATCGATCATTTGTGTCGTGTTTATCAAAGTCCAAGAAACTTAGTAGGTTTGCTATTTAGTTTAGAAAATGTACATCCTATTTCGACAAGTTTCCAACCTGTTTCCTACCTTCTAACTTCAATCTAAATAAATCAGACGATTTTATAAATAATTTACCATCTTCCTCAAATTCATCGTATATTTTTAAAGCAAATAGTGTTGTAATTTCTTTCAACATTTTCGTGTCTCAACAGTACTTAATTTTCCTAAAAAAAGAGGATCGGTGAGATAGCATCACGATGATCATTTTTGTGTCCATTCGATGAAATGCAGGGCCATTAACCGTAATTGAAAATTCCTTTGGCCAACTGGAAACAGACTCGCGGGCAATAAGCAGGGCTTTCATTCAGAATTTTTCAGGATCCCCGAGGGCGATCGAACCCCCCGATCGATCACGGTAACCAGGAATTTTTCCGAGCTGTGGGACCGTTATCCTAACCCCAGCGTAATCGTTACCTAACGAGAACCTCAGCCAGTATTAAGGCATCGGTTACGTAAATTTCTCTTGACCCCGGTTGTTTCGAGTCTAATGGAACGCGAAGGTACGATGTACGCAGGAGAGCGTGGACCGTGTAAAGCGGGTTCCACACGCGGCGACCCAGCATGAGCAAACATAAACGGGCACGGATAAACACGGACGATCGCATCCTTGGCAGGTCCTCCTCGCCGATGTGTGTTTACGTTTTAGCCGAGAATTTTTTTTTGCTCGTCGTTTAGCGAGAGGAAGCATAAAGGAAGTACAGAGACGAGCCGAGATTATTATTATTATTATTATGGCCCGTCTTATGTTTCCTTCGCGAAGTACTGTGTCATCTGACCGCTCTATCTATATCGTGGAGAACCACCTTAGCGAGTTTTATTAACCGACGTACGCTGCACGGAAATCGTTGTGCAAAAGGTCTTGGGATAATAATTCACCCATTTTTGCTTTACACTTTATAAACGAGACGTCGTATGTAATAATAAAATTATTACAATGCAAACAGGAAGAACTCGAACGTTTCACTCGCATATGAGAAAAATAGAGATTTGTCCTCGTCCTTTAAACCACGAAACCAACGAACCAAAATGTTCATCCGCATCTTTGCAAATAAACGCTGCTTTTATTTTTTTTTGTTGTTGTGCTCGCAATGGATTGCTTTGTTGCAGAAAATCGCAATTAAGAGTGGAATTCATTGAAGCTATTAAAGGAATTCCGAGGAGGCTTAAGAAACAAAGGGATAATAATTTTTCTAATGGATTCCACGGACCCAATCTCCGGATGGTCGATTCTATGTAAATGCGGCACTTAGGGAAAACTAGGAAATTAGCTCCGCGAGGACGTGCAGGACGCGCATCGTTGCTCGAACAATAAAGCGTACGCCGCGAATGTAACTGTAACAAGGATGCCGAGGACGACGCTTATCCTCTGGTTTCTGGGCGACCTGGGCTGGAAATCCTAGATCCGAAGGAGAGCCGAGAGGTCCTGAGAGACCGAGAAGGTCAATCCAGCGTGGTACATCACGATCCTCCGCAGTCTCGTTGCCTTCCGGTTCGTGGTAAATCATGAAGAGGCGGAGATCCCGGCGTCGCGCCGCCTCTTTGCTTTACTTACAATAGAGACGCCACTAACTCAAGTCGAAGCGGTTAGGAGCCGGTCCGAGATGCTCGTGTCATGGTTACCGCGATCGTATTAAGTTGCGTCTACACCTAACGATACCGGGCGTGTCTAGGAAAAAACACCTTGCGATTTCGAGAATCGAGCCCACGACCAGGGCCGGCCCTAGCCCTTCGCCCTGCTGCGAAGTTCTTTTATAGCGTCATTCCCTATATTTTTAAAAATATGATAGTGGCTAATTTTCGGTTGATAACAATAATAATGATTTTAAAAACAGCAGGCATTTCATTTAAAAAAAATAATCTTGTAAGACGCCCCCTTGCGGGGGCGCGCCCTCATGCTGTGCATCACTTGCATCGTGCCTTGGTCGAATTTTCGAGAAACCGACACCAACTATTAATTACCGAACGAACTTCCCTCCTGCTTTCTGCTAACTAATTCCGCCACTAAGAATAGCACTTGCGTTTTCGCCGGTTGCAGAGGTCCGTAGAGCCAGGTGTGCTGCTTTGTCTTCTCGCGCGTTCATGCATTATGCGTCTCCGTGATCCAAGCAATCTCGATTGTGATCGTTAGGAAGGGACAAACGAGCCTAACGGAGAGGAAAATATTGTAATCGTGATAATAACGACGTTGTTTCGAACAAGCCGTCGCCGTGCCGTCGAGAATGTTTCTATTAAACGCGCGAAACGATTATGCTCGAGTCACAGCTCTGTGTTCGAGCACGTACATTACAGCGGAGTCCTAGATACCGATGCGCGGAGCTTCGTTAGGAATGACTCATTCTCAGTAATCATTGTAATCTCGAATCGATCTCCCAGAAATATAATTGAGCTTCATCGATGCCGGGGACGAACCTGTTGATCGTGACTTTCGGAACAGTACGCGCGCGCACGGACACAGTGTTTGGACATGCACGTACATGCAAAGCCACAGAACAGTCATAATCCGGGTCCGTTGAACCTAACTGTCCGCCATTATGGTGGCCGAGGCTAGACAAAAAGGAAGGCCATCCGTTGCGTTTTTGCGTCGATAGGGATCGTTAACGCTATTTTCTTTTCGCTGGTTAATCGTTCCGAGGTGGCAGCACTATGGCCGCGAGGATTTATCGATCGCGAACGAAGAAAAAATACTGAAAAAGGAAAAGGGCAGCGCATAAAATGTGCCGCCTCGAAGCTCGGTTCCGCGTTACACATTGCAAGCATTCTCTCGAGAATCCTTTCAGAGCCGATCCTGACCGAGTAAAATAAAGGAAATCGCGCAGCACTATGTTAGATCGTATTCGATGGTATGCCAGGGTGTGTACACGAGATGCTTGCCAATTTTCCACGCGAACCGCCACGGGACCCGCGTAAGCGACCTCGAACACTGAAATTGGCATTGATCGTTACGCAGGTATGCGGTCACGATCTTGATCTTCGCGCACACGCGATCCACGATCGCCCATTCACGCTCGATCAACGGCGTCCGCTAAACTCGACGCCGCTGCGCCTGTCTGCGACTCTCGCGATCTCTCACGATCGAGGACTAGCCAAATGGATTTTTTTTTCTAAAATCCACAGTCTAGACAATTTTTATTTTACATTGAAGATCCACAGTATAGACAATTTTTATTTTGCATTGAAAATACACAGTCTAGCGACAACTCGTGATTTTCAAAAATGCATCGAATTGCAACGCAATCTTTAAAAAAGAAAAGATTTACAACATGTGATTTGGAGAAAAAAAGTTTCAGAAACTACGTAAAGAAAATTTGCGTCGTCAAAATTAAAACCAGTCCCTTGGTCGAGTATGATGCGATCGGCAACAGTAACAAGAAAATCACGTTCGCGTGACAGGGACCGGCAACCATGGACCAAGCGAAGTCACGTACACGCGACACCGGCCGTCCGTGTCAGCGATCTCGCGCACTATCCTCGAATATCATGGAACGCTTCACGAGTTTTCCTCGGAGGAAGGCCGACTGTGTCCTTTGGGGTTCGTGCACGCGGGGAACGTTAACAAAGAGCCTGATTAAAGCCGTGATAACAATGCCGTCGTTCATCTGCCGGTTTCGTAGCCATTACGTCGACTGCGTTTCAACGTCGCGTTGTTTAACCGCCCTCCCACCGTTTTCACTGTCAAGCTTCGCTTCCTCTAGCATCATCCTCCCTTTACCCATTCTTTATCTCTTCTGTTCTATACCTGCATCATTCCATATCCGAAACGAAAGATACCTGGCTTCCTATTTTCCAACATTCCAAAATCTTTTAAAAAGCAATGACGTCATGTTTCACTTACCCAGAAACTCTATCTCGTGCTTGATATCTTTTCTTGACGCATCGTGTTCGAACCTTACCAATAGCTACGTCATTCTCAAACATAAGTACGTTACATAAATAAAATACCTAGTCGACTGACACTAAATGCGAGGTGGCACTGACCTAGCTGGCAGCTAGGACCACCAGAGGTGGACCGTTCCACGCCGCTGTGGCAGGTACTGTTATTTCACTGGCATACTTCAGCTGGAATACCAAATGAATCCAGTCGTAGTAAGATACGAGGAACAAGCCGAGGAGGGAAGCTGGGGAACCCAAGGCGCATCGGGAATTCCAGCCAGTGAATCAGTCAGGCTCCACTGCTCCGGTTTATCAGCCGAACTTCCTGGCGAGGACAATTTCGAGCGTTCCGCGTTGTTGTTCCGACCGACGACGCTATCGTCGAGTGATGTTCGGTTTAGTAACTGGAGCAACACCTGTCCGGCTGACCGCGTTCTCGACGACGCTTAGACGTCTCGCGAATACCTTGACCGGTGATTGACAGCGGACCAGCTGCGTTTACGCCGCGCCGCGGCGTTCGCGGAAAACGGGATGAGATGAACGATTTTACTGGAATAACAGCTGTTAGTCGACAACGTCGACGACGGCCGGTAGTCGTTCATTCTTTTTTTTTTTACTCATTTGTTGCATTAAATGTTACAGTGTCCTCAAGAAACGGGTACAACGACCGGCGCATCAGATGCTAGTGAAAGTGTTAATATCTTTTTGCAAGAGTGCACTGATTCGCGTCGGTAGCTCTCCATTAAAAAAATAGGTTGTATTCCGGACGTGCCAGATGCTAACTGCAATGTAATAGCACTACCAGTCGCAAAAGTCTCGAATAATGCTGTGTTCATATTAATTCCGTCAGCGCTGTAGCATTCGAACCAAGTAGAGCGTCCCAGGAGAGCAGACCGTTCGTTCGATCGACCAAGGCTGAGCATTCCAGCAACACTGTCCGGTTATCACGTTGCGAAACGATCGACTTTTCTAAGCGTCGCGAGGCGCAATCGTCGGCGGTGGCGCGAGCAACCGATGCAAAACCGTGGGATCCACTGGCTGGACTAGATCCTTGCTGATTTTGTGTACGCAGCGATCCTAGAAGCTGCCGATGTCCGATTTACGCGACAATGTCAGGGACCTTGAGCGGGCTGGCACTAAGCATTCACAATGAATCTCTTTTTTTTTATCCTTTTTTTCCTTTATGACCTTGACTGACCTAGAATGACTATAGTCATTGGAACTGCCTTCGGAGGAGCTACGATCGCTGTGGTCGCGTCGCACGTATCTGACCTAACAAGATCTTCTTTCCCTACCCCGCCATCGTCTAATCTGGGCGAGACAGAGTACACTATAGCTTCTTGACGTCACTCGGGTTATAACTATAGCATTTTCCCACTATTATCTTAGATATCCCTTGATCTAACGTTGTAGGTATCGAACCTAACCCAGGCCTTTCCCCACCGTCAGCGTCTCATCTGGGTAGGATAGACTAGCCTCCTAGAAGTTAGCCACCCACTTGCTAAAATAAATATTTTCAATAGTTGTGCTGAGTTGAGCTAAGTTTGTGTTACATTGTGCTCGAATATTAAAATTATAATATAAAAAAATAAGACAGAAAATTGAAAAAAACAATTTTTTTAGTAGCCCCCACTTTTCATTTTTTTCAATTTTCTTTATTGTACTAAGTTGTGCTAGGTTGTGCTAAGATTGTGCTAAAGTATTACTTCAAAATAATAATAAATAACGAAGATATGATAAACAATAGATCTGGGTTAGGTATCTGGCTAGGAACCTTAGTATAAAATATTTAAACTTAAATTAAAATTGGTAAAAAATATTTAACATATCCACTTTTTCCTGTGTAGAGTAACGATACATAATGATAACGTCTCATTAATCTTTATGGAATTATACCAAGGTTCCTGGTTGCTTCGCACAAATGTACTGAATCTAACAGAATGAGTTTGCTTATGAAAACAAACATTCACACAATCAACAAAAGTCACATTGAACACGAGATGTAGTCTTATCAATAGAACATAAGTAAATACAATATTATAAAATGTTAGATTTATTTCTTTTATTTCTGCCCTTGTATGACCCCAAAGACCATACTATACTACATGGTTGAAATCGTCTTGATTCCTGCTTTTACATGATGTAAAAAAATATGTAGCATTCAACTTAAAAAAATTAAGATCACCTCTTTTTTGAAAAAAATATTACAATTAAAAAAAATGTAGTTGCGCTATCACATTACTAGTAAAATATACTATAACTTCCTCCTTTTCGGTTTTTTTCTAATGTTTACCATTTACGAAAAAAACGTTGGTTCAAATTATCGCGAACACCCTGTAGAACCCAAGCGCAAAAGGCCCGGTACAAGAGTAAAGTGCCCTTTATATCGTTGTATTGAAGAAATTGGAAGTGGTGCTGACTTGTGCTCGGCTAGCACAACTCTGATATGCAATATCGTGTCTCTGTGTCGGATGACCCAGAGTTAAGCCCACTTAATGATATATGTAGAATCCCAGCGCAATGTCTAAACCTATTGTTTATCATATCTTCGTTATTTATTATTATTTTGAAGTAATACTTTAGCACAATCTTAGCACAACCTAGCACAACTTAGCACAATAAAGAAAATTGCAATAAATGAAAAGTGGGGGGCTACTAAAAAAATTGTTTTTTTCAATTTTCTGTCTTATTTTTTATATTATAATGTAACTATTCGAGCACAATGTAGCACAAACTTGCGCACAACTCAGCACAACTGTTGAAAATATTTATTTTAGCACGTGGGGGGCTAACTTCTAGGAGGCAATAGACTACGCTACGCATTTTCTCCACTGTCATTTTAGATATCCCTCGATTTGGTAACGCTGGGACCAAATGACTGGACGCGTGGACACGGAAAGAACTGGAAGAGACCGTGAGTTCGTTTGACTTTGACTAGAATCGGACGAAGAATTGTCGTTTACTAGAATCATTCAGATCTGGCCGACATCTAACGATACTCCCACGAAAATGTCAGGAGCGTAACGATATCTGATTCGCGCGACAATGTCAGGGACCTTGACATCGGGCTGGCACGATTGTCCTCGAGGCATCACACGGGCCGACAGCCGAAGTAATTACAGGCTGACACGAGCACGGGGATCTTCGCCAACGGGATCGACAATCGGACGGGGCAGAGGCTATGATTTATCGATACACCGATAAGCGTACCTCCGATAATCATTTAGAAACGAACGAGCCAGCCGGCGAGGAGCACAAAGCTCCGCGCTGCGCTGGTCACAGAAGGGACGGATCCTCGTCCTTTTGTCGATCCCGGGAGGCCGCAGGAATGCGCCTACCAGACAAATCGCCATCAGACCCGGGCATCGCACGAGAGTAATGACCATAATCCCCCCGGCTGATTTTTCACCTTTGTCAAGCCGCGTCCCCATCGCGTCGCGACGCGCGACGACGCCGCCATGCACCCGTGAAACTGTTCGAGGGGACACCGAGTTCCGCGTCCCTCGTCCAGCTTCGTTCGAGCAGGTAACCAGCCACGTCAGGTACACCATAAATTCCCTACTCGCTTGACGATCTTAGAGATTATAACATTAATCAGCCCTCGCTATCGGGATGCTACCTCCGAACGAGGAAGAGGGCCTCCTTATACCCTGACACCTCCACGGCGAACGCTGTATGATACTTTCATTAGCCAGGCAAATCGGGCTTATGTGCTCCTTAGGGTTTTTGCCACCGAGAGTGCCACTGAGATCTCATGTTTATGCAACTCGATATATGCGGAGATTATCTTTTCAAAGCTGGGAAAAATTTGGTTCGACTGGAAGGTTGCTTATAGTCGAGTAAGTTAATCCTGCTGCCGCGTTAGTTTATTAACTCGCTTATATTTTAATTTCTTTAATTTCATCGTGGACGTATGACCAGTTTTTGACCAGTTTTCTGGTCGAAGCCTTGTCTTTTAACATTGGAATTTTATACAAAATAAAAATTTTCTTCACCAATTGCAAGATATAGGAAAACTATGTACATGTTCATTTCTCTTCTAAATAATTGTAACGAGCTGAAAATAATCCAACGGTATTCTGAAATTCTTCGAATGCCTTTAAAGCTTTTTCAATTAGATCAATTTTGTTATGTGGATGTATGAGATCCGCATGTCTACAAATACAAACGTAATAAAACACACGATTCAGCAAAATCGACTACGGCGTTGCTAACAAGAAATGAGAGTAAAATGAAATGAAATTACGAGTAATAGGTGCAATAAAAGATTCACTACCATTTTTCCTCAAATAACGTAATTGTTTGCGTGTTCGATGGACAATTATACGTTTCTAGAATGTTTCTCACATGAAACGGTTTTCTCATAAAATATTCATATTCACGTTTCTGTGTTTAATTCGCGCTCGGGACGCTATTCTTTCGCAAATGCTGGAATCACCAGCGAGGAATACGCTAAAGCATGGAACAATAGAGCATCTGTTCCTGTAGGGTCAATGGACATCGCAAGGTGAGGTGCTCTCATGTCTTTGACCGGGATGACACGCAGAAACAACGCGGCTCATCCTGATGCTAGGGGGGGAAAACGCTTAATTGCATTACAGATTTTAATTGCGCCTGGTTGCTCTACCCGTTCGCAGCCAGTCTGTGATTTTAACGGAATATCGTGCCAGCGAACGTCCGCGCAGCGCGAGGGAACAAAGCACGGTTCGAAATTGAAGTATTGCAGGAAATACGAACTACTATGAACGCGGGTCGGCCATTTTATGGTAACGACCGTTTCGCATTGCGCCGATCAGTCTTGTCTCGGGTTGCATGGCGCGCTTTAATTTCGCGGATGTTTATCTGGCGTTCCGCGATTTGCCTCGGATAAGTGTCCACTATCTCGACATCGATCCGTTTCTTCAATGATCCCGCTACTTAATGAGTCGACTTAATGAGATAAAAATTATCTTCAACTAGTTTGCCAGCGCACAGGAATCAAATGGAAATATTTTTCTCTCTTTAAAAATATGTAATAGTTACACGTGTTTTTTATACATTACAAGACCGAGTTTATTTCAATTTTTATCAATTTTTATACCTGTTGATCGTTATGCAAAATTTTTGTATGATAAACATTTACGTGAAATGTTTTGATATGGATATGAGCATATCGGAATAAATTGCATACAATTTTTCGAGCGGCTATAAATCAAGCACAGAGGAGATTTCGCAGACCGTCGCGTCAGTTTCGCGTTACGCGGTGGCATCATAAAGTTCGTCTGCTTTTCTATCAATTATAAAATATATTTTACGAGTTCTGGCGCGCCGCATAATATGGAATAACATTTCCACCGTGAGCGTCCGCATATCTTCTTCCTCTCCGGGTAGAATAGCCGTCTCGACCTTTTACGTTCTCCTAAGTCCGAGCGTATTCCTGTTTTAAGGTCCCATAGAATCACGACGGGGAAGACGTGGGTTAGCGGATAAGGGATCGAAGTAGCAAGGGAAGAAGCCGGGACAGTCGAAGGTAAAGAGAGAGGGAGAGAGAGAGAGAGAGAGAAAGAGAGAGAGACAGAGAAAAAGCAAATAATGGGAAAGAGAGGGAGAGGAAAAGGGAGAGGGGCAGAGAGGTAGAAGAAAGCCGAAGAATGGCGGATCGTCATCTTCACGCGATGCCGAGCGAGGCGAACTTATGTAACGCTTTCATGCAAGACAAGGCCAAGGTTTTCGTGATGCAGACACTCGGTATCCGTGTGGTCCCACCGTTTCATATTGTTTTATGCCATGGAGACGGCGACGCATTTAATTACGTATATCGAAAGAAATGATGTGGCCCTTGTACTATCTTGGACCACCGAGACGGCGGAGAATTCATGGTCTCCGGATCATGGGACAGTGCTCGATTGTATAATTTTATTCGGAAACAGCGACATGCACCGCGACTCCCGTCCGTTTGTGCGTTTTTCAAGCGAAAATCGGACGGGAAATTGCTAAGTCCGTTTACAAATTATTACGGTTTCTTCTGTTGCAAAAAGCGAGAAGTTATTTTTATACGTGTTTTGAGACACGCGTTCTATGTATTTTTGTATTTTTCAGACTCCCCCGGCTTTTTCTCAGCTCATTTGGTATTACAATCGTCGTTAACACTATATTGTTCGTGAACTTTTTACCAGACCTCTGACACTGAAAGCATTCTCGCCCGCTAGATCTGTTATCAATGTAAATCGCCGCTTATCTCGCGGGAAGTTTTCCGCCAGTTTTCTCACTTTCGTTGTTCGCCGTCCGCGGAATCTCTATTGTACAGCCTGGTTCGCTAATAACGGGAACCTCGAAGTGGAGTACGAATCGAGAAAACTTTAACGAGTTTTGCGGAAAAAGACGAGTGGGAACGAGCGCGGTCCCGTTAACTCGTCACTCTCATTGTCGACGGGCATGTCGATCTTGTCGAACCACCGTCTTATCTTGCATGTATCTGAACAGTATTTACATTCGCATAATAATTCCACCATTGCAGAAAATTTACCGCTATCTTTCAAACATGCACTTCATACAATCATGTCGAAAAACAACCGTTTTATTATTCACACACCATAACAAAATTTCTGTCTTTACCGAATAATTAGATTAGATTAAAAATATATATTTCTTGTCTTAATAGTTTTAATACAGTTTACTTATTAAACAATTTATTTTTGTAACAAAATCCAGTAATTAACTATACGTTTAAAAACCGGTTTCCCCCGCAGCAGATAGCGAACCATTGGCATTATGCTTAATGACAATAAACCGAGGATATTATTACTTAAACGTTATATTCGACGGAGTCAAGCGCAGATCACTGTTATTTAAATCTCGACGATCTACATACTCATCGTGAATTAATAAAACATAAATCATAGAGGACGGCAAGGGTCCAACAGCTTCCGTTTTTAGTTAACTTCAGCCATGGTTCAACGTTTACGACTTGTTTGCTATCTTCGCGCAATTTCCTCAGCCAATAGAAACCAGAAGTGATATCGTGACGCATCACGATTGCATAAATTGCAAAGTAATACAACACCATTTTATGCCAATACATATTCGTTAGCAACGTAAAGAAGTTCCGAGCTCGTAGTAATGGCTGCCATTACGCAGAAACACATACCCCGACTACGTGGATTCCAACATTCAATAATTATTTAAACTTGCATGATAAGTACTATTTACAACTTCCTATGTCTTCGACTATTTTAGTAGTCTCGATACAGAAATGTTTTCAATTACGAACGAGGATGTAAAGATTAGAGTAAAATTGCAATATTTTCAATAGTGATTTTAAGAATGAAAATGTAATTGAATTTTAACCCTTATCTCAATAATTGGATATCTCCATTTTCAATTTCTTTTTATAACTTCTTTTGTTGAAAAATAGTAAGATTATTGTAAATTTTATAGTATTCTTGAATGATCACAGATTAATTTATATTCGAAACATAAAGATATGCTCATCGTAGAAAATTTGGTTATTGACGTAAGTGTTAATTAATATCTTGTGTCTCAGATTTTACTAAAAATATTAGAGAAAACAGTTCCTGTTTCTAGCAATCAATATCCAAAACTTTGCACGAACATCCGCAGTCTAGTCATTATGTAATTGCTGCAGCTTCGTAAGACCAGTTCAATAACCACAGTTAGACACACATGAAATTCGTTTAATAAATAGTGGTAATGCTTGTGTGATGGTATCTCGCGTGAATATTTGATGAGCTTTGCAGCTCCGAAGGTTCGAATATGCGCCGTATCCATTCAAATTAGTATTCCAACGTTAGAATTTTCTTCGGAAGAGGTTCCTAAGCGGCGAACTAGACAATTGATCCCTCCATTATTCATGTTATTTTACCCGTGTCGTGCGTGCCAGCCATAAAACGGGTTTTCCCTCAATATATTCACTGGTGTTCCTCGTTCGTAAACTTAATGTGTTCGCCGTCGACCACGTCAAAATGATTTCCGGTTACAGATCATAACGGAATCGAAGTGTAAGCATCCGAATATCCGGACTGGGAAGCTAACGAGTGCAATAATCTTTTCTGGATTCTCGGCGTGCGATTCATTTAACTGGCCCATTGAACAGGTATGTCCTCATCACTATGTAATAGGTGAATTTCAATTAAAACTTCGGAGTTTTTATGAATCAATTGAAAAGGAATTCAGAAAACAGAACAAGTAGAATTATTAAGTTCACAATTACAGTGATTAATATACAGCGGATTTTATGCATTTATGACAAAAATTAGTAGGTGTAATTTAAAACATTAAAAACATAAAACGAATTTAAAAATGCTTTTATAATACTTTCTATCTATTGAACATATTAAGAGAGAGAATAAATTTCTATATCACTACGATTTGTTGCAATTCAGGTAGAAAATTTTTATTTTGCATATAAAGATCCGCTGTCTAGTTATTAATAAGTTCAGCAGTGTTAGATTTCGCACATGCGTCAGAACGTTCTGTTGAAAATTCAAGTTCGCGCTATTATTAATTGGAGGTACGCATGTTCATATTGTATACGACTTCCTTTTTCCTTTATTGATATCAGGTGAAGTACTTCTTACTCGATAACAATGTATTAAACATAAAATAAGTAATTACTGTCATAATTACAACGTATTTAGATACTCTTGCAATCATTTATCTTATCCAATATCATCTCAGCAGGAAACAATAAGATATGACATAATAAACTAGTCTGAGACACTACCCTTATCATCATCCCACGAATCTGTTAACGAAGAGAATAATGGTCTACTTAATTTAGGTTGTTCTGAATTTAATTCTGATAATTATATTTCCATTTAATTTTGATACAGTAGATGTGATTAGACTGTGGATTTTATGCATTTATGATATTTCACAATGTATAATTACAGAATTTTAGACCCAGAAATCAATTGGAACTTCGTTAGTGTAAGGACTGAGGTTAACATCAACTATTCCAATAAAACTGTGGTTGAATCTATTTGAGACACGAGCCAAAAACGCAAACTATTCCAACTACGCATAATTACAATATCGTACCTACCTGATACGGGTAAGCACCTGGCCTGTAATAGCTGCCGGTGTTCAACGCCGGATAACTTTTCGTGCTACCACACATAGAAGCCATCTTTTCTCGATGATTCTTCTTTTTTCACAATTTTCCTTCTCCCCTCAGAAAAATCTTCCGAATGTCTTCGAACCTCAGACAACTGGAGTCTCGGTCATCATCCAGCCTCGCGACCTCTATTTTCTAAATTGTTTAATCACGATAAATAGACTGTCCAACGAAAGTTCCAGTTCTTCCAGAATGCGTCTAAATGTTCTAAACTCACAAGCCTACACCAGTTCAAAGGCACCAAAAAGAATGAACAAAAAATCCTCCGAAAAATCACGAAAACAAAAAAAGTCCCTCGACGTTACAACTCGACCTGCCAAAACAGCAGGAACAAGTTGAGAATCGAAATTCCACCACCAGAATTGCGGATCACCGTTCCCGGCGCACCTCCAACTATGTTTCCATGTCGCCGGTACTCAAGGTCACGGCTAGCAGCGCTAAATTTTTCAGTGCCCGGAATGGTCCCGTTAAGCGCAGCTCCCAATATATTCATACGCGACAGGCATTCCTTGCTTCTTCGTATCATTTAATACGTTGACCCATAAAAAAACCAGTCCGCTTCTTTCAGACCAGTTTTAAATGGTTCCGAGTCGGACTCGTGTGCTGGTCCTCGATCATAGTCACTTTCCTCGGGGTCGATTATTCTCCGCTGACAGTTCGTGTTCCACGGCGATCTTCTGGTCCAGGTGTGAACGTCCTCTTGGCCACTGTCAACGTCTCATCTCGAAGTGAACGTCGAACAGCTGAAGGTTCGGCGCGGAGACGACGAGGGAGGAACTTTTCGCACTGTTTTCGGCAGTCGACGAACGGAGAACGGTGGAGGATGTTTGCCGGCGATGACAGAGAGGCTGACAACGAGTTTCCGTTCGGATGGCTCGAAGAGGACGAGCACCGCTCGGCTCGGCGAGATCACGAAGCGAGGCGAGGCAAGGCGAGGCGATGCGATGCGAAGCAGAAAGCGGCAACCACGTCCTTCCACCGAGACGGTTGACCACCGACTGACAGCAGGAGATCTTCACGCACCGCCGTTCTTCATCTTCATCCTTTCCGTTGAGCCTAACCCGACGCTCTTTGCCGCTCATTCGGTTTCTTCTGCGGCCAGGCCGAGCTTTGTCGGCCGGCTTTGCTTCACGCCACTTTACTTTTTCGCCGCATCTCTTCCTCGTGGGAATCGCCAAGCCGCGTTGCCCGAGTCAACTTCAACTTTTCTTCCCCCGATTTTCAATCGGCGCGACGCAACCCAACGCTTCCTCCAACATTTTCTCTAATTTTTTTCCCTTCATGGTCGATCCCTGCTCCGAAGATTACTCGTGACCATCGATCGTCCACCCGCTTCAGCTCGCTTCGGGCTACCTTGTTGCGACACGGCCAGCCTCACGCTCCGGGGACCAATTTGTTCCGATTCCTTTGCGAACGGTCCGCGCGATGGGAATCGGCTGATTAGCGTCGAAAAAATCGCTTTCGATCGGTATCTGATCGCCTGGGTCGCGCACTGCGTTCACGGTTGTGGGTGGAATTGAGGATCTTGCTCCGACAATGTTCTATTGTAAACGGAATTTTCTTCGAACAAGCGAGTTTGCGTAGAAGTAATGTATCTGTAGATCTTCGTTTATTCTCTTATCACTAGACTGCGGATTTTGATGGATTTATAATAAAAATTGGTAGGTCTAATTTTTGACAGTAAACAAATTTGAAGAATTTAAATATGCTACTATATTATTTTCAACTTAACTTCTATTTAACTACGAATTGTTGCAATTCAGGTAGAAAGTTTTTATTTTGCATAAACATCCGCAGTCTACTTGTCACTCAATTTAGTAATTAAAAATTTTAGTATGTAAATGGCGTAAACATTCGTTCCATATTTAATATTGTTCTTCAAGCGAATCGAGCAATCATTTTTCTACGTTATATTGCAGTTCAGAATTGTTAAACTTACACATTTATTACCCATTTATCCACTTAATTGTTGCTTAACGGAAGTTACAACTCCCTGAATTGTGTTTTAATTATTTATTATCGCAACAATGGTTGATGTTAGACGGTTATGCTGCAAATTTTAATGAATTATCTTTACTGTTTGGCGTTTCCCCTACTCATTCTTGTCATAAGTGCATAAAACCCCACAGTATAAATAGTAATTAATACACTAATCTCTTCATTTAATAATTCACAGTCAAGATTAACTTTCAACCAGTCAACTCCTTGATATGAGAATGAATTTTCGTGCTCATTTAAAACGAATAAAATTTTTACCTTGTTCTAGTGTTCATTAATAATTCATCAATGCTTTGACTCGAAGATAATATAAAATTCGTACAGTTAGAAGAAAATAATTTGGTTCGACCAATTAAGGCTTGAAGAAAAATTGGAGATCGCGGAGCAGTGTCGTTAGCAAAACGATAACGCCGCTCCCACCGTAGACTTCAACGCGTGAGTAAGACACGAGAGCTCGGCGATTTCAAGGCGCGCGACTTGCACAGACCCGATCCTGAGAGAGTTCGATCCGTTACGTTCCTGGATCAGAAATTCCAATAGAATCGCGCAAATACACTTGTACGCCGCTTATGCAACCATTGTTTACGTCATTACAATTATGATTTTGGTACCAGCATGTATTGCCCGTTACGTTCATTTCAAAGAAACAAGAAGCGAACGTGACCAAACGGAGAAACTACAAAAATACTCCTCAACTCTCTGCGAATATGTATATGTATAAACATCAATTATATGAAAAATATTATTAATATATCACAGAACTTGAAAATGAAAAAGAATGTTTTTCAAAACATACACGGGGATCGTTCTAGCAATTGCGAAGTCTATTATGTTGTAAGGCGAATATAATTACGACTCATTAGAAATGTGCATAAATGTGAATAGCAAGAAACCAATAGTACTCAGAAATGACACAATTGATTGACTATGATTCTGTACTTTGTTGATAAGCGAAAAATATGGCCAATACAGCCAAGCTTATTTTTATTACAGGTTCGTCAATCCTCTCGGTAATTAATTTCGCAATTTCTCACAAGAGCAGAGAACTACCGGTTACCGGATCAGACAATTTTATCAAGTTCCGCGGTTCCCAGGATTTCCCATTTTCACGAAGCCTCCTCCAGCGCAATGGCAATTCGCTAAATTGGCTCGCGACTACACGGTGCGTGTAAACGACTCGGCTTGACTCGGCGCGGCGGCGCGTTTCGTTAATGAAATGCAAGGAGCTAACTGTACCGGCCGAGAGGACTGCGAGATACAGCGATCGTCTTCATTGTATCGGCGTGTGATCAAAGTTGTAGGTTACTATGCTCCCTGGTACTCGTTAAAAGCTCGCGGAACCGCTCTAATCATTATCCGCCAAACCCGTTGCTCCGGTAATCCTGCCGTCTGCATTAATGCCACTTATTATTCGACCCTTAATGGAAACGGATCGCCGTGCCCATTGTTATTTTCTGTAACGGTACGGGAAAATCTCCAGCCGCGAAATTTCCCATGATGGACACACGCGGCCGTGGAACGTGGACGCGTTCTTGACGACCTGATTCCTACCTGGCGGCCAGCATCTGCGGGTAATTAACGTGAATCATATTCGTCAAGCCGCGGCCACTATCTTCCCTCAAACATAAACGGTTTTTTGTAACGGGTCTCTGAAAAATTACGCGCCTTTGCCCCTCCTCCCCCACCCGCCAACGAATTTCTTGACACAGAAGTCATTTCTGCCAGTGTCGCCGGCTACCTCGTTCTCATAATCGTGTCGTACCTTTCATCAATTTTCTTGATCCACGTGTTCACTATGCGGTTTATAACGTTCACGTGCGATCCAAAATTAGACTGCAGAAAACACTTTGGACACCGCTGGATATTTTGTGTGTATGATAATAATTATTATTATACAGTAATAACTAGACAGCGGATCTTTATGCAAAATGAAATTTTTTCATGTCAATTACAACAAATTGGAGTGACATAGAAATTTATTTCCTTTCTTAATTAATAGGTCGAAAATAATATAACAGTGTCTTTAAATTTTTTTATTTTCTTACTGTTTTAAATTATACTTACTAATTTTTGCCATAAATGCATAAACATCCGCTGTCTAGTAATAACCTATGTGGTTATAAATAAAGGTATCGTCTCTCCGGGCACGGACCACGTTACCCCGCAGTCAATTACAATTTAATAGCTCCACGAAACTCCACGTTCAATTAATTATAAGCTCGCTAAACTCGCGAGTCGCAACAATTGTGTTTACGCCCGTGTGGTTAATTGCCATTTAAAAAATTGATCAGCGACGCGCCCTTTTTCGCTCCGATGCATTACATCGTGTGGCGTCGCGCATGCAATCAGCGTAAATTGTTCCGAGGAACGATGACTTTTGGGCGAAATGGTAATTTCGACGCCATTGAAACGGTTTATTATTGCGATTTATTGGCGGTGCTTGTGTTAACGTTCGCCGGATTTACGAGGAGTCGCAACCGGTTCAATGTTTGCGCGACACCGATTGTTTTCGTTGACCCGTGTATTATCGAGAATTGTCCGCGGCACACGAGCACGGTGATTAAATTCAATTTATTAATTACTGATTCAATTTCGGAACGGTCGACAACGGTCCAGCTCCGAGTCCGTAGAGTTTGCATGCTTCGAGGATAATCCGATCGAGCCCTGCGTAACAAGTCGAACAGTAGAGTCATCAATTGCGAGAAAAACAAAGCTGTCGCTTGAGAACCCGGCGGATAAGACTCGATTCGCAACTCGGCTTTCCCACAGAAAAGAACGCGACCGCGAAACGCGTTTCACGAGCGCGCGCGCTAGATTTAGAACGTTTACGTATACACACAAACACACATGAGCGCGCGCGTCTCCCTGATTAAGATCGCTATTGGCAAGACTGTGAACCTTCCTTTTTTATTGTTCGATTTATTTGCATAAACCTTGCTGCCTGTCGGACGACGAACGAGCGATGCCGGTGACTCAACGATTCTTCGTACCCAAGGATCGAATGACGGTACGCTTTTTATTTTATGTTTATTCTCTTTATTTGATTTACATCTGTACTTGTATTTGTTTTTCAATGTTTGCTTGATAGACATTTTTTTAGTCTGTTAATTAATTAATGTAACAGATACGCATAATTAGGAAATTGAACACGTTGAGTGGTACACCAATCAAGTCTCGCAAAAATCGAAACAACTTGTTTTATAAAATAGAAAGATAGAAAAGATTCTTTTAATCATTGTGACGTGGTAGTTAAACTGTCGAAGAACGTAATTATTTTTATTATTTCCGGTATTTCTGTGCTGTACCAATGATCCATTTTGTCAGTTTTTATTTGGGGATCCAAAGAATATACAAGAAATGTTAAAATTGGAACTCAAACATGCACTTGATGTTTCAAAAAATTTTATCACTTCTCCGAAATTTATTGCATCAATTGAGGCAGGTTGAATAAATGTCCCTGAAGATAATAATTTACAAACATCAACTAGAATAAGGTTAATTAACAAAATTATGAACTATACCACAAATCCGCACAGATCAAAGAATACATTGATACCTACATCTTTAATCAAGAATTCAAACAATTTAAAAAAAAAATAGTAACCTGTTACTATTAAAATAAGATAAAGGCCATACCACTGTATTAGTTGATAAAGAAATGTATATTTCAGAAGTGCTAAACATGTTAAATGACACAAACGCATATAAAATTTGCAAATTTCAATATACAAGTACGTATGAAAGGGAGGCAAACTCTATCGTTTCCAAACTAGTTAAGAAAAAACAAATTGATAAACGATTAGGTATGATCGAACCCGAGCGCCGAAAACATTAATACAGATTTTATTTGGGGATATTTGTAAACGTAGCGAGCTTCTCGTATTGTTTTCATCTTGACTAATTCGCTTTTTGTTCTGTTGATAATTTAAAGTGGCACAAAGCAAGCTGATTTGCATGATCTCGTATGCAAGAATGTTTACCCACTAACATTCTTTCCTCTAATGAGGCTTTCACCTGGCAACTTTTAACCTTCGATTTCGTAACACTAAATTTGTAGCGCGTATAGCACTCGGGCGAGAATAAAACCGTAACGAAAATATTGGATTAATAAGCCACTCGTGCTTTCGGTGTTAAATCAAAGACTCGTGTGATCACGCAATATCACGATCTGGAGTATAATAAGATCGCGGTACAACGAATCATTATACCAAGGAAAATTAAGCGTAGAAAGTATTTATGATTTCACGATTTCACAGCTGAACAAAAATGGTGTACTTGGCAATGAAATATTAACGATAATTAACATTACGGTTCAGAATCGAAAAATTAAATTGTAGAAAGAAAATAATGAAATTTGTGTGAAATTGTTATTTTACGAGAAACTAAACAAAATCGAACAAGAATACCAGCTTAAGTGCAGATTATCAACGAAAAGTGATTTTAGTATAAATAATATTGTTCTTGCTAGCCCGGAATAATTGAAGTGATTCACACATAATTAACATCGGAGTCAAACCTGTTCAGGAAAAAGTATAAGCTCGCGTTAACGAAGTCTAACCGCACGATAAAGCTGTTCATAATTGCACCATTTCCAGTTAATTAGTAGTCCCTAGTAAATTACAAATTGCTACATATCCTTGGAATTTTAATCGTCCAATCCATACAGAGTGAACTTTCGTCGCGAATGTCAGCCGATTATGCTGCCTGATAAAGTCGATTATGACTTCATTGGCTCTTTAAACGAAGCCTGTACCTCAATTTGCATTGCCACTTCAGTTCACCATAATATGTATAGTTTCGAGCATGGCATCGTATAAATCATCATATTACCGCAATCTCGTTGACTCGCTAATTTGCCATTCGTTTAATGTTATAATTACGTGCACTACGATTTTATTTCTTAGCGGGTCTCTGTCCGTTTTTGAATAAATCTTTCCTGGAGAAATCTTTTCGAAAATGATCGTACACCGTGAAATACATTCTTCCTCATTAACCTGTTCATTGACGGTAGAAATCCATATGCAGGTACATGATAACCAATTATAATCTTTTCGACCGTGAATTTTAAAAATAAAAATGTATTAATATTAACACCTTTTCGTAATCATGTATTAAATACAAATTACACAGCCCGTGCAATTGAAAGGAAAGGTCGATAACATAATAAATGGCAGGAAAGGTAAAATGATAATGTAGGGACGCAACGCAATGTGAGACCCACGAAAGCGTCTCTAATATACATAAATCTGAAGGCTCTTGAGCCCGAAGCGATGGGACTCATTCAATTTTTTCGTGCGACTTTCCGTCGGCTTAACAATGATAATTAAAGGCCCCCAATTTTCTCCCACTTTGCTTTACCATCTCCACCGCAGTTTTCAAAGGACCTTTGCGTCCGACAATTCAGTCTTCAGCCAACTCTCACGCAACCTACATTTTTGTACATACAGTTCTCTTATCTTTAATATAAGTTATTGTTATTCACAGATTATTCAATTAATTTTATCAAAACACCTCACCCTTCAACTGCCTAGTACGGTTTTGAGTAACCAAGCCAGGAGTGATAAATGCGAGAAAGGTCAATACACCGACTTTTCCATCTGCGCACACGCATATGTATACAGATAAAGTGGAAATGGAGGTGAAAAAGATAATTAGTTCCAACGCGTCACTGTGTACAGGACATTTTTGTCTAATTTTTGCAATTTTTTTTCCATTACAGAGTATCGACACGGTTTCGCGGAAGAAGTTTAGATCATCCTGCGCACAATGGATCGAGCAAAGGGGGGAAGTTCCCTTTGATCGATATCGTCGTGGATGGCGCGAGCGTCTGTCGTCGTTAGGAATTAATTATCGGGCAGCTCCTAAAAGGATTCACGATAACGAGCGCAATACATCCCGACCCCTCTAATTACTTCGTTGAATCGTTGCAGGGAGGTGGAACGGAGGATGATCGTCGTGCCGGATCGGCGAACCGGCGAGAGGGATCGTTGATCGAGGATCGAGGGGAGTCGCGAGCAGCCGCGCAACGCTCCGCTGGATCTTCAGAAGTCGGGCAAAAAGCTTTTCTCCCTGGCTCCCGCGGTATTTCATTGCCCGTATAATCATATCCGACATATAACCATCGTTATGTGGCCACCGGTACGGGGACCGGAGCGTCCAACCGCCTGCTTCGGTAAGTGTCAGTTTCAATTTCTTCTTCCTTCTCCGTTTCTTTCTGCCAACCACTGCCCCACCTCTTCTGCCTCGCTCACCCGTTACTCTTCTTCTTTGCCAACTAGCCGAGCCTCTTCCCCCTTGCAGTTTTCGCCGTCCTCCGAGAGTCCTCTGTGTCCCTTGTAAATATTAGGTAATCGTGTGTATTCTTTTTACACAAACTCCTCGAGATACAAAATTACTCGACGAGCTTATACTTCATTAGCCAGCCATTTCGGAGGCAAGCAATTCTACCGTAGAGCACAAAACACAAGTCTATTTTTCAGAATTTACGTGTTAGAAATGAAAAATCTACACGTTCTTCGTTATGCAGTTTGTACTATGAAAAAAAATTTTTTTTGACATCCCTTCTCGCTCCGTCGCCGGAACAATAACTTCCACCATTTGGGACCAAAAACGAAAAAATTTTGAGATCTACCGTCGAGAAGCTTGTTTTTGTTATAAAGAATTGTTCACCTACTTTCAGACCGACGCGACCCCTACGCGATTCCAAGCATTTCGATCATCGGTATATAATTTTCGAAATGTCCCCGGTAATTACCACCACTCCCATCTCTTTCCGAAATATTTTTTGCGTGTCCCCGCCATTTTTCCTGGTGCCTCGCGCGCCCCGCCGTTTTTCTGCGTCCCCTATCCGCAGTATCCGCGCATTCATCTGCCGCGTTCTTACGCCGGGTCTCGTTGAACGTGTCCTTTGCCTCTTCCTTTCCAATTATATACAGCGTGTTTCTCGTTTATTTACTAAGTTCTAAGCGCGCGCCGACTTCCAGTACGTCGGAACGCGCCGCTCGGATTCCAGATGGCATTCTGCCGTTTTTCCCGTCATAATGCCAGACCACTTTTGTTCCCTCGGCTTCGGGGCCGTGGTCCCCGGCATTTCGTAGCTATTTAGCCACCCCCGTGCCCCCCTTGCTGTCCCCCAACCACGCTAAACCCGATCTTCTATCACTTGACCCCTCGAAATCCCGGCGATCGGCCCACTCTCGCAATTCGCGTCTGTTTATAGGTGCTAGCCTTTGTCTTTCGGCGTCATTCTTCTCTCCGTCCCCATACCTCGCGTTCCCTTCTTCCCGCTAATTTCCCTTTCTTGCCAATTAAAGCTTCGAATACCGCGGTTGGATAATAAAGCTCGAACCTAGCCGTCACGACACGACGCAACGCGTCGCACCGGAGACTACGGAGATTGGCAGTCATGAGTACGTTGTCTGTTTAGTCGACTTATGCCTTCTTTAGAGATAATTACCATTCGGTAGGGGAGTTAATAAGTCGCACGTTGTTGAGTATAACAAACGCTCCGAGGATAATTATTAACACCTTGTCCGGAGACATTGAGTCAGAGCGACAGTAAACGTGAACGTTCTTCCATGAAAAATGACAATGTCGGACACGTTTTTTTTCGATTTTTATAGCAAGTTTGCGGCCATGAACTCGCCACAGTCTCTCTGTTTTTATTCTCTGAACACATTGTGACTCCCATTGATATTCGGACAGTCTTAAAAAAACGATAACTTTTTTGACATTCGACCATAAGATTCGAACTTTTTCGAGAAGTTAGAGCAATTAGTTTACTACATGATGTGAAAAGAAACTTTTTCAGAAATTGCAAGTGGTCGGAATTGTAGTGAAAATATTAAAAGTTGCGTTTTACAACATCTTTATGTGGGTCTATATTGAAAATTTAAAAAATACATTTTGTAGATCTGTGTCAATTCCATTGGCACTGAAAGATGTAAGATTCCTTATATTTATTGCAGTTAGGGGCCAAAAAACGTGAAAAACTACAATTTTTACTATCTTTAAACGTTTATACCTCATTGCAACGTTGACCGATTTCGATGAAATTTTCAAAATATGTTTAATTGATACAGATCTACTAAACGTATTTTTCTAAATTTTCAATATAAGCCCACATAAAAAGGTTGTAAAATTCAACTTTTAATATTTTCTGTACAATTCTGATCAATTGCAATTTTTCAAAAATTCTTTTCACATCATGTAGGAAACTAATTACTCTAACTTCTTGAAAAAGTTTAAATCTTATGGTCGAATGTCAAAAAAGTTATTTTTTTTTTAAGAGTGTCCGAATATTAATAGGAGCCACTGTACCTACAGGAAATAATAAAAAAATGCTGAACATTTGATAGAAGTCTATATGAGAAAGTTGATTTTTTAGCAAATGAACAGCCAATTCATCGATTGGAACCACTGTGGCGTGGCGTCGCGTCGCGTCGCGTCGGTGATCCACCATTTCTTACGTGGACGTTTGGCCAGCTAACAGTAAAGAAATCAATCGTAAATTCTGTATTACCATCGGGGATCGGCCACACAAATCATGGGGATCTTGCATTCCGCTTGGATAGTGGCCAAAAAGTCGTTTGGTATATCGGATGCTCATTGAGAACGTATCGGAAGGGATCGATAAATCATACATCCCGTACAAACGAGCCCCGCCACGCTAACCATATTCGACATATTTTGTATCATATGTCAAAAGGAATTATTCAATAATTCTATGCATGTCTCAACACTTGTAAATTAACCATTTGCGATTTTACGTCGAGCTAGGCACCATATTAACCTTTGCACTATGCTTTGCACTAATAATTGCTTATTTTATTGATTTCCACTCATCAATAATGTCACATTTACATGGTACGTTTTTATAACATTTAAATATAAATTTTTACAACATTTTGTTTAGAACTTCCAGGCAACTTGGAGATCCAATGCTCGTAGAATTTCTGTTTTTTATTAGCAAAAAATTGAGTTATACGACTTTTCACGACTTTATTTGAAATTAAATTTACACCACATAAAGAATGTTGCTAAGTGCAAAAAATGGTAATTCAGAGGTATATCCTATCCGTAAACAGCTTGCAACTTTTTTTTACGTGTACTGCAGATTTACCCTCGCGTTAATATACGAGCAAATGGTGATGGAAATGCGTACTTTAATTCTGCATGTTTGATGCGACGACAAAAAAAAAAAATGCTTGGAAGGTTATAAAACATTACATGATACGAAATTACGTCCGAAATGTCAGCTGTAAAGATATACCACGATTTTGCGATTTAGAATAGATTCCATAATAACCAGACAGCGGATTTTATGCATTTATGAGAAAAATGAGTAGGTGTAATTTAAAACAGTAAAAACATTAGAAGAATTTAGTAATATGTGTACTGTTATATACTTTCAACCTATTAAACATATTAATAAGAAAGAAAATAAATTTCTATTTCACTCCAGATTGTTATAATCCAGGTGGAAAACTTTTATTTTGCAGTGATTGTGGTAAGCAGCAGTTACATAAAAATTCAGTTGATCCACTAATAGTTTTTTTAGACTGAACACAACATTACACTGTTATTAGATTTTTCTAATTTTTCACCGTTTTATATTTCACCTAGCCAATTTCTTAAAAAGTGCATAAACATCCGCTGTCTAGTGATAACAAATGGAAGTAATGCCCTTTCTACAAAAAAAGAAAAACGAAGTGACTTTCCGAACGACCTAATAGGCTAATACAGCTACCTAACTGAATGGAATTGTCTCATATCATTTTGATGGAAATGGTTAAAAAATATTGCACTCGCCATTTCGACAGTTGTGGTAGTTCAAGTATGAAAAAAGTGCGGTAACTCGAACGACGACGGTCGATGAAAGAAATGACAAGGCTAGGAGCTAATTCGTAAAATCCGTAGAACAACAGATGGTGTACGTAGTAAATAAAAGTTCGGTCGCCGATACTCTTTTCGCTAATCGTGCTCCGAGATAAAGTCCCTGATAGATATACCGCGCGTCATAATGAATTCTTTTTGCGTTGGCTGCACCCCTTCGAACGACTTCTCGGTACGTCTCCGCCCCGTTCTTTTCGTCCCGTTTCCCCTCGGTCCCCGCGGCTCCTCTTGTTCTCGTCATTATTATTATTATCATTAACTATAAAAGAGGAGGGTAAATGGTAGCGGGGAATCGTCGGATAGAAAG
This sequence comes from Lasioglossum leucozonium, assembly GCA_028454225.1. Classification (NCBI taxonomy): domain Eukaryota; kingdom Metazoa; phylum Arthropoda; class Insecta; order Hymenoptera; family Halictidae; genus Lasioglossum; species Lasioglossum leucozonium. The sequence continues at coordinate 14,423,232 of CM052205.1, read as the reverse complement.
AGAGAGAGAGAGAGAGAGAGAGAGAGAGAGAGAGAAAGAGAGAGTAACAGGGAGAGTATAGTAGAAGGAAGCAGCTCGTAGGCCTCGTGCATTTGCAACGCGAGAATTATCGATCGCCGGCAAGCAGTGCATCATAAATTACTGTTTTTATCCGAGGGGCCCGATTTTAGGGCCCCGGGCCGTTTTATTCTCTTTTTCGCGGCCTGGAGATTTATCTGAAATATTAAAAGTCGCTTCCTGCCATGCGCACCGAGCGGACTCGCCTCGGTCATTGTTCGCACGCCATATTTCCGTCGTTATCGTCCGACTGCGAAACCTCGCGGTTTTATTGCGAATAAAAAATCCACCGAAGAGATCTCCGATGAGTTGAGCTTCGTCGGAATTTTCCTTTAAATTATCACTTCAAATATCCGTAGTCTATATTTATTATGCATGGACGTTGAACGTTAAAGTACAATGATAACGCTGCAAATGGCTGTACTATTTTCACGCAGCTCGTACGAGATTTTAATCATTTGAATGAAAAAAGGAAATCAGTTACTTTCGGTGCGTAACCTCGTCCCAACTTTGCATTTGATCGTCTATTATCATTGCGTATACCATTACACACCGGCGCGGAACGGCGCGGCGAGAGGCTGCACGAAACACGCGAGAATTATCGATCAACGTTGATGCGTGGCCGCTGTAAATAACAGTTTTTATACCGTTTTTATCCTCTGCCGTTTCCCCTGGTCGTCGGAGATTTATTTGAAAAATTTTTTAAAAAAACCCAACTGCCCCTTTCTTTCTCCCGGGCTCGGCTGGCCCCTCTTGAGATGCACCCAGCCGCATGAGATCGTCGTACTTTTGCCGAAGGTACCCCTTGCAGCCGGCTACGTGGCGGAATGCGTTCGCAAAGGCGCTGTGGGTGATTTTTGCAGGGCCGTACTGGACCTTTCTTCGGCTTTCCGTCGTTAAATTCTTTGTCCGGTTGCGAATTTCGATTGCCGACGGCACATTCGCTCGTTATTCCTCTTATCCGCGAATTGCTATCTCCGAATCGTGAATAATGATTCAAAATTTAATTTCTCGGTTCGATTTCAAATACAAATATGTATTGGGTTGGCAAGAAAGTAATTTCGATATTTTAAGGTGAAATGGAAACCCACTTTTTGATATGAACAATAAACTTTAATCAAATTATTATCAAATGTCAGAAAGAAAAGAATTATTACCTTAACAGAAGTTATTGAAACAAAAATATCACTATCTATTAGTAAAAATCTACATTACTTTCTTGCCAACCCAATTGTTTTATACATATATGAATTTGAATTCAAACTAAAATTTCGAATTGTTGAAATCGGCGGTAAGCTGTCTTTAAAGCTTCAAATCATAGCAAATGTTACTCAATTCAAGTTCATAGGGAACTCCTCAAATTGAATAGCTCATAAGTAGACGGATTTTATGCATTCATGGTAAAAATGGATACGTACAATTCAAAGCAGTGAAAATATTAAAAAGATTTAAGGACATCAGTGTATTAGTTTCAGCTTAATAAGATAATTGCGAAAAATAAGAAATTTTTATTTGGCTTCCGTCTTGCAATAAATGCAAACAATTTTTATTTTGCAATCTGCTCATAAGTATTGTGCAAATTATTCGAATTCCACAGTATTTGAAATAGCTGCAGATGCTGGAAGATTAGCAGCGAGTGGTTTGTTTATATATCAATAGACGTACAAGAGTCTCCACTTAACGAGGTAGCTGAAGAAATGAACTGGTCAGGTCTCTCCAATAACTGTTTTACCACAGAAAGGGCAATTAAAACGCAATGATTTATCCTGCCGCGACTGAAGGACTAAGGCGGTTTAAAGCATTTAGTAGATGACGAATGCCACCGTGCATCAGTCAGGTTTTTTGGTCGCGAGATGGCACGTCACGGTCCACTTCTCTCAATCTGCTCTTCGTTATCATTATGACGCTGTAATATAATTAATTTCTGTAAAAAAGATTTTTTTTCTTCAGTAATTTAATCCTATCTTCTCCTCATGAATGAAATCGTCGAAAAACTCATAGAATTTTGTGTTTGAGGATTAATGCGAAGCCTGGGCTGCCATTTTTTATTCCATCGGTATCATATGGAATTGAAAGCGTAACAATATGTTCTGTACTAAAAGAAGTATTATTACAAGTACAATATTATACTTCGATTTGTTACCAAACAATATAAATGCGTAGTAATGTCGAAAGAGTCCATAATACTTCGATCACTCTTTGTACAGCACACGTTCCGAGTCTAATTTCGAATGGAATGGATTTCTTGGTGATTGGAACAAATTGATTTATTAGAAAAATGAAGGATCCACCGTAGATACGGTCCTGCGGTTGCCAAAAGGTGCTCGAGGACCCCTGTTACGTTGCGCTGTTCGACAAGAAAATTTGCCTCCGAGCTTGAACCGCGCATATCGCGCGCATACGTGTTCACATAGTATAAAACTCGTATAGACGTCGGTGCATATGTACGGGAGCGGGATGGCACGGCTGATTTATCGGTCGACATTTTTTCGGGGGATTTTTATTACGTTTTGATCCTTTCGCGCATACATTTTAGCGTCCGCTACCGCGACCGAGCCCTAATATGGCGACCCTCCGATCGGCAACGAAACTTTTCATGGTCTACACTTTTCCGAAATGTTTTACGACCCTGCCCCGCGAGCCTCGTTAACTCTGTAAATTATTCCCGGAGCCGTGCGACTGGAATTTATCATCTGTATCTCTCGATTACCGACGCGTAATCACGTTTTATGTTAATCGCACCGGCGCGGCGGTGTATTATCAGCGAGCTGCGAATCTTTATGCCTTTATACCGTATAAAAATCTTCACGATTTTCTATCTACACCACGGAGTTGCGTAAAAATTGACGCGTTTCTGGTTTACGTTTAATTTAATTGGAACAATACCGAGGAAAAGAACATTTCATCCGGTCCACGTTCCTTGGGATTTCTCTAGAAAAATGTACGTTTTCATGAAACTCCGCTGTTTCGTTATCGGCCATTGAAATCATTGTAATCTTCTTGTAAAGATTATTCATCTAAGGTTATCTGTTTTTTATAATTGATAGCCTCGTTTGTTCTAGATAGCGTCAAGGCAGTTTTCACAGTTTATATAGTATAATCAGTTAATATGGTATGCTTATTAAACAACAAATTTAACAGTTGTCGATGTAAATTTTATAATATTAACTGTATACTCTTTTACATTTCAAGGGATACGTATATATCCACTATTTTACAGAGTGATTTTCATGATAAGATTTATCGCTATTTTCGTCATTGTTTAAAAGTTGTCATATAATATAGTTAATTTTTGATTTTTTGTGACCGTAACATAGCCTTTTGCTCTTTGTCCAATTAATTATTGCCAATTCAAGTAATGGCTTTTCTGACAATAGACACTGAATTTAATTCAGCCGAGCACTGAATGCGACTAAAATTTTTCAACTTATAAAAATGACAAGGCTTTATTTATTTAGATTTTGTCAATATTTGATCATTTGTTTTCAGTTAAAAATTGGAAAGTGATTACATTTTTGTAAGTATAGTCACATTATTGATAGAAATGATGTGTTGTATGCCATTCAGATTTAATTTCAACAAATGTCAAATATCATACTGACACCGCACAGAGTCATCCACCTCTCACAGTGTTTCGAGAGGACAAGTGGTCTGTAATGCGATAACATTCATTAAATTACGCACAATATTATTATACATATATACATCTCCGTGACAGTTACAGAGATCCGCAGTTTAATTAGAAATAATTGTCCGGGGTTGTTGATAAAAGAACACCCAAATGACATTTGACAAATCTCACAACGATAGTTCTCGCCGAGAACAGAGGGATTTGTAATTTTTGGTCAGTGAAATTCTCTCGCGAGCGCGTCGATTATCCTTTGAAATGTGACGCTGTCCAGACCACAAAATGGCCTCTCCTGAGGTGAAACAGGCATCGATCTTCTTCGTCGACGACGAAATATGTCGTCGAAGTCGTCGACGGTGTTCGGAGGATTCACCTTGGCATAGTAAAGCGCGGCGAAACCGCTGTAGATCAGGAGAGCCGCGGTGGCAAGCTGCAAAAATTAATCCATTTGTATTGGCGGAAATCTCTACTTGAATTATTGATTTTTTTTATGGACACTATAATTTCGAAAAAGTTAAAAAAAAATTGATGTACCGATTCATTAATGGAGACTCACTTGAAAAACGGCCCAGAACTTGTAACTACCCTCGTTGATGAGGAAATCATAATAGCCGCCCCAATAGTCAACTTTCGAATCCACTATTGCCTTCTCTTTCTGTTGTTCCTCTTCCTCCATATGATGATCGTGACCATAATCGTCCTCGTCGTGACCACGTCGATACGCCCTCGAATGTCTAATTATAGTAAAAACGAACACTTGCGTTAATTATCATTGTCGAATATTTCTGTGAAATTCACTTTTTACTTTACTATATTTTACAAGAAAGAAATGGTTTTAAACAATTTTTCAAGTACCTGTACGTTTGCAGAGCCGTGACAACTTGGGAATTTCGTGCAGACTCGCTTTCCTCCAATGGAATAGCGATTGCGGGATGATTGCTATTGGCTGAGACGTGTGAGACGCAAACGAGGAACAGAAGACAGTGGCAGACTAAATTTGTTCGTCCTCTGTCTAAAATATGTGATTCTTAAAAGAATAGGTTTAACATCATTTTAGATAAGACAATCGGTCTAGATAATAGAACTATGAAAATTGTCGGTGAGAAGTTAGAGAATTGAAAAGTAGTTCAAGTGGTAAACAAATTGCTAAATACTGGCGGCGGATAATACCTCGGCGCTTACCCATAATGCTTCTTCCGCTTGATTTTGTTCGATGAATCCTGAGAACTGGTCGGAAAACGCGTATCCCGCACCTCTCATTCGTGAACACGTGTCTCGCGAACACTTTTCTTTTCCGTTTCACCAATTCACGCGAACCTGTGTTCACCATTAACCGGCTCGTTCATACTTCGTAGCCGATCGGACCGAATTCTCGAAAGAACCGGGAACGAGATCGACGCTGCTATTGTTCGATTCGATTGGACCTCGAAACACGCCGATGACGGGAATCCCGATCGAATGACCGTCGATGATCAAACCCAAGCAGCAACTGAGAACCGATTCGAGGATCCAGTTCAAACACGCTGTTACGTTTCACGCGTACCGGTAACTGTATCACCAGAAACGTTAAGCAAATCCCGCGTAAGGCGCTAACAGCCCTAATTGTTACAGATCTTACGTATCGTCGCGTCGTCTAGAAACGCTTCAGTCAAGAATGAGCCAATAGGCGACGCGTTGGACGAGCCCCATTTCCGCACATTCCGCCTCTGGTCGCGTTGTCTTCGCCGTTTTATTTCGAAAGGTGTTTGTTCTGCGGAAACGGTCGGCCTCTGCCTTTGTTTGTAGTATTTTAAAGGATTTTTAAATGAACGCGCTTGTTCGCGTATTTTATAATCTTCGAATATTTTATATTTTCACATTGCCGCAGGTTAAACTTTCGCTAAGTGGACCAAAAATTTTCAACTTTTCCGAATGTAATATTGTACAATTCGATGGAAAAATGATAAAACTTTAAATTCTAGTGCGCGGAATTCAAAATCTGATCTAGCGCATCCGCTCGCTGCATCATACTCGCTCCTATGTTTGGAAACCAATATGGCAACGTTCTAACCTCTCAACCGCGCTTGAATTCAAGCAACTTTACTCGTGTACTTGGATTCCGCGCACTAGAATTTAAAGTTTTATCGTTTTTTCATTGAATTGTATAATATTACTTTCGGGAAAGTTGAAAATTTTTGGTCCCCTGAGCGAAAGTTCAGCCTTGCCTGACAGTGTAAAGTACTGTAAAGTGTAAACGGAGGTTATTTGTGTCCGGACGATTTCGAACAATTTCGAAAATTCATGTAGTATGTATTTTACTTCTATCATGTTTTCCCAGGGCCGTGTTGTGCTATGATACGTAAGCAGCGAAATCAAAATACAATTTGAACAATTCAATAATTAAAAATCTTTACGCAACGCTTTTCTATATTTTATGATTTATGATTTATCGCACGCCTTTGCCTAAACGCTTTCGGTACCATTTGATTTCAGTTTTTGGTGCAGCTGCATCGTTGGCGAGTGCTCGCCGAAAGACTTTTGATCTGATAGCACGAAACTATTATTTTTGTTTATAATATTGTATAAAAGCTGAGGCGGATGAGCACGTTGCGTGTTGATAGTTCCGCTTTGAGCTTACAATTACATTACGTGCAGACTTAAAATGGACGTAAAAAGGTTGTCTTTAAGACGTCGCGTGCTATCTGAATAATTAACGAATATGGCAAAGTTAAAATTATAAGGGTAAAACTGTAGTAGACTGTTATAGTTGATATTATTATTTTAAAGTAATTTATATTTTCAAAATTAAAATACTATTCGTACACTGTGCAGTTTTTTTTGTAAATCATAATCGAAGGTTATTTTTAACCTTTTCTCTGTGTACTGCTATTCTAATATTAGTAATCAATTGGACTATATACATTTTTCTAGGAAACTGAAAGAAAAAATTTATCTGCATAAGTATTTGTGAAATTTTGTTCATTTTTAAAAGACAAGTATACAATACTTAAAAAATTTGAAGTTTTCCATTCATCAGCTTTTTATTTCTGTTGTTGTCAGCCTAGGACGCATTCGCATTCTATACACAGAGAAAAGATAAAGTTGCGGCATTTCTAAGACATGCAGCACACTGAGAAAATGTATCGCACGGCCCTGACAGTTTTCCGGTATAAAAATTCGAACATTGGCTCCGGCAAGGAGTTTCGTAAAATCATTAGGCGGTGCAACCGAGTTAATTCTTCCATGCTCATTAATGAGCTAAAGACACGCTCTTGTGTACGAGCGTAACAAAGTCACCGGCCAGGCCCGTTTCTAACTGAACCTGCATCAAGCAGAAACATGTGTCGCAATTATCGCCGGTTTAGAGTATTGTTTCAACGGTACTTGCTTAAGAACACGCTAATCGCTTATCCTAATACCGTAGGAAGATGTACATCGGTTAACCAGGTTGATGCTCGTTGTTGTACATTTGGCTACTGTCTGTTTGCGATATCAGCAACAAAAGTTCCGCCGGCGTTCTCAGTGCGAAAACTTTCCATCATTTAGTTAGCCGGTTAAACCCTCGGTTCATAGAAGCGGAACGGCTAAACGCTCAAATTGACCGAGATAAAGACAATTGAACAGTGGACGACGAGTTCAAACAGCCCCAAGGTATAGCAACCAAGACGGACAAGTGTCTAGAAACCGGTGAAAAATGGAATTTTACGGTGACCCTTGTCGTTCTCTCGAAATCTCGCTCTCTAACCGTTGCGAGATCTTACCGAATTTTTGAATACTTCAACTCGATCGAGGATCGCTTTTGCGAATTTTTTTTTTAAATAAATTAATTTATTGCTCGCTGTACTCCATGTCTACATATTGAAGATCGTACAGGAAATTATCGAGCCTGGTTCGCCAACCAAATCATTTTTATTTTGATGACTAATTCAGTGATATTTTACAACCCTCTAAATTATATAAATCAATTCAATTTTAATACTAATTTTTTTTCTACCTCCTTTTCTTCTTATTACTTATTGTTTTTAATATGAAAAATAAATTACTATTATCTCCCTAAAAAATCATAATTTTATTATACAAAATCAATTAAATTTAAAAATCTTATTAATTACTTATTATTGATTATCTAATGTACCTAATTTTTTATAAAAATTATTATTAATTTTTAATTCAACTAATATTTTCTATACTACCCCCTAAATTATATGTATAAATCAATTCAATTTTAATACTCATTTTTTTCTACCTCCTTTTCTTCTTATTACTTATTGTTTTTAATATGAAAAATAAGCTACTATTATCTCCCTGAAAGATCATAATTTTATTATACAAGATCAATGAAATTAAAAAATTCACATTATACGCTTTCATTTAATTATTCTGGGCATCCAAAAATGTGTACATATTTAATTAAGCACTGTTTACAATTACTACTATAATTACTCTTAATTACTATAATTCAGTGATATAGTGTTCACATTATACGCTTTCATTTAATGATTCTTATCCAAAAATGTGTACACGTTTAATTAAGCACTGTTTACAATTACTATTATAATTACTATTAATTACTATAATTTGTATTTTTCGACGTTAAAAAGCGTCCAATCTCTTTTCGCGGTATAAATAAATAAAACAGGGTCCGTGGAACCCTAGGGCGCTAATAACTCAGAAAAAGTCGGTGGTGTGTGTCCAGAGGTAATCTGATCGCGGATCGATAGCGATTCTTATGCATGAAATGCATTATGCACGGTCGGAACACGCGAAAGTGTAATATGATGAGACACTTTGTATTCTCGGTACGCGACGGAACTGAGGGGATCATACCCGAAAAGAAAACCGGGGATGAGAGCCGGATTGCGCCGGCGTAATTGGTCAATCGGAATGCGGGACCATCAGGGATTCTCGCCCCGTTTCCTGTAATTCTTTCAATTCTGCCGATACTGACAAATTCCACCTCGTTATCCGTCCAAAAAGCTGCGCCGTGACTCTCCGTCGTGACGGTAAGAAGCGGCCATAACCGAATACGCCGGTATCGCCAGGAATTTACGAACGCGACATTGTTCCGAAACGGCCGTCTTCGCGAGCTTAATCGCGCCACATGATCGACGGAATATCGTGCTTCTTGATGTACGTAGTCCCGTAGCTACTTTTATCCCGTCAGTTTCTTTTGTCTTCCAGATATTATACAATCGCGATCGCGATATCTTGCAACTCGCGTCGCAATGAAATCGAACTTGCGAGAAGTTTACCATTTTAAAATGACAAGAACATAAATGGTTAGAATGATGTCGTGGAAATATTCTGCAATTACGATCACAATATTTTATAAATATTCAATTTTTATCGATTGTAAAATGTTGAAATCTGTATTAATACTTTCGGCGCTCGGGTTCGATCAATTGTTACTATTTAATAGCATGTTTCCAATATATTTAACGACGTTTCGGTCTTATTTTAGACCATTTTCAAGAAATTGGATTTTCTTGAAAATTCATTTCAATACTTTTTCTTGAAAATGGTCCAAAACAAGACCGAAACGTCGTTAAATATATTGCAAACATGCTATTCAATAGTAACAATTGATAAAACCCGAGCGCCGAAAACATTAATACAGATTACAATATTTTATAATATGCGTCACAATGAAATCGAAGAGAAATTGAGAATTAAAATATACAAAAACTTAAATGTTTCGAATGATTACAAAAATCTCCAGTAAATAAAGCATGCGCGTAGAAAATCAGAATAAAGATCGCATCGGAATAATAATAATAGTATCATTCGTAAGATTCGGAAATTAATTTTATTCAGCTGTTGGATGCATATTACATAATTATATGTTCTACAATTATTTAAACCGTGATTGTCCGAATGTGTATTCGAACGATAAAAGATAAATTGTACGGATTCTATTTATTACAACAATTCACACTGGAGAACATTATCTTATATCATAGATTAATAAGTTAGTATTCGTTTCGAGAAAAACAATCTTTTGTCAAGAGAGTATAGTATACAAAACTTACAGTTAATATTTACATATACAATGTACAACATTCAAATTGCATTATGCGTGTATCAATAAATAATTTCTTATTTCGTGCCCCAAAAAGTGAAAGCTCTTTTACCAAACGTACCAGCAGAATGGCATGTTCATTGTTCGCCATATTGAAGAAACATGGTGAATTATTAATCGATACACGATAGTATTTTATACTCTCAAATACTAACTCGTATTTAGACAGCGGATTTTATGCATTTATGACAAAAATGAGTAGGTGTAATTTAAAACATTAAAAACATTAGGCGAATTCAAAAATACTGTTCCGTTATTTTCAACCTAATAAACATAATAAGCAAGAAAATAAATTTCTATTTCATTACAGTTTCTTGTAATTCAAAGATCCGCCGTCTACTCATATTATAATCTCAAAATACTAATTAATTACCAGACCCATTTCGCTATACTTAACAATATTTACAAGCAATATATAAAAATATTTTGGATAGCCTCTTCCGTGCAAAAACCGAGGATTCTTTACATATAAAAATATGTGGAACTTGAACAAGTATAATTTTACTGAAACGTGCCCGGTTTTTGCAAGGTGTTCAATCGGAGAGAGTTAGCAAAGGCCACCGTGGTGGACAAACGCGTTAACACGCCGCCGCACCAGGCCGTGTAAAAAGGCGTTCAGTTCTTCAAGTTCCTCAAGTTCTCGGAGGTTCTAAGAAGTCTTCACATACTTCTCCGCAAAACTCTCGATCCCCTCCAGTAACCGTCCAGCGAAATCCCACCAGCTGACGTCCGCGTACGATCTCGAGTGCTCGACGGCTTCCGCGAGATGAGCTGGGAACGTGATTTTGTGCCTGGCTATGCTCTTCAGCACCAGAGCAGCGATGTAAATGATGAAGTAGATGCTGAAGTACAGCGGAACATACCAGAGCTTCTTCCCTATGAAATAGTACGAGTATGGCCTCTTGTCCAGCCTCTGATCGTTCATTTCCGGCTTCTCGGTGTGCTCGTGGTACTCCGGTATGTGATCGTAGATCAACTCGTGATGGAAATCGTGATCGTGATCGTGATCGTACGTGTGGCCATCGAACGGTGGATGATCTAGGGGAGCGGAATACTCGATCGGTTTCGGCGGAGGATCGCTAGGATAGGAATCGGATGCAAAATCGGAGTAATCGGAATCATGCGAACCGAACGAGGCGTCCGGTTTGTAGGAATCTGGGGGCTGAAAAGAAATTATTTCAAATTATCAAGTAAAATAGTGACTACAATGTACAATTGATATTATCTAATTGGTATACATTCTTTCACATACAATAGTTTAACTAATTGCAATTTTTGTTCGGTTGAACAAACTATATACTTCGGTTTAGAACGCCTACGGTCGTTCGGTGGAGAAGTTGAATGAAAATTCGTTGGTTAATGGACAGAGGATTTTTACCTTATCGCTGATCTCGAAGTCCGAGTAGTCGTCCATGGACAGCGGCTTCGAGATGGGCTTGTCCGCGAGATAGTCCGGCGGTTTCGGCATCGGTTTATCGTCGAGATAGTCTGACGGCTTCGAGATTGGTTTGTCGTTTAGGAAGCCTGACGGTTTGTAGTTGTAACCCTCTACGAACGGCTGCTTCGAGAAATCGAAGCCGCTCGAGGACGGAGGACCGCTGGGTGGTCCGCTCGGAGGACCATTCGCAGGACCAATTGGTCGTGTCGCTTGAACAGGTCTCGGACTGTCCTTCGGGTCCTTCGCAGGATCCTTATTCTTGAAAGCGTAAATCGGCGACGGATGATATCTATCTTGGAGCTGCTTCCTACCGTTCAGCTTCGCCAGCATCTCGTAATCCAGTGTCGAGTACCTGCGATCGATTATTATACACGGTACACTCAACAAAATACCCGCGTAATTTTTTTACAGTTTTCTTGTTTCACCATGCTCGTTTGTTCTTCGGTATCGCGTCGTAATAAATCGCTGGATTTTACCTTGAACCAGTCGCATAGTCGACAGCCTCGCCATTTTGCAATTTTGGACCCTTCGGCGCGACGTAGACCGGAGAACCAGTGATCGCTATGTTTTTCACGCTTCTGCCTTCGTTTTGTGTTTCGTTGCTGCCCGTTATCATTCTTAAAAATCAAAAATAGTCAGCTTACTCCCCAAGTCCAATCGCATTTTTCTCATTTGTGGTGAATAGACTGCGGATCACGAGCGTTTACGACAAAATTGGGTAAGCGATCGAATCTATTCAGATCACATTCGAGAAAGAAAGAACATGGTTTCGACGTGTTGCAATCAATGCAGAGAATTTCCATTTTCAAACCTTGTGATCCACGATGTCTGGTCTTTCCCCGGATCGGTATCCTGCTGGCCGTTCCTCGACACTTTCGCGTATGACATCACTTCCGGCAATACCGAGGCGGCTGACAGATTCGCTAAAAGAAGCGAGATCAATATGCGTATCATCTTCTCCGGCAGTCAAAGATGAATGATCGGGGAGCTTCGGTTTACGTCTTCTATATAGACTCGTAACTGTATCCTGCCAGTTAGAGCCTGGAAATTTACTGTCCGGCTCTAATTTCGTTCGTCGCGATTTTTAGCGCTATTAATTGCCTTTGCCTCGTTCGCGTGAACGCTCGGGCGACCGTTTCAGATCAGAGTGCCTCGGTTCTCTGTCACGAATTCCAATTAATCCGCTTAATTTCTGACAGTTGTCTCCCGTCGAATCCACATTCGAACAGACAAAAGTTTTACCGCGGACGCGGAGGCGTTAATTGTACGAAACGATCGTTGACAAACTCGTTCTAATCTGTTTCGCAAACTATAACACACCGTTACGAGGATTCCGAGGATGGAAACAAAGTTAACGCGGCCTTGACCGGTTAATCCATCGATCCCAATGGAGGAGGGAAGTCTTTTTTTGAAAATCAGACAAGGAAATCGGTTTTTCAATCGCTTATACCTCCGTTTATTTGTTTATTGAATTTCATTGATGATATTCCGCGAATAGAGAACAAACTCTTCTTATCATCTTTACAACTTTACGACTGTACAATTAGGGAAGTTGCAATTACGCACTATTTCCTGCATAGTTATATCACATTGTTCCTCCGCGGAACCGCCATTGCGTTTTCATTATTTAACAGCGTGTGTCCTATTAGTGCTTACTTCGTACAGGCTTAATATCCGTTTTCTGGGCCGTTAGTCTTTATCGTAGATAATTGAGTCCTTCGCGATGTTTCAAGGCCGAACGCACAGTTCCACTTTTATGTTTCCGTGTAAGTGTCGTTATTGCCAATTTGTACAATTTTGAAAGTATCCGAGTTCTCGGGAAATCAAACATTTTCCTAGTTTCCGAGTTTCGAAATCTTGTACAAAAGAGTTGTAATCAAAATAATGGAATACTTGTAACAATACTTTTACAAAATTACAGCATTACGAATGTTTATCCATTTCCTCGGTGCTAATAAAATTTGTCGCGCCAATTTGCCAAAGGTATTCGATTTTTAACATACGAAATATTAAACTGTGAATTTTTATTGACAATAAATTACGGAACAGTAAATTGTCGATGTCAAGGAACTCAAGAACCTACAAACAACTTATAAATACTCGATTATTATAATAATACGATTCTGATCTTACGCGTCAATATAAATAACAATGTAATGCCGAATAAGTCGCACTAATTGGTTTAATAACGCGGAGAAGAGGTCACTCTTGCCCGTCGCAAAGCGTTCGGAAAAACACCGAGCCCAGATTTATCTTACCATTAATGACAATTTTTTATAGAAAGCCTCGACCATTTAACGTCTGCGGAAGAATCATTGATTATACAGTGAGCAGATGGAATGAATAATGTGAGTTTTTGTGTAATATGTAGCAGCGGACACAATTAAAGCAGACACTATGCCGGCGACTTCAATGCGCGGTGAAAGAACATCGCGAGTGACTCCAACGCGTGGAAGGACGTTTCTCCGGGCTCAATTTCGATTTTGTTTTATCTGCGATAAAAAAAATTTACGTTACCTATCTGACACCTAAACTATGGATTTTACGCGCTAGTTAAAATTTCGATGAATTTTAACGAGTCTTAGTTGATCGAGCGAATTTTCCTCGAAATCCGGCATTTGCAAAATATTCGATAAAAATCTGTACGCGCAGAGACATTCACAAGTGACATATACATATTATTTATATTCGTACTTTTACATTTATATTAGTCTATCTCGCTGAGAAAATATATGACTTTCATAACAGTAACAAATGTATAATTTGTCGAGCGATTCAACGTACTTATATTAACATTCGCGCTTTTTAAAATGATGTCTATCTCTACTTGATCTGTGATAATTCTGCAGCATCTATCACGCTACACGTTAATCTAAAACGAGAACAAAAAATACAATGTACAAAATAGAGATTCAGCGTTACGGATTTTATAAATGTAATGTCGTATTCATATTTTGAATCGTTAGGTCCCTATATAATACTCAATACGAAAAATGCGTAATAAAAGTGATTCGACACTCGATACTGTGAAGTACATGCACGATGTTTAATTATGGCGTTCTGGAATGATTTTCCGGGATGATCGAACGTTCGGCACGCGGATAAATAAGATTATCGAAGATCTTGTACGGTCAATTTTGCTCGGAAGTATTCGATCGATGTCGATTCTCTTTCAATGTTACAAAAATTGATGTCTATCGTGTTAATAATTCAATATTCCACGACGAATTAAAATAATCGCTTATTTTGTATCACATTGCGGAACTTGTGATAAGATCTACATACAAAACTGTGATTTCACATAAATATGGTTGTTAAAGTAGTATCACAATTCATCAACGCTCGAATACTTACGAGCGACATAGTCTCTTCGCAACGCTACGATTAATTTCCCACGAGTATACAATAAGACAATTTGTACAAGATCGTAGATCGGTAAGAGTACCAACAGATACGTTTCATTTAAATTGCTGCAATCTTCATCTTATTTATACTATCGCAAATTATATCGCTTCGTTTACCATTCGTCGTTGATCAGGTTTTTTGCGAGCACGGGGATCTCAAATTTTATCTCTTTAACATCGTAACAATACAATTTCACTAACTCAATACTTCATGCAGCAGAAATACTGGTTCTCCCGTGAGAATTCCATCTAAACTGATAAAAAAAAAAGAAAAAAAATTGAAAGCGAGCAATTTTTGTATCTCGCGAGTGCGCACAGTTCGCGTTGATCGGATGATCGATTGATCGGCGAAACAACGAAGAAAAGGAAGAGTATCGAGATCTGTGGAGGAACTTGTTCATTTCTTGTCGTCCGGCTGGCTCTCGATGGTGACGTTACATCGATCCTGTTCGTCGTCGAAGCCCGGATTCGTCGTGCCGTTTTGCCGCGAGCATTCTTTCGTTTTCATTCGTTCGTCCGTCTTCTTCGTCTTCTTCGGCTTCTCCCGGCTGTTGTCCTCGGCTTTCTCGATTTTGTCGAGGTTCTTCGCGTTGTTGATCGCCTCCATATTGTTCGTAGATCTATTCTCTTCGTCCCTGAGCTCATTCGCGTTCTCCGATTCCTTCGAGAACGTTTGGTTATCGATACCGGACAAATTGTTCGACTCCTTGTCCTTCGACTCGTCGCTAGGCTTCTTCTCCTCCATCGCTATCTCGATGATCGCCGGCTCCACGCCGCCGTTCTGATTCTCCATTTTCTTCGGTTTCTTCTTCACGATATCGTTGCCCTCCACCTGCGGACGCTTCTTCAAGTACGCCACGTTGAAGATGTAATACATCACGCCAGTGATCAATGTCAACGCGGCGAAGATTCGATACGTTGGACGTGTTCCGAACGCTTTCATTAGGTAGCCGCCGATCAGACTTCCGGAACCCTTGCCTGGAACAATTGTTGAAGAAGTTGTAGATCAGTTTCATCGATCTACGATCTCAACCTTTTAACCGGGGTTCAAGATTTATCTTGTAACGTGTCCAATGAATCCTATTGAAATTGCCATACTTTCTATACTACATGAGAGAGAGAGAGAGAGAGAGAGGGGGAGAGAGAGAGAGAGAGAGAGAGAGAGAGTTGGCAATTTTTATTTTTTAGACCAATAATAATATCTTATTTTGCATATTAAAAACAATAAATAATATGATTAAACAGCGGATGTTTATGCAAAATAGATATTTTTCTAGCGTGAAATAAAAATTTGTTTTCTTTCCTAATATGTTTAATATGTTAAATAATAATAATAAATAATAATAATTAATATGTTAAAAATAATATGACTATTTTTAATTTTTTTTAACTATTTTTAAATTCTTCTAATGCTTTTCCTGTTTTACATTACACCTATTCATTTTTCTCATTTGTTATGTAAAACATTTGTTAAATGATTACTAACCTACTCCATAGTAAACACCACCCAACAGTCCTTGTATCGAGGTGTCAGTGGTAGTGGTAGACAATTTAGCGGCGTAAGTAACAGCAGCGGTGAAGCTGAGTGACAAAGTCACCGATTCGAGCGCCTCGAAGATCAGCGTGTGCCACGGATTGTAAATAATTGAGTAACCTGTAAAAGAACGTCAAGTTAAAAATACGGTTGAAAATAACTACGCATATATTTTTTTACAATGTACAATGTAAATACATAGAAAGGCTGAACTTTCGCTCAGGGGACCAAAAATTTTCAACTTTTTTGAATGTAATATTATAAAATTCGATGAAAAAAATGATAAATCGTTAAATTCTAGTGCGCGGAATCCAAGTTTCAGTGTGCGGAGTTTACTCGTTTAAAAGTTATACACAAGCACGTTTGAGGGGTTAGAACGCTGCCATATTGATTTCCAGATATAGGCGCAGGTACGAGGTAATGAGCGGATCCACTAGGACTGGGTTAGATCTTGATTCCGCACACTAGAATTTAAAGTTTTATCATTTCCCCGTCGAATTGTATAATATTACATTCAGAAAAGTTGAAAATTTTTGGTCCCTTGATTGAAAGTGTAACCTATAGTAATATCGAGGTGCTCGAACTAGTTGGGAGGATCATTGTTTGAGCCAGTTTGAAAAGGCAATGCGGCAACAGAGTTGCTACAGTAGTGAAATTAATTAGCGAAGCAATTTCTTCCGGCAGAGTAAAAAAGCGGTACGGAGGACAGATTAATGTGACTGCGATGGCGGCCAGAAAAATATCAGGGCGTGCTGTAATATCAAGGCCGGTGCAATTATCACGGAGTTACTGCAGACGTGCAGGAATTAAAATGGATGCTCACCGCAAAGTCTTATGGCGTAAAAAACGAAGCCTATGAACAGTACATTGGCATGGCCGATCTTTGATATGATTGGGCCAGATAGAACCAGTAATGGTATGCCGGCTATACCGCCTACGGTTATGGTGATACCCATGAGTGATCTTGATCCCCCTAAGTCCTGGATCAGCCAAAAGAGGAACGACTCGATGTAGCCCCAAGCAGTTCCTAAAAAGAAGAAAAATAGTCACTCGTTTTAAACGAGTCTTTTTAATAACCTACCATTAGAATTTATGTGTTTGTGATACCGGTTCGGGAAACGTATAAAATATATGTATGCAAAAAAAAACCATCGTTCGCGAGTGAGATCGTTCTTGCTTTTATAACAATTCGTTCACATCGAGATTGGAAAATTTCTTGTTCCCTTCAAAAAATATGTATAAGGACTATTATAATTCTTAATTACAAGAATATCGATCTTTATGCTAATTTTAATTTTGATTTTACAAAATGCAGATCGTGCGAAATTTTATTTCGCTGACTAAGTAATTCTTTGTGATAAAGATACAGTAATTAATTAAATATGTGTGCAAAATTCCAAAATAGAAGGCCCGATAGTTTTTCTAAAAATATTCCTAAAATATCCCTTCAACCCTTTAAGCAGGGCCGTCATAAATAAATGACATTGTTATTTTTAGACTGCGGATTTTTATGCAAAACAAAAATATTCCGCATCGATTGTGGGAAGCAGTAGTTGAATAAAAATTCATTTCACCGTTTAATATTGTTTTTACGTTGAAAACAACATATTCTTAGATTTTTTTCTTTATAAATGCATAAAAATCCGCAGTCTAGGTATTTTCCTCGGAGTGGCGATTATTATTGAAGCACAATATAAGATATCCTTAAATGACTAAGAGAAGAATAAAATTACGTTCGGTTCGGAAGCACTCGCGAAAGATATGGGGTGGGGTGGTGCGAATCGAAGAAGGGGTTGGTTTAATCGACGCCGAAAGACGAGAGCTGTTTAATGGCACGCGTGAACGTTGTGGCATCGATGTGGAATGTCAATGTCACTGTAATTTCGTTATTCGGCCAGCACGCCAAAGATTAGCGGAAGCAGGCAATAACGAAGATTGCGTAACTTATTTCAACGTTCATTTTCGCAATCTCATCGCGTCGTCGTATCGCGGAGAATTTAGGAAATCTATGGCGACTCGCGACCGAGACGTTTAACTCGTTTATTGTCGTCGTCTCCGTCAGATCGACGTCTAACTTTTACTGACTAACAGCTACGAATGACCCGACGGTCTCGAATTTTTGACAATACGGTAGATAGTCACGTAAAGCGTTGTCCTTAATGGTAATTGGTTAGTGGGTCCTTACCAGCAGTTTGAAAGTCTGCATAAAATCACAATTTTATTTCAAATTGTCTCTATGCGAATAATCGATAATAATTTGGAAATATGTGTTTAGTTCAGGATCGTAAAAATGGTTTATGCGAGATCGGAAACTGTCTTACCGAGAATGAAGCATGCGATGAAGAGGGCGGCAGCCTCTATGTTCCTCAACACAGTGAAAACGTCGCGAATCACGTTCGTCGCCGGCGATTTGAATTCTAAATTAATGGCGAGCATCAATACTCCCGACATGAGCTTCAGCGCCGCGTACAGATAGAATGCAGGCCTGAGGAATGCGATTAACAAATAAATAATAACGATAACGAAGAAAATTTATACAGAATTGTAAATGATTACGAGCAATTACCTGAAATCCGTGTAACTCTTGTCACGACTCGCATAATCGATCAGGAGTCCAGAAAGCGGAGATGAGATCATGCCTCCGATGCTGCCGTAGATCCTCTGAAGACCGTAATCGGCTTTCTGCTCTCGCAATATGGCGATAACTGCACCCTCGAACATGGCGAACGTGGTACCGCCGATTACACCTAGAAACAAAATCATTATGGTCAGAAATTTCAAGTGACTTCAACAAATTTTACAGAATGCGTGCGTGTGCACGTTGTAAAAATTGATGTCCTCATCGCAAAGGTAGAATACACTGCACAAAAAATATTAATTTTTATTGAATTTAACACCAAACCTACCACTGACAGTCAAATGACTGGTTTTATATTTTTCATTTTACACTTATTGAAACGATAAAGTTGTTTACATGGAAATTGATTCCATAAATAAATAAATAGATTAACTTTTTAACTTTCTCAAAAAATGTAAGATTATTACTTAGTGTCTACCGTTCATGTTAATTTAGCTTAGTATAATGATATACACTCCATTGTCAATTGCAAAGTGTTATACTAACGTATGCTATATAAACCATACAAGGTTTAGGCCATTAATAAATAAATAAATAGGGCCTCGTCATTTTTATAAGCTGAAAAATTTTTAATCGCTTGTAGTGCTCGGTTTAGTGCTAAGTTTCTTGAAATCTCTTCGAAAAGAAACATTTTTCCATGTTTTATTTGCAAGTAGTATCTGTACTTACTGATAAACACTCTGATAACAAAGTAGAGCCAAAAAGTCAATCTAATATTGAACTCGAGCTCCATGTCCTTGTTGGAGCAAACCTCCTTGCGCGGCGCGGTTACTATACACCTTTTATGACAATCATCGCTGTTCAGGAGCTTGTACGGCGCCGCGCTCTGAGAGTAATTGATCAGGGGCAGATCCAAAAGAATCTTCTCGGTTTCGAGATCAGGATTTCCGCAAGTGATTTTTTCAAATTGATCCCCGGCCCACGCCATCTCCTCCGATAAATATCTTTGACGCTTCAGTTCGCGATCCTCTTCCGTCACTTCCAGATTCTTCAGCTTCGACTTGAACGAATGGTAGTTTATCGTTTTGCTCGCGTTATCCTGCGCAGATTTCACGTAGCCACATGAATAAACAATAAGTTATTTTATACGTGTACGCGTGCCAAGATGATCATTTTTCAGGAAATCGACTACTCACCTTGAGCGTCAAAATGGGATTGAAACTGCAAAGAGTTCGATTCTCGTAGATTCTGTTCGACATGGCAGTGTTGAAGGTCGATGTCTCGAAGTCCTCGATGAATCCCGACACCGTGCACGCGAATTCATATAATTGATTCGTCGGGAAGAAATACTCGTTCTTAGAGATCTGACGGATCGACGTCTTGAAGTGCTCGTTATTTGTTAGCCTCCGATACTCCCGGATGTCTTCGTCTTTCGGTTTCTACAAATCAATCATTCACTTGAGTCGAACGTCATCTATCGGTTCATGCATGTATAGTATGTATAGACGCCTCTGCATAGTCCTACCGAACGGAAAATTCGATGGAAAATTATTTCTTTCGATTCAGAGTTCAACATGTTCGTTATCACTAGACAGCGGATCTTTATGCAAAATAAAATGTTTATACACCATTTGCATAGAAAGGAAGTTAAATAAAGATTTATTTCTTATGTAAATAATTTTAATTGATTGATAATAACGTCCCTATGTTTTTAAATTTTTTAAATGTTTTCACCGTTTTAAGTTTCACCTACTCGTTTTGTTATAAATGCATAAAATCCGGTGTCTAGTTATCGCATTCACATGACACTATACTAATCAATTTGGTGCAATTTAACCCCTTGCCTTACGATCACGTGATGAAGATTCTGAACCGAGTTTAATAAATATGTATGCTATTAATTTGGTTTTGCTAATGTACAGCTATTGGAAAACATATAGGCATACAATAGATATAAATTTTCTCCTGTTTCAGGAAATTACGAACTACAAAAAAGTTCTGATCACTGAAACTGTAAAGTAAATCGTAAGGCAAAGGGGTTAACACTAAATCTACCGAACACTAAAAACGATTAAAATATTTGAACTTATAAAAATGACAAGGCTCCATTTATTTAGATTTTTTGCTTATTTATTTCCATATGTGCTTGGATAAAAAAATTTGTCGAATCGATTTCCATTTAACCAACTTCATTGTTTCAATAATCGTAAAATGAAAAATGTGAAAGATCGGTCATGTGACCGGCAACGGTAGGTTTAGTGTTAATATTCGGGAACTCCATGGTTTTGCTAAACTGTTTTAATATATCATTAAAAATATACGAACTCTCTTATTGTTTAGTTATACGCACCACTGGCATGTCGTCCTGTGCAATGTTGAACTTAATCGTGGAGTTTGTACCGGTTTCCAAATCGTGTCGCATAATCGTGTACATCCTAGATGACAAAATAGACTCCACGTCCGTCTCATTGTAAATGTCCATGCGGCACATATAGCTTTAACAAGAAAATTTCGAAAGTTCAACGATGCTGTTACGGAAAGGCGATAATTCCGAAAAATTAAATTAATCAAAACCTGTAAATTCTACGCTGTATCTTTAAACAATCTTTAACCCCGATAATCATTTGAAAATTACAGCAACGCCTAGACATATGAACACGTCTTAAGATCTGTGCAGGTCTAAAATTGTTCGTAAACTCTAGGTACCGTGTCTAACGATAAGATAAGCGTACCCATAGTAAATTGAATTGGTCGCGATACGAACCCGCATCCTTACCTACCCGCAACTTTCTAGCCTAGTGGAGATCTTTTCTTGCAACTTCGTCTCGCAAGGATGACTCTGGCTCATCGTATAAAGCAGCCCGTTATTCCCTGTGCAGCCAAGGTCCATAACCACTCTGTTCGGAAATTCCACGGTTATCCTGCCGATCGGCACGAGCAGCAGTAACAGCGCCGCGAATCCGCCGAACGAAGAGAACAGAGACAATAAAACCTGTATAAACATATCGTTCATGTCTTAATTGTTTTCATCGATTATGTAGCACCCGGTAGATTGAGTAAGATAAAATAATAATAATAAAACTAATGTTAAGTCTAGTGGCGGAACTACCCGGCCACCCAACGCAAAATATAATTTTGATCCCCCTTTCTTCTTTCGATATTTTTATAGGATTGAGATTTTTCAATGCTTTTTAGGAAGGAGAATAAACGCAGAAAGTATGTTACTTTTTGTCAGTGTACTTTTAATTTGATTTAAATTGGGGATAATTTTAGTAAAATAACAAGATAATAAATGCAAAAATATTGTGAGTCCCCCAGAATTTTGCGGTATTGTAGTTCCGCCACTGATTTAATGGATTGAAAATAATATAATAGTATTTTTAAATTCTTTAAAGTTTTTACTGTTTTAAATTACACCTACTCATTTTTCTCATAAACGCATAAAATCCGCTGTCCACTAATAACCTATAAAGATTTTTAAATGCTTTTTAGGAAGGAGAATTGTAAAAATTTAATAAACGCGAAAAGTATGTTTTTTTGTGAGTGTACTTTTAGTCTAATTTGAATTAACGATAATTTTAGTAAAATTACAAGATAATAAATGCAAAAATTTTGGCCCACCGCGCCGCGGGGTCTTGCAGTATTGTAGTTTCGCCGCTGATTAAGTCTAGTTATTGAGGAACTTTGACACTGAAATGTTAGAAAGTCTCGAAATGCAGTTAACTGATGAACAGCTCATACAGTGTGGTCCTTTTTAAGGCCACTTAAATATCTCTTGATGTTATCGCGATACAAGAAATATTTGTTACGTTACATGCATGGTGTCAATGGTTCAAATATCTGGCAAGGATATTTTATTCTAAAGGTAATTTTTTTCGGAGTTCATCAAGGTCATCGGTGTTTTTTGACTACATATTTTTGTTATCGCATCGTGCAACTGATCGAAAAATACATTCAGTTATGTACAATAACATGACCTTCAAGTGACCTTGATCTTTGATGGTTAAAGTGAACACTTCGGAAAAATAACCTCGAGAAAAAACAACATTTGCAAAGAATTCACATTGTGATATAATTTATATTGTAGTAAAAACATTTGTTATGCCATCGCAAATAAAGGAAATATTTAGGTGGCTACATTCTGGTGATGATATTTGGCTGGACCACCCTGTATATTGAGTATATTGCGAGGGGGGTATGTAAAATAAAAGTAATTTGTGAAAACAGTTTGTGGAGTAGAAAGCAGCTGTTATGATAGAAAAATAGAATTTATTGGAATTTTACTTTGAAATTTCCCACGCGATCTGCAAACATTCCGGCTAAGGGTGGCATCACCATAGCGATCACCGGCGTAATGGCACTCATTATGGCTGTCTCCTCCACATTTATGCCAAGCTCCCTCATATGTATCGTCAAATATGGATAAAGTACATAGAGTGCTGGAAGCATAAAAAAATTCCTCGTTATAGTAGTCGTTATTCCACCTTAAGAACTTCAACAATTTCATTTACATAATAATCATTTGAAATATTGCAATTTTAAATGTAGAAGTTCCAAATATAAATATGGAAAAATACAAACTTTCATAATACTAATTTACAATGATACAAGTTAACAATGAAACTTATTTTTTCTTTATCAAGGATTTTACTAAAAATTAAATTAAAGTTGGATTAAATTCAGTTTTGTATTGTTTGATATATTTGTAAAATTAGAAGTTTAATGGATTATGTTTCACGATAGTCTTTACTCACTGGATGCCTGAACGAAAAAGATCATTTTCAGGGGTAGCAGCTCCTTATGCCGGAAGTCCTTAATGATCCTCCGGAAGAAGCTCTTGATCAACATCATCTTGCCGCCGTTGGAGATCACTTCCAGTCGTGTCGAACAGGTTCGTAAGTAGTGACAATGATAATGTGCAGCCGAATATTAAGAATAACACCGATCGCCGGACATATTTTCAAAACTGTTGCGTCACCGGTGCATGGTTCTCCTTCCTGTTGATAAAAAATATCGCATACACTTCGTATCAGACCGCGTGACCATCCGTGAACAGACGATTGAAATTCATCCGTGGAAACAATTTTTTTTATTACTGGACTGTGGATTTCACCAATATAGACATTTATTTTTGTTCTTAATCATTTTAACGAATTGAAGATAGTACAACAGTATTTTTAAATTCTATAAACGCTTCTGATGTTTTGCATCTGATCTTTTTGATAAACGTATAGAATCTACAGTTTTTTTTTTACAGATCTCTAAAAACACCTATTTGGTGGAACTACAAATTTTCGCCCCCCAGAATATAATTTTGTGCACCCAGAAAAAAGCAATTTATATTATAATATAAAGGAAGAAAACTTATATTACATAAAAAAACGACTTACATTATACAAAGAAAGAGAACATATATTACATTAAAAAAATAAATGCAAAAAAGTATGGTTTTTTGTCAGTGTACTTTTAATTTAATTTAAATTAGGGATAAATTTAGTAAAATTACAGAATAATATATTCAAACATTTAGCTCCTATTTTGTATTGTAGTTTCGCCCCTGTTTAGTTTTAACATGTACTATAATACTTGAAATTTTTGTAATTTTGTGATAATCTTAATAGAAGTGAACATTAATAACAGTAATTCGTAGTGTAGATAAGTAGTCAATAAGAATAGAGTAATTGATAATCTGCACACATAAGAAGCAAAGAATACAGGGAATATTTAAATATTAGAAGGCCGAGATTTCGGAGGCCGTAATTCGTGAAACCGATTTAGACAGCATCGAATAGGTTCAACAGCCTGTGGCCTGTGGTGATTTTTGACATGACGTAGACGAGCCAATCGTGACACTTTTCGAGGCAATACCGTTGCTTGGTTGCGACCAACTTTGCTTGGTCAACTTCTGTGCATGTCAGCTGATTCTCCGTTTATGACCGTCGAATACCGTACATCCGGTTACTGGTACGAGTTTTCAGCAGGTTATTGGACGAGTAGGAATACGCCAATTAACCCATAAATGTTTGTTACGCTTATCACGAGGCTCGCGGAATAACCGAACTGTTCTTTGATAATATTACTGATTCGATTTCTTTCCTTGAACAGTAACGTGTTCGAACACTCTGCCGTAAAAAAAAGAAAATATACGGAATTTATGGATCTGCTAATTAAACTAGGATTTTTCGAATTTACGTTAACACGATTAGGTAATTCTGCAAAGACACCCTGCAACGATCGCGATTCTCGGAATTCCAACTCGCTTAGGTAAAGTTTGTGGTTTGAACGCGCTCGAACAAATACAAATAAACTAAAGTGTTCAGTGCCTGCATCGACATTCGAAGTGTTCCGACCGTGACAGTGGTCAGTTTGTCAATATAAATGTCATGACTTTTACATAATGGCTTTACGTACACCGCTCGTAACGAGTGTGATGCTGTTGCACGTCAGTTTCCGGTCCGAAGAATCAATCAATCCGCGAATGATTGTCGTCCGCGTAAACTGGAGTTCGTGGTGAAAACTTCATTAACGCTAAACCTACGCACACTAAGTAGCCGGTGGATTTTGCCTTATAAAAATAACAAGATTAAAATTTGAACTTTGCGCTGTTCATATTATAATATCTGCTCTAAATATATTTATTTAATCGTTTACCACGAAAGCATCCTTATAACCTCAATAATCGGAATAAAAAATCTGCAACCGGTCAGTCGACCGGTAGTGGTAAGTTTAGTGTAAAAATCACAATAAAAAACAATCTACTATAGAGATTCATGAAATCTCCGCGAATAATCATAATTTGAAAGTATTCTTTCCATTATCAGAGTGGCACATATGTCAGAAAAAGATCAGTAGTCAGAGTTAAAGACTGGTTAACTTTATCCCTTGACGGTTCTGGGGTAAGTGCCGTGGGGTCTGACACGGTCCTCTCACCAAAAGACACCCTGGCCTTCCCCACTCCGTGGCCAGATCCTTGGGAAAAACCCAGTTTTTAAGCGAGGAAGGTTAGACTCTCTACCTTTCTAACTTTCCCTCATCGATTTCCCATAAAACATCCCCTCGACGATTAACGACGGAAGACCCAACGTGGTCGCCCGCCGTCGCCCATCGACGGTTCTGTTTTAACTCTACCTCATTCTGGGCCTCGCGTAGGCGAAGACCCTACCATAAACCCGTCCAAGGCTAAGGGTTGCCTTGGCACGAGCCCTTGACTTGGCTTCGCACATGTTGACGCTAACACATGTGTACGTTTTTTTTTTGAGGCAATATCAGTGGAGGAGATGTTCGTTTTTCTTAGATCCAACGCGGTTTTCTTAGATCAAGGCTTTACCGTAGTTCGAAGAGCGTATTATTTTCGACCTACTAGATTTATTGAAGGAAGTTATAAATGCCCAGCTCCTGTTTCCTGAAACGAATGCAGGAAACATTTGTTTCGCATAAATATCCGCAGTCTATAACAGTAGTAAAAGATTGGATCAACGAAAGGAAGGATTAAAAGAAACCTAAACAGAAGTGTAGGTTGTGCGATCGTCTGCTGCCCGTTCATTCGTTATTATCTATTGTCTAGCCTTCGCATCACGGTCTTCTCGTTCGCCGAGCGGACCTTCCCTCATCTTTAATTCATTCGCGAACAATCTTCCGTAGCGATTGTTGCGGCGCGCCGAGGAAACCGCACTTCGAATGCAATTCGCGTTTATCGAGCAAGAACCGAGCCGCGTTTAGTAGTTTGATCAGCGAATGGATGTTTATCGGCAAACTGCCGGTGGTGCATTGCGACGCAAAGCACGCGGTTCGGGTCCAGAAATGCGTCGGAAACCGCGGAGACTCCCGGCAATAACTCTGGCAAGGTTATGCAATGCGTTTGCACGATGAACGCGACTGATAAGCCGAACGTTGCACTTTTTCACTGTCTCCTGCGAGCCATTCATCAATTTGTTACTTTGCAAACGATGCTGCTGTTTTCGCTCGCAGCGTTCAGACAACTCGACGATTACCGTGTTACTATATTTACGTCTCTTTATTTTTAATTGAGTCGTTCACACGAATAGCACAATAGTTAGCGTTAACTTTCTGGGATTTTGTCTCTTGGATGATGAGAGTTGCGTCCATTTTGACGCGTAAGCATTCTAATCTTTCAGCAATGAGTTGAAATTATTATAGTATAGAGTCGGAGAATAGGAGCAGCTGTTTTGAAATCCTGAATCTACACGACCACAGCGACCGCGACCCACATGGAAAGTTCCATTCGATTAAACATTTGTGCAAAGAAAAACGCGCTAAGTAAAATGTCACTCCGTACCACAGCGGTCGTTTATAGTTGGCGATTCCTTTATCAAATCACCGATTGTTTTCAAAGCTATTGATACTGGAGAACTGCGTACGACATTGTTTGACAAACAGAACAACGGGCCGTGTTTTAATTATTCAACGTAAATTGCTTTCTCGATCGACCGTAGCCGGAGGACGCTACAATTCTTGCTGCTGAATTTTCAGTTTCAACATCTTCAACACTGTCATTTTTCAAAAATGAATGGTCTTGAAATGCATAAAAATGATCACTAATTCGAAAGTTGGAAACAAGGGCTACTTGTTAAATTTAATACTTAATAATAAAGAAAAAAGGATTTATACCTTTCGTGAGTATTCACAAAATGCAAGAGTTACATTGTAAATTATGATACCTGTCAGACAGAATGATGCATTCCGGATATGACTGAAGCAACTTGATTTATCGTGAAGATAAGTTCTTTTACAAGAATTTATTATTCATTAAGCAGTCGAGCGTTCAACAATAACGCGGAAGCCCGACGCTGGGCCAGTTATGACCCAAAAATTCTTGTAATATTTTCAACAGAGTTCGATAAGTGAGAATGTCTACGATTCCGTTCCGTCAGTATCGCCTCACCAGCGAAATTACAAGATAGAAAGAGCGAAAAGCGAGAAAGAAAGAGGCAGAGAGATTTATACTTGAATTCCTGATTGACAGGATCATTAACATTCCCTTCGAGATTATAGTGCACGTCGACACGACGACGGAAGCGTAATTGGACCCTATCAATCATTTATCCACACTTCCTTGGAAAAAGAATTTGTTTCTTACTCGGATCAATCAAAGTAATTTTATACCGTACATTTCGAAACAATGAGGACTAAAATTCTACTTCTTCTTTCAACCCTTCTTCTTTTTACGTTTCTCGAAATTCTCGGCCATAAATTTCATTACAGATTTTATGCATTTATCGCCAAAATCAACGTGTTGAAACTAAACCTACCACCGCCGGTCGAATGACCGGTTCCAGATTGTTTATTTCATATATAATATATATTATTTAATGTAATTTAATTTAATTTTTTATTATTGGAAGTTTATATGTGTGTGGTAGTTTATATATATATATATATATATATATATAATATAATATAATAATATATGTATATATATATAATATAATATAATAATATATGTATATATATATAATATAATATAATAATATATGTATATATATAAAATATATTTAGAGCAGATATAATAATATGAACCGCGCAAAGTTGAAATTTTAATCTTCTTATTTTTACAAGGCAAAATCTACCGGCTACTTGGAAAGCTCGGTAGGTTTAATGTTAAACAAGAAAATAATTTTCTATTTGATTCCAGTTCGTTTCAATTCGGAAGATTTTTATTTTGCATAAAAGCTGCTGTTAAGGGAGATCGGTGTAAGTTACGTTTCGGGTAAATTGTTTTATTAGAATCCTCGGGTGTACAGATGTTTATCGAAATGTTACGCAACGAGCAAAGCCGCCGGTAAACACTATGCTTTCTCATAAGACTACTGTGCCCATGACTCCTCCCTACTCTGTCGCGAATTACAGTAATTCATAGCAGACGCGGCGATTTCATTGTCCGTCGATAGGACTCCCTTCGAGATCCACGGATCGAGATATTATTCCGAGATACAGGCTCCCCTATAAATTCTTCCATTTTTTTTTTTTTGCTAACAATGCAGGAGAACAGTGTGATATAATGAATTGAAGGCCCCAGAAACATTTATGCGCGACATACCATTTCCGCAGACTCGAATACCGCGCTCAAGATTCTGTCAAACTTTACTTGATGAGATATTTTTTAAACACATTAGAAATATATATTCAATTTTTTATCGATCGTAAAATGTTGAAATCAATTAATGTTTTCGGCGGTCGGTTACTATTTAATAGCACGTTTGCAATATAATTAACGACGTTTTGGTCTTATTTTAAACCATTTTCAAGAAAAATAATTGCGTCTGTGAAGTAATAACGTTTTCTTTTAATATATTAGGTTGAGAAAAAAGAAATCCATTATTTTTTTGGTAGATGGCTGTAGTGATCGATATCTCGTAAAGTATCGATCAAACAATTTCAGATTTATGCTCGTTGTCAAGGTGACATTTCACACTAAAAAAATTCTTTTGCTGTTTTTTGTTTGGTCCATTCAGTTGTGAGTTACAGGGTGTTAAAAATGGAAATGAACAAAGAGAAAATTCGGTACATTTTACAGTTTTTCGCCAATAAGGACTGTTACGAGCCGAGGGTTACGACGGGGTTCGGCGTGAGCCGATGTCTATTTCACCATCGGGGAGCCACCTAGATAGGAACACGTACTGTGCGATGACTATTCTATCATCTGGTCGCTACGAGTTTTAAGGGAACAGAGGACTGGCCGATGTCTATTTCACCACCGGGGAGCCTCTGTTTTTGGAATAAGTGGACTGGCCGATGTCTGTTTCACCACCGGATAACCACTACGGAGTAAAAGGGTTGTGGGTTTTTTGACTCGTATGTTTTGATACACCTCGAGCGGCAGAGGTGTATCGTCGCGGAATACCAACGCCTGGACTCGAATAGGATAAAGAAATGTAATGTTTAAGTACTGTAATGAACAATATATTCTTGATTTGCTTGGTTACAAATGTTATGTGTCAATGCCGCGGAAATCTACTCAGTTTTCACGCACCGAGAAATGCGGGGGTGTCCTAACCGCGATCTTTATACCGTACGTACTTTCGATTTTGAGGATGCTTTGACGAGGATAAGGCCTGGTCTTGCTCTGACTTTTGCTATGTCGTGAACGAAGGTCTACTTGCTTTACAACACGTATGTCACCCACTTTTGAGGACTTGGGTCCTTTATATACCCCGGAAAATCGGTCTTACAGAGATGGGGGCCACGTGTTTCTGCTTACTTTACAATGTATCACCAAGGGGTTGCGACAACCCGCTATCGAAAAACCTTTGCGGAATCTATATCTTTGATTATTCCGCGGTCCAAACAGCGCACCATCCGAAACCCTTCGAATAATCTCCGATTATTCACGGGTCCAAACGATTGACGTAATATTGTTTATTTCAATCTACTTGACCGGACCTCCTGTAAGAACACGTACACCGCAGGAAAAGCGAGATAGGTATGAAGGTGAAGCCTCCATACGCAACAGGACCAAGACTTCTATGAGAGAGGCATTATGCAGCTACCTTTAAAATGGACAATCCGAAACATGTTAAACAAAGTCTTGAAGTTCGCGCAAAAATAATGGATAAATAATAATATCTTTTTCCCCAACCAATATATTAAACATGCTATTAAATAGTAACAATTGATCGAACCCGAGCGCCGAAAACATTAATTAATTTCAACATTAGAAATCATTAAAAATCGTTGAAAAAAGAACAATTTGCTACTTGGTCCCTCTTACTTGTAATCGATGCGAACAATTTCCATGTTACAGACTCGCGGTCTAATCACGAGTTTTCGATGATGTCAGAAAAAATTGTCTTTGATCTATGATATACATACTGTGCGCCTTCATTTCCACTTCTTTCTATCGTGAGACGATGTCTTAGCAGACGACGTGACCCGCAACGGATTACAAGACACGGGCACACAGTAATTACCGCGAATTGCCGGAGCGTTGTCGGAGCTGAATGTTGGCCCATTATAAATGTAATTGCATAACTCGTGCATCGTCGGACTTTGTGGACGAACCGAGTGCTAAGTATCCTCTTCCTGAAAGATTCCCTGTTTCGTTTCTCCCTCTGCATCGCTAATATATGTATATTTTTTTTTCTTGTTTGAAAAGATAAAAATTTTGTTCGAACAGCGAGGAAAACCGAGGACGAGACGTTCAATTTTCGCGGCCTTCGATCGCTCGTCGTCCTTCCGTGAAAATCTAACCTTCGTCTGCCGCGACACTAACTCGTCTCAAGGAGTCGGAATCAGTATGGGGACTCCATACTCGTCTCGCAACCCGCCATATGTAACCTGCGGCGAACCTTGAATTGGAAACGTGTCCCGGATCATTGAGTTCCGACATTTCCGCGACATTTCACTATTGACCTAATTCGCAGGTTCGCGGGACTCGTCAAAATGACGGGTTCGAATATTCTTAATTCACGATTATTCAATTTTTATCGATCGTAAAATGTTGAAATCTGTATTAATGTTTTCGGCGTCCGGGTTCGATCAATTGTTACTATTTAATAGCATGTTTGCAATATATTTAACGACGTTTCGGTCTTATTTTAGACCATATTCAAGAAAAATAATTGCGTCTGTGAAGCAATAACGTTTTATTTTAATAGACATATATTATTAAATTGTGGGTTGAAAATAGTAGAGAAAAGAACCACTAACAATACTCACTTGCTATATGTGAAAATTCTTAATTCACGATTATTCGGATTGAAACGATATATCCATAAAGAATTGATTTATTTCTTTGGATATAAACTATGAAGAAAAATAGCTAAAAATTTGGATAGGCACATTCTTGTGATTTCTATAAAGCAATAGAAAATAGTGACGTAGGTTAATTGTAAAAACTAGAGGTTAAATAAAAATGTATTCCTTTTTTTAATAATTTCGATGAATCTGAAGTACATAATCCAAAAACATTTTTAAATGAATCCAACGTTTTCGCAGTTCTGTATTTCTTCAAATCATTTTTGGCATAAAGGTATGTTTATATTGCAATTGATCTTTAAATTGCACAAAGGGATACCTTCATTAACAATTTTTCTGCTTATGTTTCGTGGGTGGTCAACGATACAGTTTGGTTGGTCAGAAATACACCATAAACAAATTAAGTGTCAACGAGATAATAAGAGGAGAACAGTAGGTCAAAATATGATAAAAAATGGGAATGGGTCGTCGTACCGTAAACTCGACGCAATTTAACGCGAGAACCAGCCCTCAAGAGTGTCATTACGATATTATCTTATTGTCGCGCGAAAATGAGCTGACGTAAGCGAGTCAAAAGACATTCGAGTTGCGCGTGCATCAATAATAACAAACAGTGCCATCGATTATCGGTTTCATGGAATTCAAACAATCGAGACATCGAGTCTGTTTCTTTTTCTCGTTTCTGGAATCATTTGGAATTCGATCGCGTTCCCAACTTCTTCGCAGTCGAGCAATTTTTATTCGAATTCCATTCCTGAGAAATCTCCACGTTAGAATTGACAATGTGTGTTTAAATTTAGATCTAAATCGAGGCACGGAAGCATGGATCATTCAACAATTCGGAGCATGTGAATATTACTCGATTGGAAAAATATTTTTTAATCGTCTGTAATTAGAAGATAGTTTACTGAGGTGAGCCAGCTATATGAACCGTTCATTTTATTTTTTTAGCAATGTTTTATTATTGTTACTGTTGTCAAGATATAACATAAAACGTTACAAAAATATATTATGGGGACCGAAAAGTAATAAAAAATGTCGCAAAAAGTGTTAGAAAATGATGGAAATTGTTTTGTTGCTTAGTATTTAAGATTTTCTTTAATAAATAAATGTTTTTCGCCAGCAAAAAAAATTTGGATTGCTTTTCTTTAGACAATGAGCTTACCCCTCAATTAAAAAGTGGCTAAAAGATTATTTGTTGCTTGCGTCGAGGTCTTGAACGAACGCATAAAGTGGAACAAAATTTATGTTATCGAAGTATCCCCTGTGAGAGACAGAAGAATTTTGTGAGATCAGGATTTCTTAGGATTTTCCACGTTGATCCGACAACCGGTTGTAAAATGACACCCGTGCTTGCATAATACTGCTCCCATTTACTATCAGCTTTTTTGTATGTGCCTGTATCGTTGTTCGATTGGATTACCTCCATGTCGCGGTCCGGTACACCGTAACTAATCGTTACATTCGTTTTTAGAGATTAAATAGACACGAACCAATATCGATTTGATCGAAAGCATTTGTACAAAGTTGATGTAATAGCTAAATGTTCTTATACCAATACTTAAGAATATAACTTCTTAGAGTCTGTAAAATGTGAAAGGATATAGACATTTCACAGTATAATTCTAGCATTAAGTTAAGCCACACCTTTAACTTTTGGTGATCGTAGCATTGACTCGGCACTTTTCGCCGATGTTTCCTACACGTAACGGTTTTAGCATTGGTCATATATCACGGTGGGTCAATTTTTTTTTAACGATATTGACACTGCTGTTCTACGCGAACAGATAATGTAAATTTTGATATGTACGTTTCGTCTATTCTATAATGAATTCTACAAACAATGACTCTGCTAGAACCTAGTGAAAAGATCTGTTATTTTAAGCATATGGTTCACGGAAAGTAAAATTATTCACATTGTACTCCGAACTTTGGCACCTGTTACAAATTTCTGTTGCCTGAATAATTTCTTTTGGGTAATATTAGCAAGAATTGTGTTAAGCAAGTCTCTGCATTAGCAAGAAACGAGCTGAAAAATACGATCTAGGTACAGAGAACCCCGAGAAATCTGCACAATGCATAATGAACGGTATAGTAATCGGAAATTAGTACAGCTATTGAACCTCTAATTAAGTGACTCACACCCCATTTGCATGATCGTTACGATCATGTTCCTGTGACCCGGCCTGACGCGGTCCGTTCCCATTCGCGATTACTTTCCCTCGCCCTCGGTATCGGTCCGCTGATCTTCGTGACATAGATTTCTAACAATAAGTAAAATCCGTCATTACGTAAACACGGCGGTTGTCGTTACCGAACGGCAGTCAGATTTACGAGTTTCTCCCGCGCGCGAAAAGAAACATCGCGTTCGCCATTATCCGGTGTCGCGTGCGGCTTGAAAATCTCCGGTCGCAAATCACGTAAAATCGGTTCTCCGTCGACAGTGTTTCTGATCTGATCTATTGTGAAACCGGGATCGATTGATAAATGACAGAGCATGAAACGTCGATTTTACGATCGATCGTGTTAAGGTTCGTAGCCCCCGTCGCACAACCATATATGTATTCGCGCACGCGATGTTTCGCGAATATCGGTTTTTCGAAAAACGTGCGTGTGTGCGTGCAAAACTCGTGTCCTTATGGAGTAATTTGGAAAAATTCGAAATTGAATATCTATCTACTTGTCTATTCTATCGAGAATTTTTTCTCGATCGTTGCTCTCGTTTTCATCCGAAAAATGTCGCGAATATATGGGTAAATTTTTTACAATGAAATAATGAGAAACGAACAAGTTTGAATTAGTATTGTCTCACCGATAGGCTGGCGTCGATGTGTTATTGACTCGCAATCCTTTCGAATGTTCTAGTGGGACGAGATCAAAGAGTTCAGCATGTGTACACGATACAAGTGACATTTTGGACCCGAAGTTTCCACAGAGATCGACACAGTGCAGTGCTGCGGCTGGCGCGCGAGTAAATCATTCAAGGGTACAAGAGATCGCGATCGAACAGCTAACCAGAAAGTTCTGTCGCGGTACGGAAGTGAAAAATAAATCGGCGGTGCCCGGTGTGTTCGATTTCGATTTTGCTTTCACTGATTGTGAGGCGACAGCGACACCGTCGAACCGGGTCAAGTGCATTCAGCCAAGAGAAGCTATTCTGTCGTTCCTATGGCGACTCCGGAGTTCCTCCGAGGCGCATTCAAAGGAACTCGCAAATTACTCGTCGTTAGTAGTCAGCGAGACACGCTCGCCGCCGTGTGCGTATGCCAATTCGTATGATCTGCGTCATTGATCAATGCCGGTGAATGATGCACTTGCTCAAAAACAATTAAGGGATTACGTTCCCGGAGAATGCGATCGTCGGGGATGAAACTGGCGCAAACGAAATCCCAGCTGACCGACGATCGACATTCGCGTTCGGTTCTGCTATTATTAGATTCCTGCAAAAATAATGAAACTTTTCACCGATTTTATACATCCGTGTAATGCATCAATGAAAGTTGCGAAGCTTCTAATAACAGTCTAATAATAACTATACAATAAATGCAATGCAAATTCCCTGAAATACAACAGCATATTTTTTTTTATAACATTAGAAATATTTAAACGCGTTTAAAAGAAGCGAGGCGTCTTTAACACTAAATCACCGCCGGTCATTTGACCGGTTTTATATTCTTAATTTTGCAGTTATTGAAATTATAAAGTTCCTTACATGGAAATTGATTCGATACATTTTTTTATGCAAGCACATATTGAAATAAAAATTGCACAAAATCTAAATAAATATATAGAGCCTTGTCATTTTTACAAGCTAAAACATTTTAATCGCTTTTAGTGCTCGGTAGGTTTAGCGTTAAAGCACTGCCTCGGACATTTAAAAAAATTTTTTCGATGTTTAGAGATCGGAGGCAGAATTTAATCACACCACATGACGAAACCGTAAAAAAGTTACAACACATTTCTCGATAGTCCCATGCCATTCTACAAGTAAAAATTCTATCCTCTTTGACCAAGATTTCCGAAGATATTATCTAATGTTCCATCTTCTAGCCACTAATTCGACATGTTAAGTAATAAGATGACTTATTAGTTTATGAGCGCTGTCGCTGTCGTTATTGTGCGAACCATAAAAAATCCTGAATTATTTATCGTTGATTTACGAAGGACTTGTAAGTAACTGTCGGTGGATGAATCGTTAAAATATCAAGCGTGCATATTAGGTCTAATAAGGGGGTTCACCTGTCACCGGGGAAGTATATCCGCGTAATTGATAAGTAATGATTCGACCTAGGCACCGTCGCGTGTGAAGTCATCGAAAATTCGCCCGCCTTCTGAGAGCTAAACGAGCAAATTGGGCCCATATTCAATTATATCATTGAAGTGCCGAGGCGTTAGCTGATTCCTCCAGATGTTGGGGTGTAACTCATCATACCGTCGCGTCGAGGTTATTGAAATACATCGGCTCTCGCAGAACAGGGTATCAAGGGAAGGAGACTGTTCGACTCTTCAAGAATTTCTCTCTTACGCAATTCTTAACTAATCTGTAAATGGTTGCGGTCTGTGTTTTCCACAGATGGGCAAACCTATGGCTGGGCATCGGACAGTTCAATAGCGTACGTAACGATTGTACAATAGTCCTAGAGAATCCAAACTATCTCCCGCAGGATAGAAGAGGAACGTCTCTTGCCGGGGGTGGGTGAGTAAAATTAATTGCGTAGCTGTTTTATAACTCGTTTGGCTGGGGTGTCGTAAAATTAAAAGTTAAAATTCAATTGATTCGCAGAGCATTTATCACCTAATTTTTTAAACAACGCATTGTATGACTCGAGATCGTTGAATACATCAAACGGGACGTGATTTATCGAATTTGAATTTTTATTTACCATTGTTGTTCATCTATATGGCAAGATGTTTAAGTCATTCCATGACTCACATGTTTGTTCGTGGAACGTAGTTTGTGTTTATTTTATTGTTTTTACTTTAAATGCTCTGTCAGAAGCGTCGCTTTATTAAAAACTCTTGCCTATTGCCTCCGGCACAGTCGCGAAGACGGCCGGGAGCATTGAAAGGAACTCACAAATTACATTATTAGTACTGGCAGACACGCGTCACTGTCTTCGGTATGGAGAAGCTTTGCCGATTTAATACGTCATCGATGAGGACCGTTTCCGTACCTTTTAATCGATAAATTGAGACAAGAATACGGGAATAAATAAATTAAT
This sequence comes from Lasioglossum leucozonium, assembly GCA_028454225.1. NCBI lineage: Eukaryota > Metazoa > Arthropoda > Insecta > Hymenoptera > Halictidae > Lasioglossum > Lasioglossum leucozonium. Next base: position 14,386,599 of record CM052205.1, on the reverse strand, counting down.
AATTGCTACATTCTTAATTGTAATACCGGCGTGAGAACTGCATCTTTCACGTACGGCGTACGGTAAATGACTATAACATTCCGATATCTCAGGCTTAATTAAATTTTGTTGTCGCGAAACTATAAATTCACAGTCACAATTACTCAAATCTTCGCGGTGAGCATATTAAAATGTCGGTGCACCGTTAACGCAACGTTCAATTAACAAAGTATCGTAACTGTAGTTCTTCGATAATAGCGTTGCTTTCAGTTATTCGCGAAATAATTGTTAATTGCCTCGTCCAAATGACTAACTTCCTCGCTTAATTTTAGCTTGACAACGCCGCGGTTTTAATTTGATTTATACAATTAAGTCTCATTTTCAACGCCGCGGCGAATTATAGTTAATGTGCACAACAGCTTGGATTTGCAGCAATGTTTCCCATTAAATTTTAACGCAGTCAACTACACTACAATCGCTGCGTGCAAACTTTTTGATGGTCATCTGCGTGTTATTAATTTTGACTAATGCACAGTGCTTTAGGTACATGATAATTGAAAAAAACGTTTAACTCAACGAAGACAATGAATATGAAATACAACAAGAAAAACGATTGACAAATCTCGTGATTTTCACTAATTTCGTACATACCAATTAGCTGATCGTAAGAACGAAACATAAATTCGAACTAAACTGTTATTCTCACTGGAGAGGTATAACTTTCGAATTTATTAACACACTCCACGGATGAAGCGTGTCGCCGAAAATTTTCAGCTTTCAATACCCCAAACTCTCAGCCTCCTGTTTTTATTTTCAGATAGCAGACAAACCGGTTTGTCGGAGAATAGCGCGAACAATGCTTCAGGACTGTCAACATTTATGTTATCCATAGAACCCGGTACGTTCGAGCACACGATAATAATTATTATTTCACCGAAGTCGGAGGAAAGAACGGTACAACTTACTGCGATCGAAACTCCGGAAGCGACACGTGCCTCCGGCGTGAATTCCTACGCTGAAGAATTCTCGCCGACGCGGAGGACCTACTTGTAAATGAAAAAAAAAAATGTTCCCGAGATCACCACTGCACCAAAAAACAAACGAAAAACCGGCGGAATTTTCAATCGCGGAGAATCGAAACGAGCCGTCCGAACAAAAAAAAAACGATTTCGACCGATCGCGTTGCCTCGGATCGAAGGTTTTGGGCAAGAACAATTTTTCGAGAACCCAGAAGAGTGCCGTTGGGTCCGTTCCGCGTGCCGTCGAGCGCACTACTGGTCCGAGCCGATCGTCGCGGCAAGACCGGCACGAAAATAAGCGCAAGTATTCTAATACCGCCAATCGTGTGGAAGAGCGTGACCGCGAACCATCGCGCCGATTCGCGCCTCTTCCATTGACAGAAGCGTGACCGATAACAGAAACCGGTTCGGCCATTTTTCCGGGGTTGTTGCGCGCGCGAAAGCACAGTAGTGCTCGCTTAAGGGAGCATTCTGGTTTTTGGTTTTCGGTTCTTCTCGAATTCCTAAAATTAACACAGCTACAGGCGTTCGACGAGAGCAACTCGCGATCTAACGTAAGCGAGACAGACGCAGACCGATCAGCATCGAAATAAAGATGCCGGGAATTGTAAAAAAAAAAAATAAATGAACGTGCGATAAAGAAAATTTCAAATTCAGTCATTTTTGTCCAACTTTTCCAAATGTGGCACCAGCCAAACATGACATACGTCGGTCTACTTTTATAGACTCCATACTGTTCATTCGCCGGATGATGGTCAAAGTATTTACGTACTCATTCCGGTTCCCCTATTATTGTACGCATTGCCGCTCTTGATGGAAGACGATGGCGAAGCACAACGTCATGGTGGGGAGCCAGGATAGACCAGCACGTGAACACTTTGCCTAGCCATTATCTGGCGTACGAACATCCTTAATTTCCAACGAGATGATGCAGTAGTGCGACACAGTTGATGTTACCATTCTCAGGTAGGCAACAAAGGACGCACGCTGCTATTTTACTGCCTCGTCTTGTTGGGCAATAAGTATAGCCCGTTTCTGTTGATTTTGAATGTTGATAATCGAATAAATATCCAGCAGTCCGCGATTCAGGATATTCCTGGTACCATAAATAATTCTACGACTGCGTTAATGCTACTGATCTCCAGCTGTCTGTGATTTCCCAAGTGCCGCGGGGCATTAAAGCGTATTTAATTACAAGTTTTAACGGTGCTAGTTCGAGGAATTGTGACAACCGCCAAGAAATAAAATAAATCTTTTCGCTTATTCGTCCGCAGCAGTTGCATCTTTGCGACTTTTCATCACGAAAGGCGCCACAGATCCTTGACACACATCATTACGCCGTTATTAAGTCGGGACAAGCACAACGCGTGGCGGATTCGGAATGGATGGGCTGCCGTTAATAGCAATCGATTGCAGAATTTTAATATGTGAGACCGCTTTGCCACTTTCCTCCTCGTCGGTGATGGTACAACCAATTTACTCGGATTCATGTACTAATTCGTCCGTTTTCTCTTTCCCGATCGATCGAAGGATTCGAGGGTGTTGATAAAAAGCAAATCGCTTTCTGTGACATTATAAATAATTTTTTCAGAATTTGTACGATTTATAATCCTATAAAATCTATTAGCTATAGTTTGTGAGATGTTTATACTTAATATTTAATTTAAATAATAGTAATAATAAGTTCCCTTCGTTATGCCAGTTCTAAAAAACAAGTCGATTATTAATGAATTAACAACGAAATTCAAGAAATGCCTTCAATATTTTTTATTCTTTTTTATTTAAAAGTGAAACTTCTACATTCTAAGTCATTATAAATAATTAGGTCCAAAATTAGTATGATTGACGTTCCTTATTTAAGGCAACTGGTGGCATTTTTTGTATCATTCGTTTTGCGTTTAACTATTATCAAGAATTTTGAAAAAGTACTCCACCTGTAAAAAATTAATTAGCTTGTTTAACTAATGTTTCATTTTGCTTTATATGAAAATATGTATATATTTCATTACCTCTAAACTTCCATCTTCAGCTAAATCAGAACAATGTATAGCATTTTGTACTTTTGTCTTCCCATATTTAGCTCGAAGGGTGTTCGGTCTAACTTGTCGCGCTATGTCCTGCAAACAACAAGACCGTGAATACTATAAATTAAATGAAAAGACACACATACTTACCGGGTCCATAGGACCGCACCATTTCCTGAATTCTCCTTGTACGTCAAATGTTTGGTCTTTGTGCTTCAATTCCATTACAATGCATGGTCCAGATTGTAGTTCTCCTACCATGGCCTGAAACCAAATTCGTTAACCGTTCTTCTAACGCGAGACACGTTAGTAATTTTTTTTACACACCCCATAATCTGAGAGCACGCCTTTGTATACTTCTAAAAATTCTTCTGCATCAAATGGGTTAACATTAAATTGTTGTATGGCAGAAATTGTGTAACCAGCTTTTTGAATATCATTAATAATGTCCCCTGTAACAGAAAAGAAAATAAATAATGATGCAATCCGTAAGGTATACATTAGTTAGAAATATATTTTTGCACACCTGTTAGCTTAGCTTGAACAGCGTGTGGCTTAATAATACAGCAAGTGCAGTCTTTTAAAGTGGCTGTGTTTGCTGGGCCCTTCTGTTTGCTTTTTGAGTCGGGAAAGAAGAATTGTAATTCCTAAAAAAACAAGGAGGCATAACATGTACGTATACTTAAAACGATACTAAAAAATAATACCAACTTTCGTTGCATTTTCTTCTTTCAGAGAACCATGCAAAGCATTGTGAACACTGTCTTTACCATAACAAGCTCTCAGAGAATTTGGAACTTTCGAACGAGCTTCCTCGCTATCCTCTGGTCCAATTACTTCTAGCCAACGTGTAATTGCATGATCACCCAATAATTCTAAAGCTACAATAGGTCCGGAGATAAGATAATTTGTAACGTACCTGAATGAAAAATATAAAAGATAGAATTTGCATTTAAAAATTAGAATTGCATAGGAGAATGAATTTATGTATTACGCTGTATCTGTACTCTCTCTGTCTTGATAAAATGTTGTTGCCTCATCCTGTGTCAATTTGACCATTTTAATGTTGGCAATGTGGAAGTCGCAGGAGGCTATGCGTTTTAGTATCTCTCCTAAGTGATCAAGAGCGTCTGGCTTTACCATTGCAAATGTTCTAAAAAAAATTATATTTTACTAATCATAACAACCGATAACACATTTTAAACACCATTTCATATTCAAGGCAATAAAAATACTTCTGCATTTTCGTTTGTAATTTTTTTCGCGTAGTACAATCCGCATAATCTGTTATTTTTATATTTCGTGAAAAAATGGTCACGATTGCGCCCACGTAAAAATCCTCTGCCTTTATGCCCTCGCATTTTGTTCTCCTGAGAAAGGTTTTCCTTGCTTTTATATCAAACTAAAAAGTAAAATGAGATCACAATCTGATTTCTAAGTCATTCAAATAAAATAATCAGGAAATACGTACCAATTCAACGGTGTTATCGTATGGAAAATAATACAAATAAAAATTCTTCAGGATACTAGCTATTTTGTCATACCACTCAGCTTCGAAAATATATTTTTCGTTATGTTCCACCGACATCATTTCAATGAAAATTTATCTTATAAGCAAGGTTATGTTCAATATCCGTTTAATTATTGTTTTTGCGTCCTATCTACTCATACTTCAATGAAGTATATTGTATATACTTAAATAGCATAGCGACTGTAAACATTATAGCACCCAATGAACAACATATGTATGTAGCTATGACAACGGCTCGATAGTAATCAATGAACAGCTGACGGAACTGAACCCTTTCCACTATTTAGATACTCTCTCGTTCAGTATAAGATTTTAATTCAAATAGACCGCTATGAATGCTGACGACAGCGCCGCCACGTGGACGATTTCGGAACTAAACAAAGACCTCTGTACAGCGCCAATTGACGTAGTGACAAAACGCTCAAACTGGTAGCCAAATTTACCTACCGTAGATATCCGTTCACTTAAAAAATATATCACTAGATGGCGCTAGTAGCGTTGCCACTGCGGATTAGATTCCAAAATAATCGTATGTGTTTCTCAATCAAAGGTTTATTATAAACTGTTTATACGTAATTAATTTGTTGATTAGTAACGATAATAAAAGAATGAATAAATATTTACAATGTATTCAATTATTTAACAAAATTTACAATATCGACATCAAAATAATCTACATTATCGACATAGTAACAATCTATGTTATCAACATCTGCCACACCATGCACACCACAAATTGTCAATAAAAAAGTAGGTTCTGGGTTCAATTATTATTTGATATAAATTTCCCTTTACTACTTATGAATTCCTTTTTAAATTCTAATTATTTGAATTAAAATTAAAATTGAATTCAACAAATTTGATGCTAACACTTCGAAGGATTATTAATGAATGTTATTCACAAATGAAAATCGTTAATATGTAACAAATTATTTACAACGATCAATATAAAAATGTCGGTTAAACAGAAAATTTACAATATTGATAAAATGCTAATTTACATTATCGACAATCACCACAAGATATTACTACTAGCGACACCTTTGGTCGGTGGTTTGTATCTGGCTGTCGGTAAATTTGGCTACCAGTTTGAGCGTTTTGCCACTACGTCAATTGGCGCTGTACGGAGGCCTTTCATTAGTTCCTAAATCGACTACCTGGTGGCGCTATCATCACCACTCATAGCGGTTTATTAGAGTTAAAATCTTATACTGAACACTGATTTAAATAATATCAGATAATATTAAATAAACTGATTTAAAAATATTGAATTCTTGTGTTTCTTTTCAAACCTAGCTTCTCCTACGCTAAAGTACCATTCTACTCCTTTAATTTCAGTTCTCAAACGTTCCGAAATTCCTACGGGAATTCATTCTGGAATTGACTCAGAAATTCGTCCTAAAATCGTACGAACAAAGTTGGAGGTTGCGCTTTCATTGCAAACTTTCCATTGCATTTGCACTCGAATGAAAATAATATTTTAATAGTTTCTCGTTAAGATTTTTACTTTTATGCTGCAATCGAATGAACGAAATGCAAAAGTTATTCATCACGATTTTGAGTCGATGTCAGGTGCAAGGGATTCAATTGAAACGTGCGGTGGATCGTGTGATGTAACAGAAGATTCAAATATTTTAATCATCTTTTTCAAAGCGTACGAGGAACCGTCTGTTTGCCATTCACCGATTTTGATTTAATTTGTGATTAGTGAATATAATAATTAATATAATATTCACATACATAGTATGTATACATAGTATGTCATATCCGTAGTTGGACAAAATATTTTATACACATTCAAATGATATTAAAAAGAAATTCGATCTGTTTTTAATATTCAAATATATGTACAGTCAATCAAAAAAGTCTCCATACACCTTGAAATGATGTAAGTCTTTAAATAGTGAAACACATGACCTGAGTTTTTTCAAGAATTTAGAAGAATTAGGTTACTAAATAACGTGTAAAGAAATTGTCAAGAAAATTTAAATTAGCAGGACTTGCCAAAAATTTAGTAAATATTGATTTCACGACTCTTTTATGTGGGTCTGTAATGAAAATTTGAAAAATATATTTTGCAGATCTGTGTAAATTTTATACATTCTGAAAACGTTATCAAAATAGGACGACGTTGCAATCAGCTAAAAACATTTAAAGATGATCACATAAGGACGAAATTCCCTGACAAGGCCGAAAAATCTCCAATCTTGAAATGTTTGTTGCTCACGGCAACGTAAACCGAATTCGATGAATTTTTCACTGTATGCAAAATTGGCACAGATCTGTAAAATATGTTTTTCAAATTTTCATTACAGACCCAGATTTAAAGTCGTAAAATCAACTAATTTTTTTGGCAAGTCCTATCAATATCAATTTTCTTGAAATTTTCTTTACAGATCATTTAATAACCTAATTCTTCTAAATACTCGAAAAAACTCAGGTCACGTGATTCACTATTTAAAAAGTTATATCATTTCAAAGGGTGCATGGAGACTTTTTTGACTAACTCTATAACGTTCTTGGAAGCCTCCAAACTTCAACTGATATGTACTTATTACATTACCGACGCATTAGCATAAGGTTATTATTATAATATTATGTACGTAATACAGACTGGGTGTTCCAACGGTACAATAAAAAAAAATGTTCTCTCTGATCGTTTGAACAGTGGACATCGCGGGCGTTGTATTACCGCGTGGTCAACCATTAGCGTATCTCCGGGAGTTTTCGAATCGTTGGCAGCGGAGGATCGTTCCTGGGCAGCTTCGGGCTCTGGTTCGCCAGATGGCACGAGCACGGTCACCTGTTTACCTGGATTTCTACCTGAGGGGATCCAACATCAGGGACCGTCGGAGCCGACCAATAGCTGCGCCGACCCTGGGCCCCACTCGCCCCCTTCTTCTGTGCGTCACTTGCCGCCTGACTCGAGTACAACAGGCTCTACGTAGTTCAGAAATTCATCGGCTGCCTGCCGAAACCGATTTCCAGCAGTGATCGCTCGCTGCTTTCACAGTAATTGTCGCGCGTCGACGTATAGTGCACCGTAGTGTACCGATTCCTCGCGGAGTGCATCATCGCCGGTCGGGAGAGCGTGATCAGGTGAGCAATTCCAGGACTCGTCTCGCGATCATCGAGCACCTACGCGTGTACTCCATAGCGGATCGTCGAATCGAATCGACTCGAATCGGATCGATGCGGATCGGCCAAGAGGAAGTATCCCAGCGACCAACTAAGGACATTTCGATCGATCCTCGATCCGATCCGTGTTCTCGAGGACGTTCGGTATTTCGTAGGCGTGTTTCCCCGGCCCCCTGCTCGCCTCTAGCCATTCCATCTCTAGAACGACCTGGCTGCATTTTGCCGCTAAGGTCACGCGACTGCTCGTCGCCATCTAAAAGGAAATTCGTCGACTAGCTTCTTCGATCCTTCTTCCGTCTCCCGTGGCGGTCGCTCAAATTTTTTTTCTCCGCTACTCTTCTCAACGAAGAACGAACGACGCCTCTTTCCTCGAAAAACCGTTCGAATGCTCCAAAGCTGCCCTGCAGCTTTCAGGATGTTGAAACTTTCGAGTGCTACGGGCTGACGCATCTTCCTGTCCCGTGCACGAACGGTGATCGCATGGCGCCTGGTGGACGTTTATTTGGATCCTAACTTTCGGAATCCACCCGTGGAATGCAATGTACGTCGCAGCCAGTTGAATATGGCGAGAAGCAGGCGGCGATTCATCGGCGAAGCTGCTATCGAGCACCGTTTTTCTGGGAGAAATGTTTTTACGGTTCGACATTGTCCTCGAAACTCTGCTGGGATTTATATATATGCAATTTTTTAAAGGATCTTCCTTCCGAATGTCTTGTTCGATCGCTCGACATTTGCTCCCGGAGTATCGAAATCGTCATTTAATTTTGCGCATAAAATTCTGCTAATTATCCCTTCTTTTCTGGTCTTAATGGAAAGAGAAGTGTCTCGTAGTTCCAGATTAATGCTGATTAATCGCGTGTATTCCGCAAACGACGTCGAAAGGTCGCACCATGAGTATGGTTCACTGCTGGAGGCATAAAAATATTCGAGCGACGATAAAAAAAGCGACCGTGAAATATTTTAAGCATCGGGAACAGTCGAGTCGTTATATTACTAGACCCAGACGCAGGGTACGCAGACTACTCTCTCGTATACCTTTGAACGCTTATCAGCAGTTGCAGATTAGCCTGCATTTTTGCGTCCTCATTGGCGCTGACTGACTGCGAAACAATGACGACGATAAGCAACGTGGATAGGAACGCACCAAAGTTTTTATTATGTTCTTTCACTCGTCGAGTGTGTTCACCTAAATATATCGTGCTTGAGGATCGGGCTTCGAAATAATTGAATTTTCGAGATCACGATTAGATCACGGATTGCCTGTATTTATGACAAAAATGACTTTCGTTCGTGAAACATTAATTTCGCTCGACGAAATTGCTTGAAGGGAGTGCTAGGAACTAGAAACAGTGATTGTTAGACAGCGGATCTTTATGCATTTATGGGAAAAATTAGTAAGTGCAATTAAAAACAGTAATAATATTAGAAAAATTCATAGGTACTGTTATATTATTATCAACCTATCAAGCATAAAAACACCTAACCCTTTGCACTCTGAATTATTTTTCATTTTTTTTTGCCAGTAGCTCCCAACTGTTTTTATCTGAAATTTACTTTAAACGACAGTTCCTTTACTGCTACTTATTTTTAACAATTTTTATTATTTTTATATTTTTTATCTCGTGACAAACTGAGCACAAAGGGTTAAGACAGGAAATATATTTTGATTTCACTCGAATTTGTTGTACTTAACAGAAAAAAATTTTTACTTTGCACGAAGATCCGCTGTCTAGCGATTGTAAACGCGATTCTAACCGAGGCTAAAAGATTGATTGCAACAGCTACGGTAAAATTGGAATGAAATGTGATTCCTTTTTTCTTATCAGTATATACAAGATTAGTTTAGGATCAGCGATTGGTAATCGCTTGAATCGCAGGTTACAATAGCATCGCTCGACTTGATCATAGACGTGTAAACTTCAATTTTATTGTGCAATTCGTCTCGCCGCTTAACGCGATTCTTATTAAAATACAATAATGCAGAGACAATAACAGATATGTTATGCATTGCATAAATGCTTAGTCACGGTGTCGATAATTTTTCAAATTATTTAATCGATCAAGCTTTTATTTTCATCAGCTATTTCCTTTCATTTGCTGGTTTTTTAACACGAAATCTCAAAAATGCCGGTCAAATGACCGGTTTTATATTTTTCATTTTACAATTATTTTACAATTATTGAATTCGATACATTTTTTTATCTAAGCACGTATTGATATAAAAATTGCAAAAAATCTAAATAAATAGAGCCTTGTCATTTTTAATAGTTAGAACATTTAAATCGCTTTCAGTGCTCGGTAGGTTTAATGTTAATTTTTGTCTTATTAGTTCGTAGTTTGAGTCAAAAATTGAGTAACTAACCAATTTTTAACTGACAACAAATGATCAAATATTGACAAAATCCAAATAAACAGAGCCTTGTCATTTTGATAAGTGAAAACATTTTAATCGCTTTTAGTGCTCGGTAGATTTAGTATTAATTTTTTCCTTACTAGTTCGTAGTTATATATGTACTATTTTTGACGTGAAAAATTGAATAATCAACCAATTTTTAACTGACAACAAATGATCAAATATTGACAGAATCTAAATAGATAGAGCTTTGTCATTTTCGTAAGCGAAAACATTTTAATCGCTTTTACTGCTCGGTAAGTTTAATGCTAATTTCTGTCTTGCTAGTTCGTAGTTACATATATACTATTGTTGATGTAAAAGATCGAATAATCAACCAATTTTTAACTGAAAACAAATGATCAGATACTTCCTCGCGACATTGTATGCAAGCAATTAACTATTAATACAAACTGTGCGTACGGCATTGTGTATATCGTTTAAATATATCAGCGGTGGTCTTGCCTCGTGTGGTCACGATACACGAGCATTAATATTAATACAAGCCAGAAGTATATGCGTAAGCCATACACACATTCTGTCGTCACCACTATAATTCCACAATATACTGGGTGTTCACAAAGTAGCGACTCGTACATCGAACTGGAATACTTGCTCGTTTTACTCAGATGTGAATTATATAAGTATATTGTTCGTTTGATATGCAGCATACCGTATAATCGGTGATCACAATCTAATAAAACATGGTTGACGTACATGTCTCTATTATTATTGTTGTTTATGAAGGAATCTTGTTTCCTTTTTAATGAACGCAATAAAAATTTGCTATCTAAAGTGCATCATAAACTTTATTTTCTAAGCTGTAATCTGTATCGTGATATATTACGTTTTATCTTTATGTCTATTGTGCATCAACTACAATGTTACTACACAACTAAAGTCCCTGTAAACTGTTATGGGAATTAATTCATTGACAATTACAATCGTTCGTTAATGTTTTAATGTTTGAGCTTTAAAAGTAACTGGTGCATGCTCCCTTATAAAAATGACAAGATTGATTTTATTTAGACTTTATATATTGGGTTGACAAGAAAGTAATTTCAGTTTTCGTTAATAGATAGTGATATATTTTTTTATTTCTGACATTTGATAATAAGATTGCAGAGAGGTTAAAATATTTTATTGATTAAAGTTCATTGTTCATATAAAAAATTGGATTTTACTTCACCTTAAAATACCAAAATTACTTTCTTGCCAACCAAATATATTTTATTTAGATTCTATACAATCTTTTCTTATGAAATCATTTTTACTATTTCAATAATTGTAAATTAAAAAACCTGGTACCGATCATTTTGACTGGTGGTGATAGGTTTAATAAGCTTCCTATTATTTAACCATGCCGTTCGCTTTATTAGCACTAAACCTACCGAGTTGTAAAAATAGCTAGCATTTGCTTTAAAAAAATGACATAAAATTTGATATAGATTTTCTGTGATTTTTATTATAATATATACTTAGATACAAAAATGTGTATAATCATTTTCAGCGAAAGCATCATTATAATTTCAATAATTGCAAAATTAAAAACCAGAAAACGGTCATTTGACTGGCAGTGGTAGGTTTAATCCTTTGCACTCAATTTTGCTAGCAGCAGCTCCCAACTGTTTTTATTTGTTTACTTTAAAGGACAGTTCTTTTACTGCTACTTATTTTTAACAATTTTTATTATTTTTCTATTGGTTTGAACATGAAAAAATGTCGAGTGGGACTCGACAAATTAAAAACCACTGTCAATTTGCAACCTAATAAGGAAAACAATATCTGAAATGACGAAGGTAGATCGTTGGTATTCCCGGATCCACGTTGCGAGTCCACATGGATCAAACTTGCTCTGCATTTATTTTAATGAAATATCTGGTACCTGTTGATACCACAACAATCGAGTCGGACGATTTAGCTAATGCGTTTTTGCGTCTTGAAGAATATTTCGGATTGTTGTGCAGGCTCGTTTCGTTGTGCAATAGCAAGGTCAGTGTCCATTCGAATGGTCTATTTTTGTATGACAGAAGCTTGGAAACCTGGTGGGATAAGCTGCCACATCGGCGCAAGCGATTATGAAAGCAGCTGCAACCGCGCGAAATGACAGTTGAATTCGCAGAACCGTCGGCCTGCTTCTTCTAGCAACACGTGACACGTTACAGTGGCTTCTGAACTTGTTTTTTGGTTAGTCCTTTGAAAATTTCTCGCGGTATTAAAGCTTCTGTGAATAATTAACCTTTGCTGATTCAGAGTTACCATTAAAAATTACTGTTCCATTATTTCACAGTATTGTTTACATTATTAAATATGTTGGTAGCTAACCAATTACTATATGAGGTGTTATATCAATTTCATATCTGTAAAATGAACAAAATATACACAATGGAATTATTCTAAGTCGGATCAAATGTTTAACAATTAATTCTATTTAATTTATATAAAGATGAACTATTTCTATGAAATTTATATTCAATAAATTTCCCTAAAATTTATTAAAAATAAAATTCTATAAAATTTATATTTAAAATATTTAATTCTATTTAATTTATATAAAGATTAACTACAAAACACTAAATTTATTCCGATTGTCCATAATTTTCAATATAAAATAGATGCATGGAGAAAAAAATCTATTCCATTATTTTCCACAAATGAATTTTTATACTTTCAATAATTGCAATAATAAATGCCGGTCATTTAACCGTGGTAGGTTTAGTTTTAATTTTCAATTTAAAATAGCTCCGATTGCAAAGGATTAATTTTAATAAAATATGTCAAAAGTACGCTCTGGCCTTGTTTAAGTTTTATTAGAATTTCTTAAATTCCAGTTTAAAATTGCAAAAAGATCGATTTCTTATTCGGTTGCGGAACTACAAATTTTCGGCCCTCGCAAATATAATTTTGGGCCCCCAGAAAAGAAACAATTTATAAAAATTCGTTAAACGCAAAAACTGTTATTTTTTCATCAGTGTACTCTTAATGTAATTTAAATTCAGGATAATTTTAGTAAAATTACAAGATAAATGCTAAAGTTTTGGGTCTCCGATTACGGTCGCCTGTTCCTAAAGTCTTCTACAATTTGTTTGCAAAATGGTTCATTTCAACTCGTAAAAACAACGTAGTAGAGTACACGTATTTCCATGAAATTAAATGTAAATAAATGAATGAATATATGCATTCGCAACAAAACAAAGGTAGGAAGACTAAAGAAATTATATAGCACATGTAATTAGCAGCCTCGATTATTTAATTCCGAGGAAAAAAGTGCAAGTCTTCTATCAGTTCCTGTGTAATTTGTGTCGTTAGTTATCTCGTAAAAATAAAATTATCTGTCGCCGTAGATGTGAATCAGTTAATCAGACGGCAAAAATATTGACAAACAGCATTCTCGTTTCATCAAACATATGAATAAAAAGTATCACACGAATTGTTTGACTCGTGGATATGTCTTACAATTAAAAAAAAGAAATCTAAAAAATTATAACTATACTTTGAAGATAGGGCGCTCACAACTGAAGAAACGTGCTTCTAAGCAAACCACAAAAGTGCGAATATTTATAAAAAAGAAACGTCGTATCTTTATCTGTGTAGATAATAATGTTCCGATAAGCGCAACAACCTCTCTTTAAAAACCGAACAAAATGGTTTAAACTTTAGACGCAAAAACTTATCGATAGTAATGCCGCGATCATAGTGGCGCCAGTCGACCATTTTCCCTTCGCGAGTCTGTTCTGTTGTTTCATTACGTGCGACTCCCTTCGTTCTTCGTCTTTGTCGCTAATACTTCTGTGTATGCGGTAACAGAGGAAGTTGCGTCGTTTAGTGAAATATTAGGTTGCAATAAGTTCGTTCGGTTGCATGCAATTAATTAATATTCGCTCTTGAAAAAACGGTAACTCTTTTGATATTCGACCATACGATTTGAACTTTTTTCAGAAGTTAGACCAATTAGTTTATTACACGATGCGACGAGAAATTCCTTCAAAAATTGCAATTATGTACTCGGAATTGTAGAGAAAATACTAAAAGTTTCAACTTTTTGGGTCTATATTGAAAATTTAAAAAGACGTTCTGTAGATCTGTGTCAATTATGTGCATTGTGAAAGTTTCATCGAAATCGATAGATACAGCAAAAAAACAACAGACATTAAAAAATGTAAGAATCCTTAGATTGATCGCAGATAGAGTCAGTTAATCGTGAAAAACTGCAATTTTTACCATCTTTAACCAGTTAACCCCTTGCCGTACTATTTTGTTTACGGTTACAGTGATTAAAACGTTTTCATCCTCAGAAATGCCGTCGAAGAGAAAAGAAAATACTTTTTCTTTTTAATGCTGATTTTAATGCTGAAATATTGATTGCAAACAAAGCAAATCTTATTTCATCCAAACAGAAAGGCATAACATTCGTATTTGTTTAAAATTTTCATCACGAGTCTGACTCGCTAAAATACGGCAAGTGCAGAATTTAGTTTTAAAAATCCCTCACAATGTGCCGAATTAATAACAAGCAATGGCGAGTATACACGTCGAACGCGGGACAGATGGTGCTATTATTTTTACGAAAAACGAGGGAGGTTTACATTTTTATTTGATAAAATATTAACAATTCACTCTTGAAAAAGTAACCGAAAATAACCGCAATAGAGATTCGGTCCGACGTGTATACATAAACGTTTGTAGCTCTTTGCAACGTTGACCGATTTCGATGAAATTTTCAGAATGTGTTCAATTGATAATTGATACAGATCTGCGAAACATGTTTTTTTAAATTTTCAGTATAAGCCTACATAAAAAAGTTGCAAAATACAATTTTTAGTATTTCCTCTGCAATTCCCAGCAATTTCAATTTTTTCAAAAATTCTTTTACGTAAAAATTCAATTGTTCTAACTTCTCAAAAAAACCAATTCCTACGGACCAATATTAAAAGAATCTTTGTAAGAGTGTCCGAATATTAATGAGACTCACTGTACGTACAAACGTGTTCTAGTTGTAAGAATTTCGTTGTGACCTGTTTTCCGAAAAACAGTGAGCACGTTGAAAGATCGTCCATAAATAATAACGAAGATTTACGACTTAATAGCTGAACAAACGTTTAAACAATGAGCAGGAAATTGATCGATATTGTCTGAAATAAAAATAGATAAGAAGCTGCGTTAAAAATTTCTTACGTCGAAATTAGTGAAATAAATGTATAAAACTGAACGCGAACGAATAACTGTCGTATTTACATATTTGCTATAAATAAAATTAGAGCTTCAAGAATCAATTCAGAGCCAAGACTGCTGAACACAAGAAAATTTATTATAAATAACTTGGAAAAAAATCAACCGCCACATACAAAACGACCCGGTCAAAAGTATAGGAAACTCGGCAGCCTTGACGAACTATACCTCGCGACGAGGAAAAATACACTTTACGTGGAAATAGTGAGTAAACAAATTATACTATGCAAATAGGAAAACAGGCTAGTTTACGTAGATGTGAAATTCCTGTTTGCCGTGGTTCAACGGGGATAATATTATTTATAAGGTCGCGGCGATTTAGTATATTCAATGAACGTGCATTAGGGAGGATAGAGAACGATCTCTAAACGTGACGGACACGCTCGCCCCGAGAGATCGGTCGGAATCGGCCTATTCTGTGCACCATAATTTCATTCTCGACCTGATATTCCCGCTCGAGATCGGAGACGATCGCTCCCGGCCGCGGCCCCTGAATGAATAAACACCAAGTGGAAGAGCCGGTTCGCCAGATGCTTCGATTATCTTCTTTTTTTCCCTTCCCTCTACTTTTTCTCTGAGCTACGAGCACGACACACGTTGATCGTGGAAAGCTGAATTTTTCGTGCAACGCGCACAGTGGCGAACCGTATAAACAGGGGAAATCGTTGAATTGTTGCGCGGCAAATCGATGTCTGCCGGTTAGAAAGTTTTCGAGTGTTTTCTCGAGAAAATTCGGATTTCCACCTATTAAATTATTATTAGTTTATAAATTATAATAAACCGAACTTTGTATATTAATGAAGTTTATTAAGAAGCAACAAAAAACTCAAGGAAAACACGTCTTTATGGTTTGACAGAAACTCGTCAAGTTTTATAAACAAACTGAAATGAACCGATCGTTCCTTCTGTGTAATAATAGATTCATTTTGTTTCTCATGTACGAAACACATTTCAACACCGTGCCGTAAATAATAATTCGTGTATCTCTGAAATGCTAATTTTCTTCATGCCAGTAGCGACGTTCGATAATAAAATCGAACGATCCGGATGTTTCTTGCCGACGAGTCTCGTGAAACATTTGATAACACGGTGACCATTGAATGACTCTATTTCTATTGTTCTTCTTTTTCTATGAAAAAAATTACGACGATTCTCTGCAGAGAATTGATCATTCGAATTGGTCCAAAGTACGTTTGAAACGTGCTTATCAAACAGCTGGATAGGACATGTGTAGTGAGAAATACGCAGATACTCCTACATGTGTAAATGCAATAAAATTATTCTAAAAATTGTTGAGGAAAATATTTTGTAAGCGATGAAAATTATTTAACGCCAAACCTACCGCTGCCGGTAAAATGGCCGGTTTTAGATTTTTTATTTCACAATTATTGAAATCATAAAGGTGTTTCAATGGAAATTGATTGAATACGTTTTTTAATTGCAGTATATATTATTGGGTTGCCAAGAAAGTAATTTCGGTATTCACTAATAGATAGTGATATATAGACGGCGGATCTTTATGCATTTATAGCAAAATTCAGTATATAAAAATCGAAGTAATTGAAAAATTTTTTAAATTGGAGATGTCAATATATAATTTCTCCTCTATTAAGATCATTACGAGAAAAAGTAAAATTCAATTTAGTTTCTATTTCTTGCAATCGGTGTAGAAAATTTTTATTTTGCATAAAGATCCGCAGTCTAGTGATATGTTTTTTTTGTTTCAATCACTTCTGTTAAGGTTATAATTTTTTTCTTTCTGACATTTGATAACTAACATTTAATAATAAGATTGCAGAGAGATCTAAGTCTTGTTCGTATAAAAAATTGGGTTTTATTTCACCTTAAAGCATTAAAATTACTTTCTTGCCAACCCAATATAATAAAAATTGGACAAAATATAAATAAATTAAATCTTGTTATTTTTATGATACAATACACATCAGTCACGTTTGATGGTTCGTAGGTTTAGTGTTAAAAAGAATGAAAAATTAAATAATGGAGGCGTACTCAACAGAAGTGACATTGTTGTATTGCATCCTTGACTTCATGATACCATCTGCCTCTGGAGAGACGGATGCTTTTTTTGCGACACTCCCCAACCACGCCGTTAAGAGCTCGTTGCTAAAAACCGGAACTTCTTGGAAATCACTGTACTAACATTAACCTTGTGCAGTTGTTGTTACAAATGTTACCCACCAATTCAAACAGTTTACTATAAACGAAGTAATTTGTTTTCATTTCAAATGTATATTCGGTCTCTGTAGCTAGAACATGCAGGCCTCTGACGATAATGTTTTTGCAGAACTGGTTGCAGTATCGCTTGACTGCGATTGTTTTATATGTACTCCAATTAACACAGCAGATTCTGCATTCTGCACACTATGTATTCATTTTATGGTAAAATGTTCGTTCGAAGATGAGGACTTTTTTTTTCCAGAAACTTTATAGCTCGTTAGATCTTTTTATTAAAAATTATTTCAATTTCTTATTCGTGCCTGTAGTTTGCATAACTATGGACAAAGAATTTGTATCGTTGATACCTAGAAGTTAGAACAGTGACGGAACCACAGATTTTCGGCCCCATCGAAGAAAAATTTTGGGCCCAAGAAAAAGAACAATTTATACATATATGAAAAAAGAAAACTTATAATAAGAATACAATTATGGATAATTTTAGTAAATTTACAAGATAATAAATGCAAAAATTTTGGGCCCCCCGCGTTGCAAGGTCTTGCGGTATTGTAGTTCCGTCCCTGAGATAGAAATAATACACGGACCTACAAATGACTATCAAAATTAGGAATACCTACTAACTTATTTATTATCTAATTTATTATTTAATAAATTAAAAATCATTATTATCTTATCAATTAGATATTAGATATTTTATTCAATATACGTTTAAGCGACTCCCAATTCTTATTCAACTTAGAGATACTTGTATGAATATATGTAATGATATTTGGTCCCTTTACCAATCCTTAACTATCGCCTAATTTCAAGCGGGACCTACTTTTTATTAAGGTGAGTTCCGAACCACCTATTTTGCCAACAACACGTGAGAAACGCACCCAAGGGCCACTTCCCGGCTTTTTACCGAGCGGTCACCCATCCTAGTGCGTCCCGCGCCCTACGCCGCTTAACTTCGGTGTTAAGTTAAAGAACCGGTGTTTTCAGCGAGGCAATGGTCGTTGATACAGATACTTGTAAATATATCTAAATTAAAAAGCTAATTGAAATTATATCGTCGACTCAATCGCACACGTAGTCGCTGGCCATTGAAACCAATATCGATCGCTTATATCGCTCGGACCTGTAATCTAACGATATCTTATTCTCTTCGATCATGTTATAAAATGTTGAAAGGTCAACAATGTGACGCAAATTTTGTTGATGGTGAGAAACTTTCGAGTCTCGAAGATGCTACGGTCGAAAGTCATTAGCGATATTCACGAATGCGAGGAAGAACGCCCGACTCATTATTGAATAATTAATCTCATCAGAAATTACTATTAATTCGGACTTTGATTTCCGTATTGGTAATTGTGTTCACGATTACCAGGAAATGATTGTAAAAAAGTGAATAAAGAAAGAATTCGTGATTTGCAACTGGAAATCGATGTTTTTATAGAGTCCAATTAAAACGAGTAGATTCTCTTACATGATTTTAACACAGTAAGTAGCGCTGACTAACTTAACAACTATCGAGATGGAAAGCCCGCGAACGCAGTTTTGTGCAACAAAACGGTGTTGAAAATTCCTCGTACGTTTCGTCACCAATGCGTACACCGTTATCCCCGAGCATACTTGCACAAGGAATTTTTCGAAAACGGAAAATCGGGATGTTCAATTTCTTATCTCGGTGAGATGAATTATTTAAAAATATTTTGTCCTCGTTTACGATCGTGACAAGCTCACGAATGATAACGCATCTTTCGTCGATAAACAAATGCAATAGAAATACATGAAAAACAATTTTACACATAGATGTATCGTTTATTCCGATTAATTGTAGATTGTTGATCGTTTCTTAATGTGTGTATAGTGTATACTGTGTTTCTTGTATATTAATCGTTACAGTATGTCCATTTATTCCTACATAGATGTAGTGATCAACGTATTGCGTTATTAAAAAATCCAAGTTCGCTTGAATCGCACTGCATCTGGAGTGCTTCAATAATTCTGATAACTATGCAAAAATGTAGTGCGCGTGGCAAAAAGGTAGTGCGCGTGTTAGAGCTCGAAACGCGAGATACAAAGGCGCGCCCAGAGCAACGGCGTAGTCTCAGACAAAGCAAATATGTTATCAGCGTACATATAAGATAAACGGGCTGATAAGAACAGATAATAACGGAACCTATGTACAATACGTTCCCTGATAAAATAGAGGTAATGGAGCGCCGGCGAAAGGGTATAAAACACATCATTCACGTGGAAAATCAATGATTTAAAACGCTCCGAGAGTCTCGGAGTTAATTACACAAAACTTCGAACTTTCATTTTCACTGAAAAATATGCACCTTCTTAGTATTGGTTGACACACTTGCGTCACAAATTCATTCATATTGCAGACTACATCGTGCTTATTCTATTGTACATTCTACGCGTACAAACTTAAAAATTCTTTTGTATTTACCGCATTTTTCAAATTGACGTCTACCTTCCTATTGTCAATGAGCATACTCGAAGCGTACATATAGATCATTTATTACAATCTACATATGTATAGTATGCTTAATGTGACATACATTCTATTAAGGCTTAACGATTGCTTTTTATTTGTTTCCGGATTGTGTATTTTACAATTACTGAATTTACAAAGATGCTTCCATTGGAAATGATTACACACGATTTTACATTTAAGCACACGTTATATAATAAAAATCGCACAAAATCCAAATAAATTCGATTGTGTCATTTTTCTACGGCAACGCATAATAGCCATTTTTAGTGTTAAAATTAACATCAAGCTTGCTATTATTAGCGCCATATGTTCACATCGTAATAGCAGATCGTTTATTATAGTGTGCTTAATGTTTAGTATACTTAATTGTATTCAGACTTGAAAATTATTTGTTAGAACAAAGAACAGCACGGCGCGCTCGCTCCGAAATCTTCCTAATTATTATCGCGATCCCGATAAACTATTCGGGATCACGCGGTAGGATAAGTTGAAAAGTGCAGAATACTTGTTGCGTGTACCGCCATTAATTCTACCGACACGGTGGTGCATTGCATAACCGACAATTACGATACAAAAACATTTATGCGATGAAACGGGAACGACGCGATGCGACGCGACGCGACGCGACGGAGGGAACAAACAAAGATGTCGACAGATCGTTGGTTCGAAAACTGTCTAGAATATCGATTTCTCCATGTAAGATAAAATACATGGTACATTGATCTTCGGTGTATGTAGCTTTCACTATGTTGCTGTTTCGCAACATTTTGTATTTTAAAACAGCCTATGATACCGCGATCATTTATGCAGTAAATTCTGATAAAACTTGTCATACACGAAGCGAAAATATCGATACAAAGTTGAATACATATTTGTTTTCTTATGAGGTAAAAATTGAAAGTGATTTCGATCGTCTCCGCGCGATGACAAAATTTCTTTTAATGCACAGTGTAACAAAATGTAAACGGATCATCCCCCTTTCCGGCTTTTATCATTCACCGGTCACTTCGCACCAGAGTCGCCGGATTAAGACGCGTGTCCCCACTCTAGTGTCCCCCTCTACCACGCTGTTCCCCGCGCATCCGCCGCGGCCCAGTCACGTGACGCGTTTTCCGTCTTTGTCGCGCGTGTGTCCGGTACTGGCAGAGAGGATAACTTTTTCCCCTAGATTCGTGCTCCTTCCCCTTATTCGACGACTGCTTTGCACGCCTCTTTCGTGGCGACGAACACTGATTTACGAAATTCTCACTTTTACTGTTATTGACACTAGGACTGCGGCCGATTATGCTGTATCAGTGTTGACGGTGACTAATAATGGTTCCCCGTAGAGATTGACATTCGAGCCGGTTGATTTCGCAAGAAATCAGCTAACCATCGTGCGACGAATCGGTCGTGCAGGTCGTACAGGGAACCGATCGGATCGATATATATGTAGATATGTAATTCCGACTTGGAGAACGTCGCTCTGATACTCTTTTTCGAAGGACATTGCTTTATAATAGACATCCGACGCCACGCTATCGGAATCTTTTCTAGGAGATGGATCGTTGATATCGCGTAAGGAGAATTAAACGCGTACATATTCTACAATTACCGATCGAAATATGCCAGTCGAATTAAAATCGTTTTAGATTTCCTGTTTTATGATCGCTGAAATCGTTAAGCTCCAATAACTGCTTGATGTTTTTCTTTAATACAGACTCGTCGTTCGTAGGTCACCTAATTCATATTTGGATTAGACAATTTTTTATTATTAAAGGATCTACATTATGAAATAAAAATGATACTTGCTCATTTTTTTTCTAATTGTAGAGAACATGTAACATGTATTTTCTAAATTTTTTAATTTAAGCGGGATGATTGTTTTCTAATTCGGCTCCTAAAGCTGTCCGTAAGCGCTGTTTTGATTTTGAGTACGTTTCTCTTATTCTATCTAATCATTCCACAATTTCTCAATCTCCTTTTTTAACATTTATTCAAATTTTATATATTTAATTCTGCATTTATCTACAAATTTATCGTACAATATTGGTTACATTTATCATACAATAACTACATTTAATCAAAATAAAACAATAAAATCAAACTGTAAACTTTTATTCTTACCATTTTGTTCAAAATAAGTGTGTCCGATGACTTATGGACGGGAGTGTATATTCTTACTAATTTTATAAAAAATCAAAAGCTGGTCACTTTGTCAAACAGTAAATTGTGTGTTAAACAATGAAGGTTTATAGCTAGACAGCGGATCTTTGTGCAAAATAACAATTTTTTACTTCAACTGCAACAAACTGGAGTGAAATATAAATTTATTTTCTTTCTCAATACGTTTAATAGGTTGAAAACAATATAGATATAAACTTATAGATAGTGTCCTTGTTTTTCATCTTTATTTAAATTGTAAAAAAAGAAATTAATTAAGCGAGGATCTTTTTTTGTAATTGTTTTAAAAAGCGTATAAAGATTAACACAGTAAATTCTAAATATTTTATATTAGAAGTACGGTTTTAGTTTAAAATAGAGAATGACGCAGGTAATTCGATAGCACTAGATTTTACTTGCAGTGAACGATACGCACTTTTTATTATAGAGATCGCCTATAGTAATATTATATAGTAATAAACATTGCTTAGGAAACCAGTAAGAAAGAAATATGACTACTTATCGCTGAAGGATTGAATTTCTTAACGTTTTCGTATTGAATAGCTGACTTCGGTGGTCGCGTTACATAATTATAGTGAACCTTTTACACATTGACTGGAAAATTCTGTTTTCTGTTTCTAATGATTGCAAAGATTATCATGAAAATTTTGTATACAGTAAGTAAAACAATTTAAACATTGTTGCACAAGAAATTAAGTTTTAAACGCTTTTATTCGTCGATTGATTTTACTAATAATTAAGATGAACGTACCATTAGTTGATCAGTAGGGGTGTTCGAGAACCCGAAATATCGAGAATGGTCGGAACGAGTCGGGAAGAGGTTGGGTCGGGTTGGGTTCCCGAAGGTTCGGGTTTCCCGAAAATTTCAAGATTCCCAAGAAAATCGGGTTTCACGAAAATTTCGAGAATATGACACCATGAAATCAAGAATTTCATTATAACCATTACAACAAATATAAATAGTCACTGGGTTCTCGAAATTTTCGGAAATCCCTATTCTTTCTCTTTATTTATCAGGAATCCCCCGACATTTTTGGGAATCCCGATAAATTCGAGAATCTCGAAATTTTCGGGTACCCGTTCCGATCCTGAAAAAAATTTCGTGTTCCCGACCCGATATTTTGTGTTCTTGTGTTCATAAATCGAAACGTTTGCAGCTCATTGCAACCTTGACCAGTTTTAATGAAATTTTCAGAATATGTTTAATTGGTACAGATCTATGAAACGTGTTTCCTAAATTTTCAATATAAACCTCCATAAAAAAAGTTGCAAAATACAACTTTTAGTATTTTCTCTGCATTTCGAACCAATTTCAATTTTTTCAAAAACTCTTTTCCTGTTACGTAAGAGTTCAATTGTTCTTCTCAGAAATAAATTCAAGTCGTCGCCCAATATTTAAAAAGTTATCGTCTTTTTAAGAGTGTCCGAATATAAGTGAGAGTCACTGTATAGGAAAGTGAAAAATTGTATGTTTACTCGACGCGAAGATTCATTGGCTAGGGATGAGAGACACCATGATAAGATCACAGGGTTAATGGCAAAAGTGTAGTGTCCCATCGTCAAGCATCGTTTCCAAGTCAATTAATCTATTTGGACACGAGTCCCTTTGAATAGCCGAGCCGATCGCCCGGGTGGGCCTTGGATTCTCGAAAACGGCACGCCACGCCGAGCGATTTCCTACAGATTCCCTTTTGGGTCAGAGTGGTCCCTTTCTTACGGGTTGTTCCGTGCCAACCGAATCGGAATGGAACAGAGGAGGGAAGGAGGGACCACCTGTGCTATGCTCGGGGACAGGTAACTCTACCTGGTCCCTGAACCGGCGAGATTTTTCGAGGATTGAACAAAGAGCCCCAGCTGGTAGTCGTGCGCTCCCCGACCTAAGCCCACCTTTCATCTTCTAAAGCGGCATTCACATGCCGTATCTGACGACTCCACGAGTTGGCTTCTTTAAACCGCATTCCATTTAGGCTCACGGTCTTCTCTATTTGCACAGAACATTCCTGCCTCCCTCGATCGACAAAAAAAATGGATTTTCCTCGGTACCTCGAACCTGTGCAGACGTTCCCTATGAAAATGGCTCCTCAGTTTCACCAACGCGTTCGTTCCTAGAAAATTTTATTAATACTTCGAGAGAATCTGTAAAAATCAGAGTTGGGCAAAACGTAATTCGATTAATGATTGAAAATTACAATTAATATAAAATTCAATTACTAATCGTGGCTACTGATCGCTAAATAATCAGTAATCATTGATTAATCAATGTTCGTGATTAATCATAAAATTATTACATTTTTGATTATGATTTAACCTATACTTTTGCTGTAATAACAACACTGTGAACATTTTTTAGAAGTATATATATATATATTTTACATAGTTTTACATAGAAAATCCTTAGAACAAGTTATTTATTTATAAGTATATATATATTTTACATAGTTTTATATAGAAAATCCTTAGAACAAGTTATTTATTTATTTTGAGTGTAATTTGCTTTTAATACAACTTTCAACGTACAGTATACATTACAAATTTACATAAAATATAATTAATCATTGAATGATTTAAAAATTACTGATTAATGATTACAAATTACAGAAGTTAATCATGATTACTGATTTATTTCGACGGTGATTGACTGACTGATGATTCCAGTTACTATGAGTACATTAAATTAATCGATTATAAAAGAATTCACTGCTGCCCAACTTTGGTAGAAATGCACGCAAAGGAATTTATTTAACCTTTTGCAGACTGGGTTCTTTTCTCATCAATTTCTCATCGTTCAAGTGTTTTATTTAACACTAAACCTACCGAACACTAAAAGTGATTAAAATGTTTTAGCTTATGAAAATGACTATTTATTTAGATTTTATGTAATTTTTATTTCAATACGTGGTTGGATAACAAAAATTTATCGAATCAATTTCTATGTAAGTAACTTCATAACTTCAGTAATTGTAAATTGAAAAGAGTCGGTGATTTGCCCGGCAGTGGTAGGTCTAGTGTTAAATTGCACTTCGATAGACCGTTACTTCATTGGTACTAATTGTAAACAAATTCTTTGCACGATGCAAATGCGACGATGATTCACATTCTATAAATGCTTTGTCCATAGTGTCACACGATTTAAATGGACGTTGAATTTTGCACCGCGGTTTTCACCGTTTCCAAACAGTGATATTCCCGTGGTCTCTTCTAACAAAAGATGTGGAGTCATCGATATATTATCACGACGAATAAAATGCAGCAGACTACCACGCGTGTCGCGATAATGACAACTGCAATGTTGGCACATTGTGCGACTGGTCCGTGTTTTCATGGTTACTGTTCGGTTGATACGGTCGATGCTTATCTGGAGGCATCTGCGAGCACGTCGTCTTGATAAACGAACTAATTAAATTTCTGAGCTGATTTTATTCAATCCCATTTTCATCGTTGTCAAACGTACATATCGTATCAGCGCGTCAAAGATACAATAAACATATACAGGGTGTCCCACGTAACACTTTTCATGAGTTTTCAAGTATTTGCGATAATCTGACAAAAAATATTTTAAACAAAAGTTGATCAGCGCTCGATTGGCTGTATATTGCAATAAAAGAGTTCTGAAAAATTTTTTCGATCATTTTCAAGGTCACACCTTCATTTTTTTACATGACACTTCGTATTTTTAACTTAACAGTATTATAGCCAAGACGAATTCAACGATCTATTCTATTCCATGACTCTCGGATGACCTTGAAGGCAAAGAACTGAAGATTTCAACAAAAAATGACAAAATGACAATTTACTATTAAACCTCGAAAACCGAACCCAGACCTTGAAAATTATCGAATGGATTATAAATTCCAAACTTTTTATTATTGCAATGTACAGCCAATCGAAAACTAATCAACTTTTGTTTAAAATATTTTATTTTTGTCAGATTATCGCGAGTACTTGAAACGTTGTGAAAAGTGTTAGGACACCCTGAATATGTTGATTACTAAATTCTTCGTTTCTTTTTTTTAATGGAGCTAAGAAAATGTGAATATTCCTAAATAGAAAATCAAATTTCCCTCGACTAGTATCGAATTAAAGATGGAAAGTTAATTTTGTGTAATCGGTAGACAGCGGATCTGTATTTAAAATAAAAATTTTCTATCTGAATTGCAACAAACCAGAGTGAAATAGAAATATATCTTCTTTCTTAATATGTTTAATAAGTTGAAAATAATATAACAGTATTTTTAAACTCTTCTAATGTTTTAATGGTTTAAATTACGCCTGCCCATATTTTTCGTAAACGCATAAAATCAGCTACGATTATTGTTTCTCAGTATAATATGCTTTGTCATACTCTTTCACTGCAAATCATTTCAGATATCTATCGCTTCGTACTGTCTGGGCGCATTTGGCGCCAATCTAAAGACGTCCAAACGTTATTCTGCAATTCCTACTCTGTTATCTGCTATCTGACTAACGCGAGACCGGCAGAATCAGCGATATCGTGGGCGACTTGCAGTTCCTCGAAAATCACAAAAGCAGTGACGTCTTTCTAACAATGATTTTTATGTAACATCGATTACACCTGTTACCATTTTTGCTCTACAAATATAGTACATAGAACGTTGGACTCGAGTGTTCTATTGCGTTTATCGGACATTATTAAAGCTGTACTTCAAGGTGCATCTGTTATTTGCACCATAATTGTTCGATTCGACCGATATCGTGAAAGTTGTATTACAAAAATTGTTGACGAGTTAATATTTCACGGCGACCAAACTTCTCTTAAAATGGACTTAGAAGGGGAAGTATTTTCACTTAAAGGTGAGAGCATTGAACAAGATTTAATTAGCAATATCGGTTCATACAGTTACTCACATAATTGATCATTTAGATCAGAATAACTTTTTTATAAATGGACCAAACGACTTCAATTTCTCTGTCAAGCTAGAAGGATTAGTTTAGTAAACGATGTCTGACAAACATGTTGAAAAAATGCGTTTGGTCGGAATTGTGAAATAAAAATAGTAAACATGATTATTACAACTTTTTTATTTGGTCCACTAACGAAAATTTATAATATGTGTTTTGCAGACTCAAATAAGTTGTGTGCATGCTGCAAATTTTATCGAAATTGGTTAATTGATTTACGAGTTATAAACGGTCACATGTGGTAAAAATGGCAATTATAGGCTGAAAATCGTGAAAAATTGCCATTTTTACCACATTTGATCGTTTATAACTTTTAAACCAATTAACAAATTTTGATAAAATTGCGTGGATATGTATTTATACAACATATGTATGAGGCTACAAAACATATCTGTTGAATTTTTGTTAGTGGCCCGGATAGAAAAGTTGTAATAATCATTTTTACTATTTTTTTTTAACAATTCCGAAATGCATTTTTCATGTTTGTTAGACGTCATTTATTAAACTAATCTTTCTAGTCTTACAGAGAAATTGATGTCGTTTGGTCCATTTATAAAAGAGTTATTCTTAACTATTGTGTGTGTGATCAATCATGCGAGTAACTCCACTGTATGCGTGTATTTCCACTTACAATTAGATGAATACTTGGTGACTTTCGTAGTCTATCGACAGTTCGTTATTAGTAGA
Source organism: Lasioglossum leucozonium (assembly GCA_028454225.1). Taxonomy (NCBI): domain Eukaryota; kingdom Metazoa; phylum Arthropoda; class Insecta; order Hymenoptera; family Halictidae; genus Lasioglossum; species Lasioglossum leucozonium. Next base: position 14,358,830 of record CM052205.1, on the reverse strand, counting down.
CTGCAGATTTGTGCATACAAAGTGTAGGAAGATTAAAAAGATTTTAATATTATTTTTCATTTATTAAAATTATTAAGAGGAGAAATAACATTCTAGATACTTGGTTTCTATTTCTATCGATAAAATAAGGGAATTTTTGAAAAATTATTTGACCCAAACGTTTACGTTCGCCGACGTAGCAGAAGGCGATCGAAAATCGAGGCATCGGATCGCGAAGATCGCGAAGATAAAGGCTTCCCCGGATTGATTACTTAAAGGTGCTTCCCTTTCTTGTAAAGATGCTGCACTTCCGCTTCGAAAACCGGTCGGGTTATGCTCGAGCCTAACTCTGTAACCACGCACGATGAATCTAGGATCTTGCGAGCTGGTTCGCAGAGAAAGTTTACGTAATTCACTCTCCGGTGCGCGCATGCGCATAGGATAATTTCAAATTCAAAGAAATTGTTGATCGCCGCATAAAACATTTGGAAAATGTCACGTTACTGATAAAGATGAAGTGTCGTGGCTAATGCAAAACGTTTTTGCCTGTTTATAGGAGTGAAAATGAAGATCCTAGCAGCGGTGCTGCTGGTCGGTCTCTCAGTCGGATTCGTCGCTTCGAATGCGCAGACATCACGAAGCTCCACCGACGCGCCACTCTCATCAGAATCGCAGCATGATTCGACGAGAACCGTTCCGACCCCGAACAGGGCCATTTTGAGGAATAAATCGACGCTTTCCGCTAGTCAAAAAACGGAGGTGAAAACTACGACTGATCCTGACGAGGACGATCCCTTGCTCCTGGGAGACCGGAAAAGCTTCCTGAGTCCGAGGGATATCCTTATGCAGGAAATCCAGACTTTGGACGAGGATGTTTCGAACGCCAAGGTGATCGTTGCGACATTGCATTCCGATGTACAGGGTGTTTCGTAACTGGTGGACAAAGCTAATGCTTAGAAAAGACAAAATAGCCGTATGAACATAGATCCGGAAATGATTAGTTTCTGAGTAATTAAAGTTTTTGTATCACAATTCTCGTCACATCGTCTTAGCAGAAATGTTCAATATGTCCACATGCTGTCTCAATGCAATGTTGATATAGCCTTTTGTTTCTTCTCTAAGCATTAGGCATCTATTCCTAAAGTTTTGCCCACCATTTACGAAACACCCTGTACACCCTGTATTTTAATTGGACGATTCTTTACCTCTTTTCTTTGTTTATTAAATGAACTGCTATTCAGTTGAAAATTGAGGTCGATTGGTAATATAATATTTTATTACGATGATTACAGACTGAAGATTTCGTAGGCATACTGAAAGCCCAAACTAAAAAGGTTGCACTGCCTGTTACGAAAAAGAACGTCACTAGCGATGCTAGTGCTATTAAAAAGTTGTTGGACGCCGAGAATGGAACTTCCGATGATTTGACCGAGGAGGAAGAGAACGAGATTCTGGCTGCCGAGGACTACGATGACGAGGAGGACGAACTCGATGACGACGAGCAAGTGTTGACAGGGTGTCCAGATCACTGTAAATGCGCTGGGGAATACGCAGCTGCAGCAACTGCAACGTACGCTGAAACAAATTCAATTAACCCCTTGCTTTACAATATCGCGTGAAAGACGTGATGAAGATTCCGAACCGACTCTAATAAATATGTATGTTATTAATTTCCTTTAAACTGAAATAAGATTCCATGTTGGTTTTGTTAATGCACAGCTATCGGGGAACATATAAGCATACGACAGATATAAATTTTCTTCTGTTTCACGAAATTACGAACTGCAAAAACGTTCTAAAATAAATCGTAAGGCAAGGGGTTAAGATCGGTAATGATTTAGTCTGAGGCAATGTTGTATTTGAACATTTTTATCTCTATGTGTCCAGATGCAACAAATTCGTGGACGAGCAAACGTTCGGCACAGGTATCGCGCACCTGCGCATCGAAAACGCCGCTCCGATCGCGCTCGGTCCGCATGCGTTCCGATCCCGAGGTCTCCAGCACTTGGAATCGATCACGATCACCAACACCATCATCACCGAGCTGAATCAAACAGCGTTCGACGGCGTGGTGTACTTGTTCGCCGTCAATTTGACCGGCAACGGTCTCCAAGAGGTCCCTCCGAACCTGTTCCAAAACAACACGCAGCTCACGTTGTTGTCGATCTCGCGAAATCCACTGAAGCACTCGCACGATCCGAAATCGTCGAAGCACGGCCTGTTCGACACTCTCTCCGTCACCGAACTCGACTACTCCCACAACGGTCTGACGAAGCTGAAGCGCAACGCTTTCGCGAAGATGCCGAATCTGATCTACATCAACCTGAGAAACAACAAGCTGAGGGAGATCAACAGCACGGTCTTCAACTCGCTCGACAACCTCGTCGAAGTGGATCTCTCGAACAATCTGCTGAACGAGATCCCCGCTGACTTGGTTTACAAGACAGCAGTGGAGACGTTGAACATTGCCGGTAAGATTAAGCAGCTCCTCGCTTCCTGGCTTCCAACGCTAAACCTACCGCTGCCGGTCGGATGTCCGGTTTTATATTTTTCTAAACCTACCGCTGCCGGTCGGATGTCCGGTTTTATATTATTCTAAACCTACCGCTGCCGGTCGGATATCCGGTTTTATATTTTTCATGTTAGAATCATTGAAATTATGAAGTGGTTTGCGCGGAAATTGATTCGACAAATTTTTTTATCCAAACACATATTCAGGTAAAAATGACTCGAAATCTAAATAAATGGAGCCTTGTCATTTTTATATGCTAAAACGTGTTTTAATCGTTTTTGCTGCTCGGTAGGTTCAGCGTTAATAACACTGTCCAACAGCCAAAAATTTTTTCGATTCTCACTATGAAATTCTTATAGAGTTTTTTGCGCTGATTCCGAATCTGGCCTTAATTTTTCTCCTAGTCGCACAGTTTTTGAGAAATTTGAGTTTGAAAAAAAGACCTATTTTTCAACTTTGAACAAATATTGTGATGTTATTATAAAAGATATTGAATTGGTCTTTACAGCAAAAGATTCCTTAGACTTTCCCGAATACAGTGATATCCAATATTAATACATTATGATTGTTTAAACATGTTTAAACGATCATAAAAGAAGGAGAGACACCATTTTTGCACCAATTTTTGACGATATTTTTGAATTTATCTCAAAAAATAAGGGTCCAACGGAAAATCGAACTATACTACGCGATAGAGCAGACTTTTATCTTGAGAAACCCCCCTTTAAAGTTTGAAACGTCGACGTTTTTACCGAACCAGAGAACAAAATATCTTCGCCCGACATGAGTTGCCGCCAGTGGTGCTCTTACACTAGCGCGGTCGTTCGACGGAATACGACGCGGCGTAACGGCGATGCAGGCGTGCAATTATGTTAGCTTATTTATATGTTTATTTGTTATTGTTATTTATTATTTTTATTACTCTATTCCCATTCTATTAACATATTTATTCTTTATTTATTTTATAGTAAAAATAGGAATTTACAAGATAGGAAACATACCTAAAACTTCTTTCTTCTTGACTGACGTTTATAACATGTTTCCGCTTGTGTTATTACCATGCTTGCAGACTATTGTTGGAATTTAATAACAGAAGCGGAAACATGTTATAAACATCAGTCAAGAAGAAAGAAGTTTTAGGTATGTTTCCTATCTTGTAAATTCCTATTTTTACTATAAAATAAATAAAGAATACATATGTTAATAGAATAGCGACTAGGAGAAAAATTAAGGCCAGATTCGGAATCAGCGCAAAAAACTCTATAAGAATTTCATAGTGAGAATCGAAAAATCAAAAAAAAGTTGAAATTTGTTGGACAGTGTAATCAAAGAGTTTTTGTGAATCTTATAGGATAACAGACTTGTTCTTTTACAGGAAACAATTTAACGACGCTGCCGGCGATACAGGCGTTCGAAATGCGACACTTGGACGCGTCCCACAACAAAATCAGGGTAATACCTAAAGATGGCCTCCTTGGTGTGTCGTTGTTGGAGCAACTGATACTCCGATCGAACGAGATCAGGTGGATCCACCCGTCCGCTATCGCTGACCTCGAAATGCTCGTCTACATCGATCTCAGCAACAACAAATTGACGTCTTTGTTGAATTCTCACTTCATAGGAAACGCGAGACTGCAAATTCTGGTGTTGAACGATAATCCTGGTTTGGAAACCTTGCCAGCCTTCACGCCTCGCGAAGAGGGAGATGATTTTAGGTAAAAGCTATCTTATTCCTACTTTAACATTTCGAAATTTCATCCGAAATTATTCTTGCATTTGCAGACATTTCTGCGATGGCATGTAAATTCTTTAATTCGCGATAACTTCAAGTGTAGAATAATAATATTCATTCGTACTAACTGTATAAACATTTTCCATAAGATCCTTTGATTTCAATCAATTTCGATCAATTGTTTAATCCTACTTTCAAAACAATTTTGGAACTCTTCCCAGATAGCACGCGACGTCTTATTGACGTCTTTTTTACGTCCATTTTAAAGACATCTTTCTGGAGACGTCGTTTTCACATCAGACGTCATAGAGATGCAGATTTCACGTGGAAGTTCAAGAGTGACAATCTCTAGATTTTTGCAGTACCGATATATTGTTATAAGTATCGTTTATGAATTTTTTTCAGATTTGCGTTTGATAATTCCGCGGCGTCGTAGTTAAAAAAATGGATACCAATTTTTTCGACGTTCTCTGCACGAAAAACTAAACTGACCTTGAAATTGTTACGTTTTATTCATTCTACAAGTCTATTAGGCACTGATAAAGCTTGAACGTCTCACAGGAAAAATTAAAAAATGAAATCAACTTGATTAGTATTTCTACTGCGTCGGCGCATCACATCTGAAAGTATTAACCATATTCCCATCAGCCAAGTTGGGTCAGCGCGTTACGCGTTCGACTGTGGACATGCTTATATTAGGGAGACCGAATATTAATGAAAATTTCTTCGATGAGCTCATTCACAGTTAGTTTGTGTCGAAGGACTTTTTTAAAAAGGGAATCGAACAACTGCCTTTACGCTGGCTAAAAGTGTTAGAAAGTGATGGAAATTATTTTGTTGAAGATCTTTTTAATGAATAAATGCTTTTCGCCAGCAAAACAAAATTTTGATCACTTTTCGGTCCCCTAATACTAGGTTCTCGCCAGGCATACGTCTACTTTTTTTAAAGACGTACCGTTTCCGAACAAAAGTCGTTCAGGAGACGTTCGGAAGCCGTTCGGAAGCCGTTCGGAAGCCGTTGGAGACTTCTCTAAGACGTCCGAATGTCTAACAATAGACGTCTGTAAGACGTCTCTGTGCTATCTGGGATAGAGCTACGCAGGCTAAAGACTAATTTGATCGATCTTTATTTAAAAATCTATGTCACATCTTCGTTAAAACATTACCGTGTATTTCTTGCAGTATCTACCGTTTCGAATGCGCAAACTGTGGATTGCATTCACTTCACGAAGACACGTTCAAACACATGCCGGTACTGCAGAAACTGAATCTTTCTAAGAACCGTCTGACCGGTCTGTCGAACGGACTGCTGCGCAATGCCGATCAATTGAAATTCCTCGATCTTTCCGACAACATAATCAGCACCTTGCAGACCAACATGTTCGACGGTGCCAAGAACCTGGTGAAGCTCAGTCTCGCGGGCAATCCTTTGGAAACGCTACAGGTGTCGCCGTTCTTGTCGACCCCCTACCTTAACAAGCTTGATGCAAGCAGATGCGCCTTGGAGAGGGTTTGGAGCGAAGCTAGAGTCCCTCTAGAGAGCTTGAAGTAAGAATCCATTTTTATCTATCGGATACAATTAACAACAACAACAACGAAACAACAAGCGTCGTATACTTTAACACTAGAACTACCACACCAGTGAAAATCACTGGCTTTACAATTTCATTGTAAAATTCTTACTTTCTGTTGCATTTTACTTTTTCGCAATGACGTGACGACTTTTGCAGCGATAACTGATGGCGTAATATACAGGTGGCGACAATATTAAGTGGACACTCTTAAAAATCGCTTAAATTTTTAAAAATTGGTTCAGACGACTTGAATTTTTTTATGATGTTAGACCGACTAGTTTGCTAGAGAATGAGCAAACAAAAATTTGTTTACATTGCAAATGGTAGGAATCATGAAAAAATTAAAAAATAATGGTTTTACAACTTTCTTATCTGAGCCTGTAACGATAATTTAAAAAATTCGGTTTGTAGGTTTCGGTAACTTGTATGCACACAGAAAATTTCATCGTATATTGTGAACGTTGCAATCAGCTACAAACGATTAAATTCGATCACACAAGGCCGAAAATCTTCTTTCTACGTTTGCAGCTCATTGCAATGTTGATCGATTTTGATGAAATTTTCAGTATGCATATAAATTACCGAAACCTACAAAAATCATTTTTAAATTATCGTTACAAGCTCAGATAAAAAAGTTGAAGAAACTTAATTTTTTAATTTTTTTATGATTCCTACCATTTGCAATCTAAACGAATTTTCGTTTACTTATTTTCTAGCAAACTAATCGTTCTAACATCTTAAAAAAATTCGAGTCGTTTGGACCAATTTTAAAAAAGTTATGCGATTTTTAAGATTGTCCGCTTAATATTGCCGCCACCTGTAATGAATTTTATTTTTGTTTAGGATGGTGGGAGAGGGGATAAATTGCGTAGACGCGTGTTGTGTATCCAAAAGTATTTAATGCAATAAGTTCGTGAGAAAACGTCACAATACTATAACGTACGAACGAAATAAACATGACGAAGACCGGCCTTATATATCCTTACAACGACGTCCCAAAAATCGTTAAAATAAGGGGAGGAACTTTCTATCTTTGAAGATGCAAGGAGAAAGTTTCCTCCCCCCAAAACGCTAGATATAGGTGACGTCGTTGAGGAACTGCAACGGTCGGGTCGAGGTTCAGGCAAATGTCAACTCAATGACCAAACCCTTGAACCCGACCCCCTACGGCACGTACTTGAGACCTTCGTTCCCACGCACAGCATCCGCTACATCTGTTTAATTTATTCAAAATCGAAATAATTTTGTCTGTTTGCCGAACCCGAAATCGTTTATTAGCTACTTACGTAGATTCGTCGGTGTCTTGTTATAAAATTTTATCACACGTAACATCTTATTGCGGCGCCACATTTTGTGTACCATTGTCGTTGGCATAGGACATAATTCTTTTGCATACGATAATATTTTACTAGTCCAAAAAATGGCAAAACGAGCAGTAGTAATAAATTAATGTGAGAAATATCGAATTAAGGAATGTTGAGAGTGAGCAGCGTGCGGTTCGAGAGCGCGACGCGTACCCTTCTCGGGGAAAACCCATGGGGGTGTACCGTCAGGTAAAAAGGATACTGGTAACAGGGGGTCCTCACGACTAGAAGCTAGCTGAGCGAGCTCTCTTCAGGTGACGCTCAGTCTGTAACGACCTTTGCCTTTTTTATAATAAATCGCACCCTTTGGCGGACGGCTTCACCGTCAATACGAGTATTACTTTAACACCCGCTCCGATCATCCTATCCAAGAGATATATATAGTTGCGGGTTACGGTCTCTCTTCCTGTAATCTATAATATTTCTTACATTAATAAATATAAAAATATAAAAATATAAATATTCTATCATCACGTATTTTTTAAAGACCAGTCATTTTGACCGGTTTTGGTAGAAATAGCCTCGTCTTAACTGTTGGTAGTTTCAGCGTTAATAATGAATTTGATCTGTTGTTTGAAATTTTCTCGACGTTCGACTATAATTTTGCGTTTCGATTGTACTTTCAGGTTCCTGTCAGTTCGCGAGAATCTCCTGAGACGAATCACGATAGAGGAACTGAAGGCAACGCCGAAAATTGTTGGCTTAAATTTGGCGCACAATCCTCTCGACTGCGACGATGAATTTAGGGAGGCTGTTCAATGGCTGACGGATCGCGGAATTTCGCCGATGGAACCCTTCAGGTGACTTTGAAAATCATCCACGTAAAATATAATCCGCTTAATATACGATAAAATACACACTGTTTTTCTGCAATGAAGAATATATACGTCAATCTGCATTTAACCGATTGTATAGCATTGAGATTTTTATATACGTCTCCGGAACGAAGATAGACTAATTGAATTGTTCTTAATAAATTATGACGAAAACGAATTTTCACATAAAGTCCAATGACGAAGTACTTGCGAATCTTCGTGTAATTCAATGGAAATGCTTTACAGATATCTTAATGATTATGTCAACGAAGATAATTATCAAGATAACCAGGGTATCAGTCAGTGGACTGATCTGGCTGCAGTTGTCTGCGATAATATGAACGATGGACCACCAAGCAGAGAAATCCCATTCTTGAGGAATAAAATGAAGAATATGCTTGACGAGCTGGACGCGTCGAAAGACTCTGACACCATTTTGAGCAAACAAAACGACGAGGTAAGTTGTCAGAGATATCATCGCGGAAACTATACAATTAGACAGAAAATTTGTAGCATTTCAAAAATCACTTTAAACATCGCCAATGACAGTGGATCTTTATGCAAAATAAAAATTTTCTACTTGAATTCCAACAAACTGGAGTGAAATAGAAATTTATTTTCTTTCTCAATATGCTTTAAATTCTTCTAATATTTTTACTTATTAATAACGTAATTAATAGACAGCGGATCTTTACGCAAGATAAAAATTTTGTCCTTGAATTACAAGAAACTGGAGCGAAATAGAAATTTATTTTATTTCTCAATATGCTTTAAATTCTTCTAATATTTTTACTTATTAATAACGTAATTAATAGACAGCAAATCTTTACGCAAGATAAAAATTTTGTCCTTGAATTACAAGAATTAGGTTGAAAATAATGTAACAGTATTTTGAAATTCGTCTAATGTTTTTACTGTTTTAAATTATATTGTAATTATAAATGCATAAAAATCGCTGCCTACTAAGCACGCTAAAAGTCTGTATCGGTAGCATGAAAAACATTATCGTCACGCAGGATCTGCTGAAACTGTTGGACGACCGACATTTGCAAATGCAAACCGAGGAAGCCCTGGAGAAAGCGTGGACCACTCAGGATCAAGAATACGAGGAATTCACACCGGAGGAGAGCTCCGAGTACCATCCTTGGTACACCAGTGCTGTTTGGCCGGTGGCGACGATGGTGATCATAACGGTGATGTTCGTGTTCCTCGCGATACATGTTGCATTTTATTTAGCAAAGCGCCGTGGCGGAAGTCCTGTGATCAGGCCACCGATGATACTTCGTGGCGGGCTGATCGACAACAAGAACTGCGGGCTGGTTTACAAGCCTCTGCAGGAAGAAATCGCCACGCCACACATGCCGAAACGCGGCAGCTTTTATTCCAGCAGCACATTCCACTACGACAAGATCGTGCCAGAGAGCGTTTAATAGGCAACGCGACTGCATACAATAATTACCAATCAGTCGACGCGGTTCAAGTTGATTTCTATCACGCATAGATCGATTAGTCGATGAACGAAGCATAATTTGTACAAATACCATTGGCTGGCCGAGATGTTGCTCGGTCGTTTGGGGTTGCGTTACTTGACTGTCGTGAAGCACTGTTAGATCCACTTTTCTGGATCCGTTCGATTTTATTTCATAGCTTATTCAACCTAGTAGAATCATCTAATGACGCGAGCTGGCTTCTAGAAAATTAGAATCTAGATGGAACGCCTGTATTTCGGGGCAAAATGGATCCGAACAATGTCATTCAAGGATCAATTGATTTTTCAAGCAACTTATACGACGACTTTCTTAGAAAGAATTTCTCTGATTTTAATAATATTATCGAACACGGAATCTGATGTATACAGTCCCGTGGAATTCAATAAACTTTTAAGAATTCAGAATAATATAGCGACTCCAAACGTTTGAGCGACACGATGTTCAGATGCAAAATGCAATGCATAAAGATATTACGCGATCTTCCAGGAACGTTTTAATGAAACTTTTGAATCAGATCTTTTGAAGAAACAGGAAATTGAGAAATACCGTTACCGATGTTTTTACAGGAAAGATCGTTTACTAAATGAATTTACGTGTAAGACTTTGATGTTAGCGTATCTGCAATGTTTCGAAGGTGAATAAATTTTATGTGAAATCCGTTTTAGATGAATCAGTATTTCGTATCTGTATCGAAATCGTCGATTTTTAGAACGGGAAGACCCAGCATGGAGTCACATTAATTTAATTCCAGTTGTATATTTAAATGTAATGCGTAATTGCATATCTATTACGTTTACTATTAATCATTGAGGGAACGCAGCTTTGGGCGGTAGGCGAATTAGTATTTCGAAATGAATAGGAACGAAAGGAATCGAGAGCAAAATGAAAATGGCCGATCGTAGTAATATATTATCAGATATAATGTGTAAGGCGAGCGATTTTTAAGTGCAGTGACCACAATATCTTGTTCAAGCCATGAACACATAAGTATTTACGACTAAACACCGCATATAATACTAAGAAAAACTAACGTGGCATAGTATAAGTAGTGCATCATTATGTATTATATATTATACTACATACTGTAAATAATGTATAACGTTTTAATAAAATTTTCATTACAGTCTACAGTAATATGCATTCTCACGTTCCCTGAAATTAAAGCAAATCTCTTCCTTGAGATTCAAATTGCATTAATAAAAAAAAAAATAAACCAAATCACAGGTTAAAACATAAGAGAAAGAAAAAAAGTTACATTTGCTTTCTACTATTTGCCAAACAGATTCGCTTCTTTACAACGACTCTATCTTCCAATAAGGGTAAATTTCGAAAATTCTTATTTCTTCCTCTAATTTATTGTTGCATTTAGAAACGCAATCAACAATGATTATTGTAAATGTATTTTTGTATAACGACGGTCTGTAACAATTATAAATTATCTTGTACTGTGTCCCCTTTGTATCGCTGTGTTTTTTAATCGATTTAAAGAATTTATCTTATCGATTGTTCTCCTTTGTTTACGATATATTGATCATTGATCAATATTTCCGCCCCAAATTGAAAGTTTGCGAAACTAGAAAGTGTGCAACATTTTCAACTCTAATCTTCGCGATTAAAGCGTGACATAATGATGGATGACACACATTCCTAACTCGATTGCTACTTGCCTGTCTGAAGGCTGCAGTTCGAACTACATTTTGCGAGTACAGTATGCCACAGTAAATAACAAACGTTGCTGGAAACACATTTCTATGATTTTCTCGTACTTGATCGCCGCACATAATTAACAATACTAATGATCGTATAATTATAAAGAAAGCGCTGGAACCGGATAAATAAAATGGACTCTGGAATTTCGATTGTGATTTATTTGGTTACCGAATGAATGTGTCCCGTTAAAACATAAATATGTTTAAAACATGTGTAACTCATTATAATCTTTCTGAACGAAGCTTTCACAACAATTTAGAATGATTAGTCTAAATTTATTTCATTATATGCTTTAAATATTAGGGGGAACGAAACGTAATCAAAATTTGTTTTTACATTTATTTATTAAAAAAATCTTAAATACTAATTGAAAAAATAATTTCCATCATTTTCTAGCACTTTTTGCCAGCGTAAAGGCAGTTGTTCGATTCCCTTTTTAAAAAAGTCCACCGACGCGAGCTCACCGAAGATATTTTGATTACGTTTCGGTCCCCCTAATATTATAATAACAAATACAGTAAATTTAATAACATCTAATCGCATTGTTTTACTGAAAACTAGAGCCGTCAGTAGGCAGGCTAACGAGTAAATGTTATTTTCACACAATTTTTGTGACGAACGTAGAAAAATTCATTTTGGTACAACCACATCCAATGTGCACGTTATTATGGAAATTGATACGGCACTGTTTGCCTCGTACATGTGGAACTATCTCATCAACATGCGTGGATAACAAGAGTCACAAGAGCGACTGTACGACCAGTCGTCGTTGAACGGAGCAGGAGATATCAACGACCAAATCAATTTTTCTCTAAACCACTGATTTTTGTGATTGTTACGCTTCCTAGTATCGCACAATGTATTCTCGAAAGCGTGTCGTGGAACTGTTGCAAGTTATCTCCTCCCAATCGTAAGTAAACATTACATATATATTTAATAACATATTTACAGAGCTATGACGTTTACAAGCTGAACACTCTCTCGAGAATGGATACTGTACCGATAACCATATAAAACCACAAATTTTAACAAATATTTCCGATGTCTTTATTTTTAGTAATTGTTATCAAGCGTACATTGTTATTTTATTATTTTACACATATTTTCTGTGCATTCGCAACTGATTTAGTACCATAGATATATACATCTATATGTAACAATCAAAATAAAACTGTGCTTTGTTATTACATTAGAATAATGTTTATAGCTAATGTAACAATTACACTAATTCCTAGAAAGATTGGAAATATATTTTTCATTGTTGAAACTTATATCACAGATCATAACTTCAGTGAAGGACAGCATATAAGGCGCCAGAAATGCTAATTGGACGTCTATATAAATATTTATAAATTTTTTAACGCTACTATTTGGAGTACTCCAAAAAAACATCTTTTATAGACACATCATTCGTCTCATTTGAGTTTGTCAAGAACAAAAACTAATTATAATGAAACATGGCTGCTGGAAAATGTTAAAAGAAATCTCTTATTAATACATGTTCCCTACAGTGAAATATTCATCTACTTGTTTTTACAATTGCGAATCATATAAACACATTGCAAAATTCATTCGGAGATATTCCTTAATCTTCAATGCTGATAATGCTGTGTAATACTTTTTGATAACATTTCGTAATTTTTTATTCAAAAATATTTTTTACAGATGCAAGTGTCCAGCACATGCACACGTAGAGGGCACAACCGGCCACGATCTGGTTAAAGCTCGTAGTACAGCTGCGAACGCTGTACCACAGAAAGAATATGCGTTTGAGGTACGCGTTGATCAAATTTGTAAAATTTATTGTAAACACGAAGTAATAATGACTGGTCTTAACGAGATTGCCATTATCCGTTTTTGTCGTCGAGCACAAGATTGCGAAACGCAATCTATATGTACACACTTAGATAAAGATGTTTGTCGAAGTCGTTGTATTTGCAACTCCATAACAATCTAACTCGGGTGTATATTGTTACAAATAATTCTGGCAAACTGGGTTTTCGGAGCACGTCTAATAACTATACACAATCATGCTTTTATCAGCTAAATTGTTTTTCGGCCAATATTAGTCGAAAGTTAGTATTTTACTACTGTCGTCTGCAATCTATTTAAAAGATTTGATGATTTTTAAGTCATGCAAATATGTATACTTCAGAAAATTTGTGATCACTGAATTTTTAATTTTCGAAAATATTTTGGCAAAAACAGTTTACATGTAATATTTACTGATTTAGTTGTAATACTATATTGAGTATGTATTACACGATTAAATTCTTTATTAAATTAATATTACAACGTTAAAGATAATTGCAGATGGCCTGTTCGACGATACGATATGGCGTCGGTGTCACCAGAGAGTTGGGAATGGATATGCAAAACATGGCCACGAAAAGGGCATGCTTAATGACGGATCCGAATCTGGTGAACCTGCCGCCAGTTAAAACTGCCATGGACAGTCTTGCGAAAGCTGGCATCGAATTCGAAATTTTCGATAGGGTGCGCGTTGAACCAACGGAACAAAGTCTACAAGATGCCATCGATTGTGCTAAGAATGGGAACTTCGACGCTTTTATAGCGGTGAGATGTTCTAAAGTTTAGCGTCTAAACAATAATATAGTATGCGAAAGTATACTGACGATTTTGAGAAGTGGAGCATTTAGGTAAAACACTATAATAACAAGAATGTATTAATTCAGATTTGTAGTTATTCGTAGCATTTATCGAGTAAATAAGTGAAACTTGTGTACAATGTACCTCGCAAGAAGTCTCGCGGGACTGCGCACTGCAGGGGGTCAAAGAAGACCCGTCCTCGCTCTGCCCATCCCCACCATTTATAAATAAATAATCCGTAATGTCGGCGCTACAGGTTCGATCCAATTTTAACCTTTAAGCAATTTTGTAATTAAATGTTTCCCAACGTTTCGATCCTAATGTGGATCATTCTCAAGGGAGAAATTTTGCGTCTGTAAAGTGTTGTGTGCTTTAGTATAAATTTAATAATTCTGAATTGCCAGTTGACATTACGGATTATTTATTTAAAATTGTTGCTAGACCAAAAAATCTGTGTAAAAATACTTCTTGCGAAGTGTGCACAGTATAAAACTCGCGCGACAACAAATAAATAAATATGTGTATGTCTCGAGAAATAAGTGTAATGAACAATTTCTCGTGAATGCAGCTTTACAATTTCAATAATCGTCGATTAAAAAATTTGGGATTTCGTAGCTCCAATGTTGATTTGAATTTTTAATTAGTTAACACCAAACCTACGAGAATTTATAATAACTTTGTGATAGGTCGGCGGTGGTTCAGTGATGGACACGTGTAAAGCGGCGAATCTTTACAGCTGCGATCCAAACGCAGATTTCTTGGACTACGTGAATGCGCCCATCGGCAAAGGTAAACCGGTTCGGGTACCATTGAAACCACTGGTTGCTGTACCGACAACATCCGGTACCGGCTCGGAAACCACAGGTGTCTCCATCTTTGATTATCGACCGCTGAAAGCCAAGACTGGTATCGCCAATAGGTAAAACAATGTTTCAATAATATTTTTATGTGCCACGTCGAATCACAGACGAGATATAGGAGTAGACCAATCACCACATTGGGTGTCGTAGCTCGAAGTAATCTTATTCACGCTAATACAAAAATCAAATAAACCAGCACGAATACATTGCAAAATGTTGTGGAAGGGAATAGGTTTTAAATAATCATGGATATTAATTTACAAGATCTTTATTGAACATTTTTCAATAGATTTGTTCTTACATCTAGCATGTCTTACATTCTAGTATACAATACTACCGTAAATTTTAAGTGTGCAGCTATTAGCTCGATATTATTCACTATTTGTAAGATACTACAGTAATTCATCGATAATTGTCTAAAATATCTAAACGATAATTGTCTAGTCGCCTACCCATTCCACTGAGGGCCATACCCCGTGAGGGACCGTGAAACTCAGTAGGCCTCGGCCGCCAAGCAATGTAACCCGATACCGGATCGGGTATATCGGTGTGAGACCAGGAGACCACTACTAATCCAATCACAAAACTTCTTTATTTTTTATTATTTTTTTATGGAACTTTCACCAATATATTCGTGGCATTTTTCTAATGAAAATTATACCAAATATGAAATAATTCCGATGATATTTACCCGTGTAATGGACGATGAAAGTTTCAGATGCAAGGAAGGACAGTGTATGGGAAAGAAAGAAACGCGGATAGTCGCAGTCGCGCATAGTTCAAAAGCCCGCGTGTCCTCACAAAGTAATGCCAATAAAAAAACTTTTTTATTATTACGAGACTTTCACCAATATATTTGTGGCATTTTTCTGATTAAAATGATACCAAACACGATATAATTCGGATCATATACAGATATGTATACGGTCATTTATAATACAAGTCAGTTCTCTTGACCGGGACAATTCGCGAATCTACACGGGTAAATATCATCGGAATTATATCATATTTGGTATAATTTTCATTAGAAAAATGCCGCGAATATATTGGTGAAAGTTCCATAAAAAATAATAAAAAATAAAGAAGTTTTGTCATTGAATTAGTAGTGATTCACACCGATACAGCCGACCCGGTATCGGATTTCATTGCTCGGAGGCCGAGGCCTCTCGAGCTTCGGTGTCCTGTTCTACGTTCGGCAAAAGTCAAAGAATCCCTTCACGATAATTGTCTTTGGCTAGACCCGTGGTATAGACAATTATCGATGAAATACTGTATACAGTGAGCGTAAAAAGTATTCGTACACTTTTCAAAACCACATAGCTTTTTTAAAATTGCACCATACGATTTGAGTTTTTTGGTGATGTTAGAAGGATTAATTTACGAGTTAAGGTGTAAATAATTGTTTTTAAAAATTATTACTGGTCACATTTGCGAAGCAAAATGCAAAGGTCGAATATATTATTTCCGGCTGTTTAACGTTTATAACGATTCCTTTTGCTAACCATTTCGACAAACGCCTTGAGCATCTGACCAATTAATTTTTTAGTAAGCATGGCTAATAGCACTCGAGGTACAGAATAACGTTTCAGCCACGATCGTTCGCACGCATTAATTTATTTATGCGGAATTCGTTTGCGCAGAACGTCTCGCGCAAAATGTTGAAGGTAACAATTTCATAACGTGCATTTTTCTCTTTGGTTGCAGAGCTTTGAAACCTACCTTAGGCTTGATCGATCCGGAGCACACGCTATCTATGCCAGAAAGGGTCTGCGCTTATTCCGGTTTCGATGTGCTTTGTCACGCCCTTGAGTCTTTTACTGCGATACCATACTCGGAGAGGACACCGTGCCCTACGAATCCTATTCTCAGGCCTGCTTACCAGGGCAGTAATCCTGTCAGCGATGTGTGGTCGAAATATGCTCTTCAAACCATGCGCAAGTAAGCATAATTTGTTATAACTGCAATCCAAAAAACAGAGACAACATTAAAAAGAACGAAACTGCTTCTCTTCATCGCAAACTTCCTTCAGACTAGAAAAATTACAAAATTTTTTCGCATACGCACGAAATTTTAACATTTCATAATTATTTTATATTAAATTCAATTAATAATTTCTTACAAAGGCATGTTTATTAATAGTCAAATAAATAAATTGATTTCTTATTTTCTAATACTAGAAAAACTTCGTTAAAAACTACATTTGTTGACAAATGCACAAAATTAATAAGCTCCTACTAAGACATCTCATAATTAATCGATTTTAATAATAGTGAAACAAAAAATCCCAAATAAGACTGAAAAAGTTAAACTTATAAAATATGCACCAGAAGGAAAACTAAAAATATTTCTTTCTTCAATTTTTAAAGGCGACGGATATTTATCATATAAATTATACAAACAATAGTAGAGATGTGTTTTAAATAAAAAATTCCATATTGTTTGAAAGCGAAGTTGAAAATTCTCTTGAATATTTTATTCTAGGCTTACCTCTATTTTCTTGTTTCCAGATATTTCGCAAGAGCAGTTTACAACCAAGATGACCTCGAGGCAAGAAGCAACATGCATCTTGCAAGTACTATGGCGGGTGTTGGGTTTGGTAATGCTGGTGTACACCTGTGCCACGGGCTCTCTTACCCTATTAGCGGAAACGTGCGAAGTTTCCAACCAGAGGTAATTCCTTTAAAAGTTCACGCTGTTTAAGTAGAAACCGCATATCGGTTTTTTAATCGAAATTCTGAAACGCCCGTGTACACCTTTAAATAATAAGAAATATATGTGCGAGAGAAACAGAAGCACTTTGTGCACATTTACTAAGAAATTCTGATGAACATTTTACACACTTGAAAATAGCACTACTTACTAAAATGTTGCCTTTTAATAAATAATACATTCAATTAAAAATTGGTTAATATTTACATTAGGGGCTTCCTCACCGATTTTGATGACCTTGAAATATGTTGTCAAGGTCGTCATTCTGAACAACTTTTTCCTATACATGTTTAACATCTCGAAAAGTGATCGGAGTAGGTCTGGATTAGATTTTTTAGCAGAGATGGGGTTTGGGGGAGGGGCGGCAGCCCAATCGACACATGTTTCCGAGGAAATGCATAGTTCGTTCATAATAAATTCTTGTCGAGCTGCTGTCGGCATTGTATGATATGCAATGAAACGGCAAGCAGTTTGTATGGGAAGACGTATATATTATCAAACCAAGTGTCCTTATAAACACTAATTTTGAAATTACATTGTGTTTTTATACGTCTTTTATTTCGATTTCTAATGTAACTAGTATTATATCATCTAAAAATTAAGTTTTCGCGATCAAGTAGCATATTTTCGTTGCACTTGATACAATTCATCGTGCCACGAATCACTTTACTGTTAACTAAAAAATCTATCAACTTTTCTTGATTGTTGCAGATGTCCAAAAATTCGTATAGTTTCATGCTTAATGCTCTGTATGCTAACACAGCTGACAATAAAATGAGTTCGCGTTCGACACGATTCATTTCACGTTTCAGTTCGTAAACATAAACAGACAAGACAGTCCGTCTCAACTGATTAAAGTCGTTTTAAGTTGTGACCATGATCGCCTTATCGGCGGCCACAATTTCAAATCTAACCCGGACCTACTCCTATCACTTTTTCAGATGTTGAAACTATTTTGCGACTATTTCGGAAACTAAAGCTGAGCGGAGGTAACATGTATAGGAAAAAGTTATTCAGAATAATGACCTTGACAACATATTTCAAGGTCATAAAAATCGGTGAGGAAGCCCCTAATGTAAATAATTACCTAAAAATTTAATAAATAATATATTCAATTCATAATAGTATTCAATTAAAAAAGCGCCCAAGTAACCAGGCAACAGATGTGTCAACTATTAAACGATTGTCCGACTATTATAATAAAATCCGAATATTGCTAAACTGTGGATTTTATGCATTTATGACAAAAATAAGTAAATCAAATGGCAAAAACAATGAGAAGACAATAAACTGTGTACATAATGAAATTGCAGGGATACACGAAAGATCACCCCATAGTGCCACACGGTCTTTCAGTCGTTATATCGGCGCCCGCTGTGTTTTCATTCACCGGAAGTGCATGCCCGGAAAGGCATTTGGAAGCTGCGGAGCTGCTCGGCGCAGACATCAATAGAGCAAAGAGGGAAGACGCTGGCAAAATATTGGCTGACACTGTTAAAGGGTACATGCACACGATGAAGGTCGAAAACGGTCTGACGAAATTGGGATTCAAGAAGGAAGACATTCCTACTTTGGTTCAGGGTACATTGCCACAGGTGAGCTTCAATATTCTCTTATTCTTCAATTTCTAACTGAATTAACCCTTAATATGCAATTAATTCGACAATACATAAATTATATTGATGTATCCACAGTGTTCAAAAATTTTAATTCACTGCCTTACATTTACATCTTAATTTGTCTTAACATCGTAAACATAAAATCATTTTCTTTCTCTTAATACAATCCTAATGCGAAAGTTTATATTCGGCGCAGATAATATTTATTGACTTGTATCTAGCAACATAATTATAATTGATTTTTTTTATTACATTCGAATGTTAAACTTTATACTAGATACAAATAATACAATTATACAATATATAATGATTAGACTGCGGATCTTTATGCAAAATAAAAATCTTGAGCGATTGTGGTAAGCAGCAGTTAAATAAAAATTCAGTTGATCCTGTAATAGTTTTTTTTAGACTGAACACACCATTACACTGTTATTAGATTTTTCTAATTTTTCACTGTTTTATATTTCATCTAGCCAATTTCTTCAAAAATGCATAAACATCCGCTGTCTAATAATGATATTCATTATCTTATATACATATTTAGCAGTTTAATTTTGGGCACAGACAATATAATAAAATATAAATAATTGGCTGTAATGGTTGTTCTGATTAAAGATAAGAGAATCATCACATCACAAGAAAAAAGTCCAAACAAAATAAAATGCAATTAATTTGACAATACATAAACTTTATTTAATATTTTGCATAGCTCGATAGATCGATAGTTTATTTTTCAGTCTCCTGGCCATAAAAAAGGAATTGAATTAACAATGTTTGCCCGAGTATTATAATAAGTACTTTTCTTCTTCATCCCCTTTCTTTCTGTGTGCTTCAATCATTTAATATTTTATATCAGTAATATAAATATTTATTTTTAGTAATATTTTTCAATGTAAAAATATACATCATATAAAGCAATTTGGTATAAACAGATTATAATATTTTGAGGTAGGGATCGAGATATTTTTCGGGACATAAAATAAACCGAAAGCCGAATTTAGAATAGCGATTTACTGATCACCATTTGCAGTTTATTACAATTGAATAAATTCGACATATCACTAACAGATTATACTTTACATATGACGAATTCATAATTGTGGCCTTAAAAGTACGTACTTTTCAAAACATGTTTCATTATCCGAATTTGCGCAATTATAGATTTACATTATACATTACATCTTACAATTACACATAATACTTATTTTAAACACTTAATTAATTTTGTTTTGTTTGCAGCATCGTATCACGAAATTGGCGCCACGAGAACAATCCGAAGAAGATCTCGCGCGGTTGTTCGAAAATTCCTTTACAATTTATTAAGAATGTAATTTCTAGAAACTGATTATCAAGACCGGGAAAAAAATAAAGAGTTATTTTATATTTTTCTATTTCGCGTTCCATTTATCCTCAAACATTTTCAAATTAGTATATTAATTCTCTGTTTTCGTAAAAATCATTGAAAACAAATGTTAGAAAATTGTTACCATTAATGAACTAAAAAGTGCGAAAATAAAAGGGAAAACTCTAATAAATAGAGAATTAATGTAAAGAAATTTAAAAGTATTTTGTGCGATATATACGAACGTGTAGTTCACGAATTAAATAGCGAAGTCATCGCCTCATCAATGATCCTTAATAAAGCCGAAATCGCCGAAGCGAAAAAGGACCCCTGATGATCGATGATCTTCTACTAAATCGGTGAAGAGCTTAGGTTCGTTTCGATACTAACAACAATTTCACGGCGCTTTTATCAAAGTGCGGAGTTCAATCGCCTACGCCTTATATCAAACATGTCGCATATATACAGTTAAGTAGCAACTAGCAATTAGTAAAAATAACGAATGATTCTTTCTGAAATTAAATGTTTTCGATCAGCAACAGATTTCAATTAATATCTGAAGCAGTCATAAATTCTTACGCGGATCTTACACGATTACAAATTTCTTAAATTTCCGGAGACATTTTCGTTCTATGTATTTACGACACATACACACGTATCATCGGAAAATGTAAATACCGTGGAGTAAATATTGATTTCTACTAATCCGAGATCGTAAATCATTGCCCTGTTTCAATGTCGATGTCGGAAACGTGAAATTATTTACTTCGAGAAATATTTTATACATTGAATTCCGATTTTCCGTTTCTCTTGAATAGACAGAAATATGAATATAAATGCGACATCTTAACAAACCCCTTTTCGTTGAAACTCAGAAATATCCTTTATTTAAACAATTGTTGAAGGAAATTCAACTCTAGTTTCTCTGTCCAGTTTCATGTATAAAACAATATTTTGATTTCTAACGTAGTGGATTTATGTAACGGTGTCGCACATATTGTTAATTCCTTTTTATGTAAGAGAAAGTAATGTCCATATTAATTTATAACAGAATTATAAATATTTCTCGAAGTAATATGTTACTTTAGATGACACGTGTGTAAGCGACCCTTGCCGACGATACACCACTTTCTTTTCATCCTTCCGTCCTCTTACGTTTAATTCCAATCCCGTTTATAGTATGAAAAAAATGCGGATGATTATTCCCCGACGCTTCCGTGCATGCAAGATTTTTAAAACAATTTTCAAGTGCTCGTCCTTCCTATTCATTGCTCTCGATGAATTACAGTATTTATTTGTTTAACACAGTCCAGTCCCGAGCCGAAACATTTTAAGTATTCTGAAATCCACAATAGTTCGTAGTGAAAGATTTTCATGCAATACTACCGGTAAATTGATTATTTGTTAAACATACTTGCGTCTTTTTTTTACTTTCGCCTCGCGCAATCGTTGTTTCATGTTTAAATTAAATTTTAGATCCATTTTATATGAATTGTTATTGTTTCTTTGCTTGTCTCAAATGCCTTCAAATATCCTGATAATTCTTATCTTCCTTTAAAATAATTAGTAACATCGTGGTTATTGCTGAAAATGTACATATGTTTTTGTTAAATTCACCTCGCTCTTTCAGAACGATTACAAAACACTTAGTTACATGAAATCAGGTGTAACCAGATTGAATTTAATTGAACTGAACTTGTATTACATTAAGGTTAATTAAATTGCACTAATATATTAGATTTAATATTATATTTAATTTAATTTAATTCAATTGAGCTTATATTAAATTAGATTTAATTCAATTGATTTTATATTAAATTAAGTTTAATTGGACTTCTATTAAATTAAATTTAATTGTACTTCTATTAAATTAAATGTAATTCAATTGAGTTTGAATTAGATTAAATCTAATTAAATTGTTCTTGTATCAAGTTAAATTAAATTAAATTAAATTGGACTGATATCAAATTAAACTCAATACGATTACATTGAACTGATAACAAATTCAATTCAATTCGATTAAATTTACATTACATTTGCACTGTTTTTATTATTAAATATTTTTAATTACTCACCGTTGAAATTCTTGAAGGAATAATGTTAACTTCTCAACGAACGTTTACCCCGGCATCTCTCTGATCATGTTGAACCGGCTTCCTTTACTGCTAATACGAGACTGATGATCAAGAATGATCGAGAACGAGAATGGTCTCAGTCAAATTGTATCCTCTAGATACGAGATTGTTGATCTTCGGTTCTCATTACCAATGACACTACATTCTACAATGACTATATGTAAGAACTTTTATATACACAGAAAAACAACACGGAATTTACGATTCCCATTCAATGCGAGCTAACGTCAAACGCTAAATATTCCGAGACACGCGTGAACCATTTATATTCTATGCGAGTAATATTCGATAAATTAGAAAATTAAATTGATTTTCATGTTACAATTACCATATCCGTATAACACTAATATAGTTCAAGTATTATAACAATGAAAATTCATGGTACAAAATTGTTTTCACTTTACAAACAATTTCGCAAGCAAATTCATGTTATTGATTGCACAATGTTTGTAGCAACTGAAGTAAATGAGATACGTATCCTGTATATAAATAACAATTAATCATTTAATATTAACGTTATGGCGACTGTAGGAATTAATGGGTTTGGTAGAATAGGAAGAATGTGTCTGCGTGCCTGCATAGAAAAGAGTATCGAAGTAATATTATTTAAAATACATACGTTTTCTCTACCGAGCAAATACAAATGACATATTTTAATAGGTTAAACTAATCAACGATCCTTATATTACCACCGATTATATGTTATATTTATTCAAATACGATTCGTCTCATGGAGCATATCCATTGAGATTGGAGTGCGAAGACGGGAATATTCTTATTGCAGGTATCCACAATCTTCAAAAATTTCAATTCACTGCATTCAATTTGATTATATAATCTTAATTTGTCTCAATGTAAACACAAAATAATTTTCTTTCTTTTAATACAATCCAAATGCGAAAGTTTATATAATTAGGCACAGATTACATTTATTGCCATGCATCTAGCAATATAATCATAATTGTTATCTTCTGATTATATTGAAATGTTAAATTTTATACTAGATATAGATAATACAATTACACATAATGATATTCATTATCTTATACATTGTGTTTCCTACTTTTCCGGCAAGATTGCAGGAGCATGATCTACAAGTGAAAATAAGAAAAAAATGTTATATGAAGTTTGTTTATAAACGCTTTGTTACAATATTATAGGCAAATATTGAATGTAGATAAAGTTACAGCCGAATAATACGGAAGGTCGATGAATCTAATTCTTTAATTAATTCTTTAATTATTCAGCTTTAAATCTGCTGTTCCGCACCTATTCAGGCTACATTCAATATTTGCCTATAATATTGTAACAAAGCGTGTATAAACAAACTTCATGTAACATTTTTTTCTTATTTTCTTATTGCCGGAAAAGTAAGGAACACCTTGTATATTTAACAGTAAAATTTTTAATTTTGGGCACAGGCAATATAATAAGAAATAAATAATTGTTTATAATGGTTGTTATTATTAAAGATAAGAAAATCTCCACGTCACAAGAAAAAAATCCAAGCAAAATAAAATGGAGAGATGCTGGAGTTGTTTATGTAATTGAAGCTACCGGAGTGTTTAATACCTTGGACAAAGCAGGAGTAAGGAGTTAAAATTTTCACCTCTTATTATATTAAAATTCTTATTAAAAATGATATTTAAAATTATTTCCCATTATCTATCTTTTATTTCTCAAAACATGTGGCGAATAATTATTTTCGACTTTTGAAATTCTTTGTTGGTACCGCCCTTCCCCTAGGATTGTTCCAAATAATTTAAAAAAATCTGTGCAAAGTTTCAGCTCAATCGGATGACGGGAAAAATAATATATAAATATGTGCAAATCCGTGGAACGTGTCTCTGAATCAGCCGGGCGTCGTGCGCCGCGTTGTTCGACCAACCAATGCGTTATTGTATTGCTCGTCTCGGCCGGACAACGTTCCAT
Organism: Lasioglossum leucozonium; assembly: GCA_028454225.1. Classification (NCBI taxonomy): domain Eukaryota; kingdom Metazoa; phylum Arthropoda; class Insecta; order Hymenoptera; family Halictidae; genus Lasioglossum; species Lasioglossum leucozonium. Next base: position 14,334,447 of record CM052205.1, on the reverse strand, counting down.
GGATTTGATCATATAATATTTATGTAACGACTCGTTTAAGAGGATTTTTCTAAACGCAGTTGTCTTCATAAGACCTTGGCCCTTGAGAAAGTGGAATCCAAAAATTTTTAAGACTTCAAAAGAAAACAATATATGGAATCTCCTGCAAAATAATCTGCAATTTAGAAAACTGAGTTACGCAAGTTCAAAAAATAAAAAACATTTTTCGCTAACGTCTATTGATAAAATATAATGAACCACACTTCAATTTTCAAATTTCAGAAAAATTGGGTCAGACGTTTTTTCCAATTTTTACGAAAACCGTTTGTTTTACAAAAAAAGTAATACGACATAAATGACGCAGCCTGTCCAGATCTACAGATTTTGTGTAACATATTTTTCGACGCGGTAAATAATTTAAAAGATATTCGAAAAAAATGATTTGATGAGCACTAAATTAATTATTTTAATGTTTAACGACCTTGGGGCTTCTCTTACCGTTATTCGAACAAGCTCAAATTTTGCAAAGATTTTTTTTAATTATTTGGAACAATCCTGGAGGGGGGGGAGTGCCAACGAAACATTTTTAAAAAAAGTTTTCGACAAGGGTAAATAAAAGTAACCCTAATATCTGTGCATCCTTACAAGATTCATTTGTATGAGCGAGATGTCAGTATAATATTCATGACTTTGTATTAGTTACACATGGACGGTGGAGCTAAAAGAGTCGTTATTACTGCCCCTTCCGTTGACGCGCCGATGATTGTTTTCGGTGTGAATCAGGCCTGTTACGATCCAACGAAAAGTAAAATAGTATCAACTGCTTCATGCACAACCAATTGTGCAGCGCCACTTATTAAAGTTATGCACGACAATTTCGAAGTGATCGAGGTGATGATCAGTAGTGTTCACGCCTTAACACCGTCGCAGAGAATTTTGGATGGCCCTATAGAGAGAGGAAAAGTAATGTATCGTTATCATTAGACTGCGGATTTTATGTGTTTACGATAAAAATCTGTAAAATTTCAAACAGCAGAAAGATTACAAAAAATCCAAGAATATACATATAATGTTCTCAGCTCACTGAAATTATAAATTCAAAATGAATATTTTACTGGGCTCCTGTTCTGCATAATTTTTCCAGCATTTTTATCCTCCATAAAGATCTGCAGTCTAATTACAATTTTACAGTGTTAGAACGAATTTTGGTCGTAGTTGTGGAGGGATGGCAGAGGAGGTGTCCAAAACATTATCCCGACATCCTCGGGAGCAGCGAAATCGTTGGACAAAATAATTCCGGATCTGAAAGGCAAAATTTCTGCAATAGCTTTCAGAGTACCGGTCCCAAATGTATCTTTATGCGACATGACTTTCAGGTAACGTACTCTGTCACCCTATAAATATTATAAATTAATTCGGGGACCGCGATAAACAAAGACTTGGAATAAAGGAGAAACACATCTTGTTCATTAACATTGCAGTTAATTAACTGCACATAATAATTATTAGAGAACTAATTATACATATTTATAACTGTAGTTTGATTTTCGAGAGATGAGACCTATTGCCAATAAGTCACTATGCACATCATGTTTCCACTCCAGAAAATCAGACTGTAAATCTACAGTGACGCCCACTAATATTCGTACACTCTTAAAAACACAATAATTTGTTTAATATCGGACTAAGATTTTTTTTTAGAAGTTAGAACTATTGATTTGTTACGTGAAAAGAATTTTTGAGAAAAATTGCAATTGGTCGAAATTGCAGAGAAAATACTAAAAGCTGTATTTTGAAACTTTTTTATGTGGGCTTATATTAAAAATTTAGAAAATACTTTTCGTAGATCTGTATCGATTAAACATATTTTGAACATGGAAAAGTTGTAAAATGCAACGTTTAGTATTTTCTTTACAATTTCGACCAATTGCACTTTTTGAAAAAATTTCTCGCCATATCATGTAGTAAATCGTTTGATCGAATATCAAAAAAGTTATCGTCTTTTTAAAAACCTCCGAATATTAACACTAAACCTAACACGACCGGTCAAATGATCGTTTCTGGATTTTTTATTTTGCAATTATTGAAAGTATAAATATGCTTTTATAAGTACTGATTTAACAAATATCTTTATTAGAGCATAGATTACAATAAGAACCGTGCAAAGTCTAAATAAATTAAATCTTGTAATATTTCGAAGGCAACATGCACCTGTTACTTTTATACCTCGGTACGTTTAATGTTAATGTAAGTCACTGTATCTAACACACGTATGCATTTATAATTTTAATTTTAATAAATCCAGTGTTATCAGAAGTTAAAAACCATGTAGGTTACCGGTTTGGTCGCATGTTCGACATGCCTGCTATAAATCAATGACATCTCTAGATATCTCTAAATGACAATTTAACTAAAAATTAAAATTTTAGAGTGAATACGCCGACAACGTACGAGGAAGTAAAAGACGCAATGAAAATGGCTTCGGAAGTTTCCTACAAGAATATCATTGGTTACACAGATGACGACTGTGTATCATCTGATTTCATGAACACAACGTACTCGTGTATATTTGACTCGAAAGCTGGCATTCCTCAGACGAGCACATTCATCAAAGTGGTTGCCTGGTAACTTCGAAATATTTTCTATCGTATTGAACAATTGTATAGGTTTCTCTTAAAATAATTTGATTTCTTGAAAATAGCCAGCTAGCGAATTTTATGTATTTATGACAAAAATGAGTAGGTGGAATTTGCGACAGGCAAGATTCTTAGAATTTAAAAGAATTTAAAAACACTATTATAATATTTTCAACCTATTAAACATATTCAAAACAAAAATATATTTTTATTTCACTTCAGTTTCTTGTAATTCAAGTAGAAAATTTTTATTTTGCATAGAGATCTGCTGTCTATTTATAACATAGATAGATAGATAGAGAGATAGCCTCTTGGCCATAAAAATGAAACTCTGTTTTCAATAATTGCTCCATTATTTTACACTCTCGCTCATTGTAGTATCATTTATTTATACTCGATCAAATGATAAGGAATATAAAGGATCAATGTGCTCTCTTTTGTGAACAATTAAAAATCGAATTAATGAAAAGGAATCAATCATATAAAATTGAAACTGTTCTAATTTGGAAATGTTTGCAGGTATGACAATGAATATGGTTATGCACACCGTGTTGTAGATCTGGTGGAGTACATGCAGAAAGTTGATTCTGGTGAAATCCCTGTAGAGAATCCAAACGAAGGTGCAACAAGCAGTGCTATAGATGCTGTGGAGTCTATATAATATACAGTATCATATTATTTGGAGTTCAAATAAAATATCAAATAACTTGAAAACGTATTTTATCTATGACTATTTACATTAGAAGATAGATTTAACGTTTTAAAGATCTTGCTTGCAGTTTCATGTAATGTACAGTTTGATCAAGTTTTTACAATTGAACTTGTGTGTCGATCATTAGTAAACTGATGTTGAAATATCTTAAATAAATAATAGTTTAGCAAGAAGTTGAATTAACAAATTTTCTAACATTAATTTAATGTTAAACAGTTTCAACAATTTCATTCCTAAGTTTTCTTCATCAGCTATTTGTCATCGTAGTGTGCACGATCGCTAGGCTGCCATTTGCGAATATGTACCATCGGCCTCCTCTGTGGCTGTTGCGTCGGATACGATGTAATTTCTAATACTATAGGCCCACCATTTTGCACTGGCCGTCCTCTGTTCGGTTTTACGTCAATTTCCAACTTTGGCTGAGTTGGGGGTCTGCGACCTACAATGTTCAACATTCAGTTATCGATCGTATTAGAATAACATAAATTGAATGATTTCGGCGCTAGGTTCGATCAAAGTTAAACTGATAAGTAGCCTATTTGCAAAAAATTATTATCGATTAATGTTAAGTTTTTATCGATCGCAATTTAATATTATTAAATAAGAGTGAAGAATTATCGGCGCCTAGGTTCGATCATTTAAAACAACTAGCAAGTGTTATGTTCTTTAAAACGTTACGATTCGGATGTGAATCTGTACAACGTCTATTTGGCCACGTTTTGCTAAAAATTTTTCAAAGGAACAGGAGGTGGTGTTTCGTCCTAGACCCGCTGGAGGACTCATCAGTAAGGCTATCCAGCGGGCCCTGCCTTAGACACAACCGTGTCGAAAGACTTTTTGAAGAAAGTTACTAATATACTGATTGATGACATTTCAGTAACTAGCGAGAAAGGAGTCGACAATTTGTACCTCTAGCGGACGGAGTCGACACTATTCTTTCTCGAACTCATTAATGTTTTCGCCATTTATGAATAATGTTAAGTTTTTATCGATCGTAATTTAATATTATTAAATATTTAATTATCGGCGCCTAGGTTCGATCATTTAAAACAACTAGCAAGTGTTATGTTCTTTAAAACGTTACGATTCGGATGTGAATCTGTACAACGTCTATTTGGCCACGTTTTGCTAAAAATTTTTCCTTACCTCCAGCGGGTCTAGGACGAAACACCACCTCCTGTTCCTTTGAAAAATTTTTAGCAAAACGTGGCCAAATAGACGTTGTACAGATTC